>CM077451.1:33433245-34033245 GCA_039654765.1 Mylopharyngodon piceus | reverse complement strand
TATTAATCTTTGTTAATGTTAATTTCAACATTTACTAATACATTATTAAAATCTTGTTAACATTAGTTAATGCACAGTGAACTAACATGAACAAACAATAAGCTACTGTATTTTCATTAACTAACGTTAACGAAGATTAGTAAATACAGTAACAAATGTATTGCTCATGGTTAGTTCATGTTAGTTAATACATTAACTAATGTTTAACTAATGAACCTTATTATAAAGTGTTACCTTGAGAGCACTAAAAAAAAAAAAATAACTTAATTATTATTTATCTATTTACTATAAGTTATTGGCTGGAGATTAACAGCATTTCATAAAGAATACTCGCCAACAACAATTTTTACATTGGGCACTTGGCGATATCGTAAAGTTATATTTACCACAGGCTTAATTTTACTCATAAATCGAAAAAAAAAAACCCTTATAAAACCCCATATGAACATCTCAAAAGAACCAGTGGCGAATTAGTCTTCTGGGTTTTGATGTTATCCCTGCAATCCCCAAGCTTCTCTATTTCTGCAATGTCTTTTGAATGAAACTCGAAACTCACAAATTCCTCTTCTGTAACATCCAAGACAAGGGTTGTGGGTAATATTAATTTTAAAGAAAAATGCACAAATGGACATCTTGAAAATCCATCCGGATACCTTTGGCATACTATCTTCAACATCATAGTGCATCTATAGTTTGAGATACACTAATTCAATCATGAATGAATCAGAATGAGAATCAGATTTGCTGCAGAATGCATGTGTGTGTGCTTGAATAGTGAATAACAGTTTTGTTTTCAGTGTGATATTGGTCTTGCATCTAGTACCACAACAGTGCTGCTATTTTTGACCTGATATTTTTGTCTTAGTCAGCACAATACAGCGGATATTGGAAACAACACTGTGTGTGCGTGATTTGAATGCTCACAGGGGAAGTTGTACATGAAGCATGCCTGCGCTGCTATGATCCACTCAGCTCGAGTCTCGCAGAAAATGGCGATGTTACAAAGAGGCTTCTGACCCAGAGCGGCCAGCCCGCTACCAAACCTCTGAGACAGATGGAAAGTTTCTTCATACGACAACCAGTTATAATCACCCAATATCACCTAGAGAGTGAGAGTGAGAGTCAGAGTTGCATTGTATTGAAATTCTCAGTGGCTTACACAGTAGCATGTGACTTCTTTTCAATTTCATGTAAACAGTTCTGGACAACAACAGGCCAGAGATAAACTTTGTTTACAGAGAGAGACGTCCACTGTATTTCTTCCTGTAGAGCTCAAGAGAGTTTGTGAGCGAGTTCTCTTGGGATTTGTCCACTTAACCTTACACACTCTATATATACTTGAATATTGTGCAAGTATATGTTTAGAAGAGTGTTTAAACCATTTGTCATGGAAAGGGCTATGTTCACACTGACCGCCGAAATCTGATTTTAGTTGCACTTTTTACTACTTTTATTCATTTTAACATAATCCTGAAAAAAACAAATATATCATGGATTCCACAAACATATTAAGCAGCACAACTTTTCAACATTGATAATAATAGACCTTAGTCGAGGTAGAGCCATATTAAATTTTTGGAATGAAAACTAGGCTGTAAGAGACAGAATTGCAGTGTGTTCAATGGTTTGTACTGTTTAACAACATACATATTGTTCAGCTGATGAAACGTCTTTCCAAAAAATAATTCAGTAGACAAAAACTTCACAAAACAGTTTTAAACGATGTGAAAATTATGTGTCATTGTAAAGACTGCAAGTCTACCCTCACAGCCTTGTTTTCATCTGTTTTAAGTTCAATATGGGATCTAACCTGATTAAGGTCTATAACAAATGATTCTTGAGCACCAAATCAGAATGATTTCTGAAGGATCATGTGACTCTGAAGACTGGAGAAATGGCTGCTGAAAATTCAGCTTTGCCATCACAGGAATAAATTACACTTACAATTACATTAACTGTTATTTTAAATTGTAATAGCAATTTAACAATATTACTGTTTTACTGTATTTTTGATTCAATAAATGTAGCCTTGGTGAGCAGAAACTTTTCAAAAACATTAAAAAAAAAAATCTTAAAAATAATCTTTTTGCAGTATGAACAGCAAATGAAATCCAAAAATTCACAAAAAGCTGATTTTTGGAAATCTCTTTCAGTCTAAATAGTAGGGCTGGGTAAAAAAATATCGATTTCTCGATTTTAATCGATTCTCATTTTTACGAACCAATATCGTTTCTTAAATCCCAAGAATCGATTAGTCTAGTATGTTTTCAGTTGATGAATGAATAGAACATTGTAGCGCTCTTCCCATCCAATAAATGTCAATAAGCTTTGCGCTTTGTTACTTTTGATATGAAACAAAGTCTCAGATTTCAAATTCCATTTTATTACGAAATTCAAAAAAATAACCGTTTTGGCGCTGTTTGATGTGGCGTGACAGCCTCCTTAGATCAAGAGAGGCGGCAACGTGAAGCGCGCGTGAACTGATCATCTCCTCCGCTTTAATACCAGTTACAGCGCGAAATAAACATGAATGAACACCCAAAGGTATGTTGAAAGATACAGTACAACTTACTGAAATCCGTATCCTGTCTCATGGAATTGCTTAATCAGTGATTTTTAACGCGAAAGACGTCAATAAAACAGCTTGTAAGCAATGTCACGTAACGCCTCATTTACCTCAGAAAAACCATATTCAGTGACCATAACTCATTAGTCAGCTATAAAACTGAACTCTAGAGAATAGCATTTTGCTAAATATATGCACCATATTACACATTCGTTATAATTTATAATGTTCTTCAATATTTAACGCATGTTTGAATAAATCCGTCAAGTTTTTATAACAGCCACCATTTAAATAATGTATTTCAAAAAACGAATTGGAGTAGAAATATAATTACATAATTGTAAAGTTAGTATTTTAACTTTATTATTATAAAAACTTTTACTGATTTAAGGATAACTTCCACTAATTTAAGTGTGTGAATACAAATCAGTTCATTTTAACCTTCAATATTATAGTAATGTAGAACTGATTCCCATGTATAGTTTACAGCATTAGTTGAGATTTTTTTTTCCTTGAGAAAATTTGGCATGTACTGTTCCTTATATATATCCAAAATAATCGATATTGAATCGAATCGAATTTAATCGAAATCGAATCGAATTTTGGAATTTGTGTCAATACCCAGCCCTACTAAATAGTGTGATCAAAACTGAAGTTGTTTTATTGCAGACTCAACAAGTTCAGTGCCACACATATAGAGCTTTTCACACTTGAAATAGTTAACCCTGGGTCATTCTAAACCCCGGGTAAACGGAATCCTGGGTTATCTTGCTTCACGTTTCACACTGCTCATAATTTACCCGGGGTTAACAAGTAATCCTGGGTATTCATCTGGGCCGAAAACGGTTTGTAATCGTGCCTGGCCATAACAGGCTCAAGTGGAAATACAAATGAAACTGTTCGACAGTGAAAAAGCAGCTAAAGTTCCAAAGCCATTGAGAGTGTGTGGCCATATGAGTCAACAGTGTGTGTCTTACCTTCTTAAAGACCTTGCCGTTAGGCTGCATCTCATCCTCCTCGCTCAGAACCTCTCTTGTGCCTAGGCAGTCTCTTTCAGGAAAGTGTACTACAGCATATTCAAACACTTTATCTAAAGTATCCACACCCTCGTGCAGCAGGGACGCCAACCTCTGCTGGCTGTTCACGGCCCGGTATGGCCCTGCCGGATTCCCGCTTACCTGATGGGACAGGAAATTAGATTGAGGTCATGGGGGAAATGATCAACAAGCACAGGGATTCAAATGTGTCAGGGAACATTATTGTAAGCTGGAAAATCATATTTTAGTTTCTCTAAAATATTATTATTTTTTAAACCAGCAATTTAATAAAGTGACGTTATTCAGTAATGAAAGTGACTCAAATCCCTCCGTTAATCTAAGATAAATTGCAAAAATCTCTATTTATAATAGGTACACTACCGTTTAAAAGTTTGGGCACAGTAAGTTTTTTTTAATGAAATTAATAATTAATACTCAGCAAGGATGCATTAAATTGATCAAAAGGGACAGTAAAGACATTTACAATGTTTTAATTTCAAATAAATGCTGTTCTTTTGAACTTTCTAAGAATCCTGAAAAAAATGTATCTGTTCTCACAAAAGTCGATCATTTATAATAATAAGAAATGTTTCTTTAGAAGCAAATTAGCATATTAGAATGATTTCTGAAGGATCATGTGACATTGAAGACTTGAGTAATGATGCTGAAAATTCAGCTTTGCCATCACAAGAATTACATTTTAAAATATATTAACATAGAAAAGTTATTTTAAAGTTTAAAATAATATTTTACAATATTACTGATTTACTGTATTTTTTATTAAATAAATGCAGCCTTGGTGAGCAGAAGAGATATCACAAACATTAAAAAAAAAAAATCTTACTAACCCCAAACTTTTGAACAGTAGTGTACATCATGCCCAGGGTTTAAATGCTCATGTTTTGGGCATATTCTTCCTAAACTCTACTCACTGTGCGCGCTTTGACCCTTTTAGCGCGGGCCAGGTTCCTGCTTGCTCCGGAGAGCAGGTACCAGGGCAGGAACGTGATGACAGAATAAACCCAGACGACCGATCGAAAGACCTGCAGCAGGAGAGGAGACATGTCCTCCTTTAACTTCATCCTGAGGAACAAGAAATCAGGGGACAAGAAGACAGAAAGAAAGAGAAGTTAGTCATTACGGTCTACAAACCACACTAGATTTACCTTTGATTTTTGTCCTCCACTCACTTTGTGTTGTTCTTTACTTTCCTCCAAGCACTTGATAGTATTCCTCTTTTTCTGAAGGTCTTGCTGGCTTGTTCTGGTTCTTGAAGTGCTCTATGGTATAGATGGTACTTCTTGACCTTTCTACTGCCTTTTGTCAAACCTGCTGGCTGAGAGGGCAATTTCCTGTTCCATTTCCTTTTCCCACTCCAGCTTCCTGCTTCTGACAGGGTGCAAAGCCTCCTGGGTATAAGGATGTGCTCTCCCTATGGGGCAACACAACAAGCAAAGTTTGTTTTGTCAATATGCTTTTTAGAAATCACAATTCAGAATTTGTTCAATCATAGAATTGTTTAAGACGAGGTGAATCACTTTGATTTAAAGCAAAAAAAAAAAAAAAAAGTGAAAATCAGACAAAAAGATAAAAGGTACAAGACTGCGTACTTAATGGCTTTAATGAGAGAAAGAACTACAATCAACAGAAATAAAAACGATGGTGAAATATAATGTTTATGTATATAAAACAATATATTTTATGTTTATTGCAAAATATGCATATTTAAGTAGTTTGAGAGCGTAGACTGACTATATTACGTCATTTGCAGTGCTTCATGTAAGTGGCTGGGGTCTAAAGAGTTGTTTTGGTGCAATTTGTTTGTTTCGATTAGATTGATGAAGATATTTTGCAGAATCATGGGTAATGTAGTTTTTCACCAGTAATTTCACTGTTAAACACCATTGTTGAAATAATGTGGGCTGATTGCTTCAAAAAAAAAGCATGAAAAGGATCAGGAAATGATGCTAGCTGGACTCAAACTTAGGCTGTGTCCAAAATCGCCCCCTATACCCTAAAATAGGCACTATTTTGTAGTAGTGTCCAAAACCATAGTGCACTCATTCATTTCCACAATGCACCGCAATAATGAGTGTACAACCGCTGTACGCTCAACGGCTAGAGAATATTAATGCACCGTGAGAGTCGCGCACCGAATGAATTCCCGCATCTGACCAGAAGATGGCGCCCGCAGTTGAATCATCCATCCATTTTCCAAAACGCTGGTCAAATGTGTAACATTCAGGTAAAAAAATCCTTTTTAATTGATTATTAAATTGTTTAATTAAGGTTTATACATAGTTTCTATGACAGAGATCATTATTTTTACTACTGGAGCTGCCAGTTTGCTAAGTTTCAAATGATTATTAAACAGCAAGCACAAACTATGCAAAAGCGGCAGCCCTTCCGGCGCACTCAGTGTCTGAATTCACTCCATCGTTTTAATTTCACTCCCTCAAGTGAACTATATTATTGGAATAATGTAGGGAATAGTGAATGAGGGTATAGGGGACGATTTCAGACGCAGCCTTACTCTACCCATATGAGCATGTGTGTTAACCATTATGTCAAGAAGTCTCTGACAGAATCATTGTGATTTAACTGGGGACGGCTGTTAGACAGAGTACGCTCTGAGCTCAGAGGTCAAACAAGACAGGCTTTGTCGCTCTGGAGAGATGAAGCTCACACTAAAACAGTGTTCTGTTGGAGAGGAGGATGTGTTCATGAATGCATGTGTGTGTTGAGGGGAAGAGATGGGGGGTGGACAAGCATATCCAAAACATGAAATACAAACCAGGATATTTGGCCAAATTCTGAAATCCCAAATAAAGATTGACCTGATAATCCAGCAGCCCATATGATATGAGCAGTGCTGAACTTAAAAATGAGGTTTGAATTAGGTCAATGATTTTTAAGTGCAAAAAAACCCTAAAACCCTCTGGGAAGATGCATGTTTTACAACCACAACAACATAAAACAACTCTTTCCCATTTTCTTTCTGGGAAAAACACAAACTGCAGACTTCTTTCTTTGGTTTTGATACTTTGGAGGAAGGTCAAAAAGACAATCCAGGATAGAGACGTTCTCAAATATCAGCTATACAGCAGAAATGCGTTCTCTTCTTTGGGAGCTTCAGTCGTGGACTCACCAGAGAGGTTTGGAGGTGGTCAAGATTTGTAGATGGCCGATGTCGCTGTATACATTTCTAGAGTCAGATGGCCTATAAAATGCCAATATATGATGTGTAATACAATTTATTGATAGCAAACGAGACCCTGAAATGATTAAATGGACATTTTACAGATTTACAGAACATTTAAATGGATAGTTCACCCAAAAATGAAAATTCTGTCATCATTTACTGTTAACATCATTAACCTGTATCAATTTCTTTGTTCTGCTGAACAAAAAGGAAGATATTTAGAAGAATGTCAGTAACCAAACAGATCTCGCCCCCATTGACTACCATAGTAGGAAAAATAAATACTATGGTAGTCAATGGGGGGGCGAGATCAGTTTGGTTACTGACATTCTTCTAAATATCTTCCTTTGTGTTCAGCAGAACAAAGCAACTCATACAGGTTTGGAACTACTTGAGGGTAAATTATGACAATGTTTTTTTTGGGTGAACTATCCCTTTAAAGGCACAATATGTAAATTTCGCCACTAGAGATCGCTTATTCAAAACAAAGGCCTAGCTTGATGAAGTCTTGATTTCGTGGAATCATGGGAGTTGTTGTCTTCGTGTCTACAGCTGGTGGAAAAGAATCCGATGGGACTCGGGCAGAATGTATTAAAGATTTATTAACATTATTGTAGTATGAAGCAGGGTGTGAAGCGAGGCCGCTGGAGCAATTGCCAATGAGAGACATTAATCTTTAATCAAGGTTCTGTACCTGTAACTTTTTTTTTTTTTTTTTGAAAAATGTGCACAAAAGTAGACATTTTGAAGAACATTGGGAACCAAACATCACTGAAGCCCATTGACTTCCATTGTATGGAAGACATTTCTCAAAATATCTTCTTTTATGTTCCACAGAAGAAAGGATATACAGGTTTGGAACAACATGAGGATGAGTAAATGTTTTTGGGTGAATCTTTTTAAGACTCTTATTGAAAATCCAATATTGCAACATGAACTCTAGTGTCTTAAAGGTTCAACATTCCTCTATCATGTGAGGAAAAAAAGACTTCTCAAACTACTTGTGGATAGTGGATTGCAAGCAGAATGTTGCTGTGACAAACATATGGTAAAGCTGTTGTCTTCAAGCACTGTGAGAGTGAGAGGGTTGAGTATGGTGCAGCAATAACAGACAGCACATTCCCTGACTCCTGTGAAATCCCAGACATGTTCGCCTAGAGACCGGCAGCACATGGACGTGAAAAACTTTCCTTCCAGAGAGGAATGTCACAGACTAGGGAGACGTGTACTATATAGACATACTCTAATTCTAATGTTCACAACTCCCTCTCTAGTCCACACAGACCATTTATAGAAACTAAGCTGCAAAAACTAGGTCGTCCAGAAATCAGTGATGTCATAACCATGAGCACATTAACATATGACAAGTTTGACCACTTTATTAAGGCATATTCACTATTCAGCAAACTGATATTCTGATGGACAACAGTGTGGAATATGAAGAATGAGCTTAGCCAATCATAAAAGAGGTCATTTAACTACCCAAAGAACAGCAAAAACAGGCTGTTTCAAACTAATGCTGTTAAGGAAGAAAGAAAAAATCAGTGCAAAAAAAGTGAATACGTATGGATCTTATAAATACATTTTTAACAGAAATAAACAAGTATGATTCCAACTTAATTTTCAACAAAAAATATGCTTGTTTAAACATTTTAAAAAATTACATTTACATTACATTTATTCATTTAGCAGATGCTTTATCCAGGATCAGTATGATTTTATTTTATTTTTTTTAAGATGCATTTTTGATTTATTTGAAAATTGTATTGTGAAATATTATCAAATTAATATAACTGCTTTCCATTTTTATATATTTCAAAATGTAATTTATTCCTGTGATGGCAAAGATGAATTTTCAGCATCATTATTCCAGCACACACACACACACACAGAGAGAGAGAGAGGTGCGTTTCAGATAGCTCGCGAATTCCAAATTGATTTCTCTTTCGCGTCCTCAATGCACTTGGATGGACACATACACGCATTTTGTCAGTCAAAATACCGGTTATGTCTTAATTGAACGAGGTGAGAATTCGGATGTGTATCTATCGGATGTGTGCGCACATGGGGTCTTACTCTTAAAGTGACAGCAACCTATAAATACCTGCTGTTGTCTGTCATGTAAATCAAACAAAACACAGCTTTAACAAAGATTAATTTATATTAAATTTAAACAGTGAACAGTGTCATTTTACATTTAGTTATTACATTTCTGTACACAAAAATTACTACTACAGTTAGACCTTATACTTTATTTGTAACTTTATGTTGTATTTATCTATGCTTTTAATTGGTGTACAGTATTTGTTCTTTTTACAGTCTGTTCACTTGCCTTTAATAATGTATTAGTTAGGCTAGTAGTTTCTGCTGTGGTATCGGAGTAGTTAAAGCAGGCTAAATAATAAATGCAAAGTTACCCCCCACCCCCAATTTTTTTTTGTGCTGATCCGAAAAATGATCCGATCCGTGACTTAATAACCGTGATATGATCCGAACCGTGAGTTTTGTGATCCGTTGAACCACTAGTGACCGCAAACTTTTGAACAGTAGTTTTATGAAATCATGATTTCAATTAGTAGGCCAGAATATCAATTCTCAAAAAAATAGCTATTAAATCACAAAAACAATATTTCTTAAAGGGGTCATGAATTAAGAAATCATTTTTTTCTTGATCTTCTGACATATAAGAGGTCATTGTACTATAAAAATATCATGTAAGTTTCAGAACTCAAAACTTCCTTCCTTGTTAGTCCAAAAACAGCTTTTATTGAAACCAAACTCAGAAATTGACTGACAGAAAAAGACCACCTCTGCAGAAGAAGATCAATGCCTACTTCTACATCATTGTCTCTTTAGCCCCGCCCACAGATTCGCACATGTCATGTTGTAGTAAATATGAGAGAGACGCAACCACAGGATTACTCCAACAATAAAACCATAGAGATGGATTACAAGATGTTTTGAAGTGCCAAGTTGTGGAAAAACAGCCTTTGTAATGGCGGGGATGTTGAAAATTATTTTAATAAGCAAAACTGTTGCCCAATCATAGTAGTGGGCATTTACTTCCAAGTGGAACAGCAATCAAAATGGAATGTTCAATAGAAAGGGTCAAAAACAGGATAAAAAATAGCTTGTTACTTCTAAATTAGGATGTTTTAGGATGTAAAAATCTTGATAACATTATAAGTGGACATCGGAGAACATTATAAAATGAAAAATGCAGTTCATGACCCCTTTAATAAAATCCTTTCCAAGTGGATGGGGAAAAGGAAGGACGTTGCTGAAGAAGGTGTTCTGAACATTAAAATAGGTGTCTATTAACTTAAGGCCTTTAGCTGTCTAGTTATTTATTATTATAATTGCTTACTATAATGGGAGGGATTTAATTTTGTCAGGTTGTGACCTGCTGTGCCAGACACGTCTGGTGTAGACAGAGAAAGGATCAAACAAAGAGTGGAAAATGGACAATTCAGAGGAAAAACATGCAGAATATGGCCTTTTTAAAAAGATACAGAGGTCCCAAAAATCATTTGGACAGTGGACACTAAACCTTCCAAAATGTCTTTTTTATACTTTGATGTCAAGCATTTAGGTTAACTCCACATTTACAATTCAAAAATGCTGGATGGGCATAACCATGTGATGCCAAACCACTTCTACCATTGAAATATGATTAACAAATGTGCGATCATCCCATGTCCCTTGTACTTCCATTCTAAACGGTTTCAATCACAATAGACCCTTTTCACAGACTGATGACGCGTCATCAATATCGTAAATCCTGCAAAGTTTTTTATATTTTCAGTTTTAAAAAAAACGTATGTACATTTACAACACTATACTTAGTATTATATTACCTTTGCATCAAATTACAAAAAAACTAATGCTGCTGTGCGGGTGTTTCTAATACAGCGGCTATGGGAGTGACAGTAAAAATGACATCTTTCTCTCTTCTGACTGCCGTTATCAATCACTCTCTATTTTTTACCTCTTTTTGAAAGTTGTGAAAACACTATTGTGGAGTTTTTCTTTTGCTATTTGAGCAAATGGAAACACAAAAAATTTAATGTATTCTCTCATTCACTGCTATATTTTACCCAACTATGACGACTTCCGCTTCTGAGAAACCCGGAAATGTGAAAAGGGTCTATTTCAATACTATTTCATAGTCCAGTACTAGTAACAAGTGCATCTATCTGTGATAGACTAGTGCATCTGATCTGAGGCACATTAGTTAGTTACTACTAGATGGTCATCTGAGAAGTGGTCAGTGTAGTGAAGATCTTCTGCAAAACTCAGGTGTCAAATATCATCTCCCCTTGGCAACCGGATCCAAACTCACCTGCACAACACAGAGTTGAAAGACAGCCTGTTCACCTGTTACTAGGGCTGTATGATTATGACAAAAATCATTATTCCCTTGAAATTGTAATTGCGATTATTAATTACGATTATCACAATTACATTGAATGATGTTTTTAATAGCTTAATACCATTGTTTGAAGCAAATGCATGCCATATTTTTATGTAAAAACAAAAAACAAGCTGAAAACACTCTTCCTGAATTTTTTTTTAATAGGTTTTCTATAGCATTAAGCATCAAATGTCAACTATACATTGGTTTGGTTTCTTCTTTAAATAAAAAAGTAAACATATGCATGTAATTATAATTGTTAATGTTGTTCTAGGAACTTTGTTATAGGCACTAGCCACAAGGGTGGAACTAATGTTCCCCTAGGGCCATTTTCCTGGTTGCATTCGCACCGCCAGTAGGAACTCTGAAGTGATGTAAACTGCACTTGTTTTAATTTGCTGCACTTTTATTTTGACAGCATGGCAGACTTTTATTTTGACAGTACTGAGAACAGATCAGCCAGAGCCTGAGCACATAGTGCTCGCATTCTCCGTCTTCATTAGTTTACGATCTGTTTAACAGTCCTGTCTAATACGTTATTAGATAGAACTGTTATACGAAGAAAGTAGACAGTATATGAAAAGTATTAGCGTTTGCCGTGTGGTTAATGCCCAGTGTTGCTAGCTGAGCAGAAACACATAATCATGTTTCGCTTGGTCTGCTCAAAGTTTTGCTGGATTTTCTCCTCAGCGTAAGGTTAGGAGGTCCATCTATCCCTGTTTTCCATGTTTGTAGAGTTAGTTTGTGGAGTAAATATATAGGCTGTGTACACGGCTTTTTAAAAATGGCGGGTGCTGGTGTTTCACGTTCGTTTGACCAATCAGCGTACACTTACATCACTGGTAGTTCTTTCCTATTGTGCTGGCTTAGACTTTTTACACTGAAGTAGTCGTTATTTGCCTCTCACAACGTAACATGCTTTAAACACACCTCTTAAGCACGCAGAATAATGTAAGTGGATATTTTTTTTGTAATCGCGCCACTGAACGATTATGAAATCATGGCATCCATAATTGTAATCGTGATTAGAAATTTGATTAATTGTGCAGCCTTACCTGTTACTTTAACATTTACACTTTATTAGTTCTAATTCATGATGCTTGCTTTACACAGGATTAATATACATGATTGAACAAGTGGAAAAAAATCCCATTGACTTACATTGAAGGACAGACCCGACTCCTGAGAAATATCAACCAGCCGGAGGAGCATGCTAAGTAGGAATGTGCTAGAACACATAGCAACCAAACAGCAACGCTCTGGTGACCACTCACAACACACTAGCATTGAGACAGTGAGATTTGCAAAGGCAAGCACCAACATGGTTTGTATGTGAAAATCTGATAACACTAAAGGCAAGTGACAAATCTTTAACATGGAGAGGAGGAACCAGTAAAGTTTGGGTTGAGTAATTACTAACATCAGAGATTTACACTAAAAACAAAAACGAGTTTGGAAAGTGTTCTCTTCCCTTTTTTCTCTTGTGATCAAACTCCCCCACACAAAAATGCAGACAGCGGTTGCAGAAGTGGAGGAACAGACACACCTACTAAGATTACTGATCAAAGCCCCATCATTCACTACCCATAATCCCCATTATACACCACTAGAAGAGCTTGGGTGTGATCAGACTTGTTCAGCTGGTCCATCACCTCGTGCTCAGAGTGTGAGAATAAAGACATTAGTTACACACTCCTGTAGTGGAACAATCATGAAAAATCCGGCCCATAGGGAAGTTGGAAATCAATTCACCCTCTAACACTCTGACTGAACTGCTGAACATTCAATACTATGATATTTTGTCGCAATCTATGGTGCATTTTATGTGTGTAAACCATGTTTCCAGTGACGGTACAGTATAAACCATCACTAGCTATGTTTCCATCCACCTATTTTTATGCGCATTTTAGGATATTGCATCAAAAACTGCTGGATGGAAGATGTGCATAAATTCTAAAAATGCATGTAAAAAATGTATGAGCTCATTTGAGTTGGATACATTTTTTATCTGATAACAAAACATGCACATAAACTATGATTGAAACACATTTTCCGAATAAATTCTTCAATGCGCATCAAAAAAATCATGTGACTTTGCGATGTGACGGCATAACTGGACTAACCAGCGGAACGATCTCATTGCACAGCTGCTGAAATGCTGTTTTGGTTGTTCTGAAATGCCTGAGCAAAGTCTGTCGTCAAAGTGGTTTGGTATAATTACCTTCCAGAACTGTCTTACATGACTGGGTTCCCAAACAGCAGCATCTGCCTTCGAAAGCAAGATACAGTAACACGTTTGTTGCGATTCGTCTGTGCGCTCTGAGAAGCAAGTAATTTATTATATATAAAAATTATTATATACAATGGCTTCTCCTACTGTTCTTAGTGATATTTAACGCCAGATTATCAGGAAGTGACGATTTTGTTCTCTTCAACTCACTGGATGGAAACGCTGCTTTATTCGCAAATGTTTTATGCAATATTTTGTGCATAAGTTAAATTTGCAACTTTAGATGGAAACATAGCTCTAGAAACCAAAATAAAATATAAAGATCACATTTTATTGCTGTTGTAATCAAGCTTGGTGCATCTTTCTCTTCCACTAAATGAGTTTTTTTTAAATAAATGTCATTGAATATGCCCTACAGCACTGATCTCTCTGTAGAAGATGCAGCATCTTGCTTAGGACTATTTATAGCGTTAAAGGGACAGTTCAGCCAAAAATGAAAATTCTGTCATTATTATTTACTCACCTCATGTCATTCCAAACTCATAAGACTTTTTAAACATACATTAAGATGTGTTTAATTATGTTTTTTTGCAAAACCTGAAAGAGCCTAAATTAAATCTGTTGATATGGATTCATTTTACAGCGCCTTTTTGGATCTTTTAAGTTTTATGGACTTTCAATGGAGGAACAAAAACCTCTCAGGTTTCATTAACCTTTGAGTTCCAAGGTTAACCAAAGTCTTATGTGTTTGGAATGACATGACAAAAATAATCTTAAATACTAGAATTTACATTTTTGTGTGAAGTATTCATTTAAATATCATGGATTGTGAGCTGTGTGACCCTACATGTGTGTTTTGGACTTGATTAGAATGTCAAGATGCAGAAAAACAGTCAAAAGCATGTTCGCATTAAGAGAAATAAAGATTTGACGTACCTACAAGAAAACATGGAATGAAAAATGTGTGTATTACATAAATATGCTGTGAGCATATGAATAAAAAAAAGTCAATAAATGTTTCAAAATCCGGTGCTTCTATTAAATGTGCAAATCCTTAGATACACAGACATCTGCAGCTCAAGAGTTCAGATATGATTCAATATGATATCACCTTTTCAAAAATGTAAAAAATGTCTTGTGGTGACAAAAGCTACCATTTTCTTTTCAGTATCATCTTACATACTGTATATCAGAGAAAAATACACGCACACATGTTGGGTTTTCATGTTTTATAGGGACTTTCCATAGACATAATGATTTTTATACTATACAAACTGTATATTCTATCCCCTAACCCTAAACAACCCTCACAGAAAACTGCATTTTTACATTTTCAAAAAACATCACTTAGTATGATTTATAAGCTGTTTTCCTCATGGGGACCAAAAATGTCTCCACAAAGACAAGGATTTTGGATATTGCCATCTTTATGAGGACATTTGGTCTCCATAACATAGGCTATACCTGAACCACAAACAAACACAAAGTCTAGTTCCCTAAAACTATACAAAACCTCCTCATTATCAAACACTTTCTACAACCAAGTTCAAGTCCAGTCATCTAGTGAACTAACCTGCATGGTCACCATTCAAACGCATTGCTTATTCTTAGTGCTGGCCTTCAACTGATAGCACATAATCCACAGGATTATCTCAAAGCATGTCAACCCACTATCTTCCCAATCACCCATAACAAACTGCAGTCCCATCATGCCACCGGCACACTGATCTGTGCCCTAATTAAGGAAAAACATCTTCCTCAAGACAAAATATGCTCGTCTGCTATTCTGTCACACAGAGAATTTAATCTGATGAGGTGTGAAATGTGTAAATGTCATGTTCGCTGATGTGGGATCGTGTTTGTGTGCAAGAGAGATTAGTGTGTGGTCATCACCTGAGTACTAATGTGTTTAGTGTGCATGCAAGTCTATGGAGAATGAGCTATAGAGCACAGACATGTTCCATGGTATGTATATGGATATATGTGTGTCATTACAGCCTGGGAACAGAAGAGGCCTGAGAGATGATCATCAGTATCAAGAGTGGAATGCAATACCATCCATATCCCACATTCCTCCGGCTGAGAGCTGTCAGAGCATGCAAACGCTGTTCATATCAACGTAATAACGTGCATCTGATGCTTTACTATTATGCATGCGAGTCTTTAATATGTAAATCAACCTTCACCGCGCGCATCTGCACCATACGTACCAGAGACAATAAACACTCACCTTATTCTTCCACGCTGACGCAGTTCCTTCAGTCAGACTCACAACATCCCATTTAAAATGGCGAAAAAATGTTGTAGAAGAGCAAGACGCAGCAAATATACAGCGATGGTTGTGTTTTCTTCTGGGTCGTTGTATATTGCGGTCGCTGACTCGCGCCGCCGTAGCTCTCAGCCCGGAAGTGATGGAAGCGTTGTCATGGCAGGGGCCGGCTTCTCGCCGCTCCCATTGGCTGACGCCGGGTGGCGCGTGTTGGAGACTGACGTGACATCACGCTCGGGTTACCAGCGGTCATTATCGATTTGATTGATTTATTTGTCAATTTGCATTGTTATTTTTTTATATGTATGTATTTTGCGGCCAATCTTTTCTTTATAAATGACTTTTAGCGGTAGAGGGAAATTGTGATGCGTAACAGTGGATAGTGTCGTTGATTCTTTTGTCAGCTCGATGAGAGCTGTGCTGCAGCGCCCCGAACAGCTGGCAGGCAGCTAGAGAAATTCGACTCATTTCCGCGAATCGATTCTTTCGAACGCTTCAAAGAACTGGTTCAAAAAGCGATTCAGTTAATCATTACGTCACTACGTCACCTGACATCCCAGCGTGGCATGCTCTAAAAAGTTATATTAATAAAAGTCATACTAAAATCATTGCTGAAAAAGATTTAGTATGTTTTAATAAACGCCGTTTATTAAAATAAACTCTTGTTTCGCTTTCTTCTCCTCTGACATGCTTGAAAGTTCTCGGTTTGGATCAGTGAGTTGTTCACTCGAAAACCGCACGGACCGATTCAGTCCGACTCGTGAACGAGTTGTTCAGACTGGTTTTGCGACCCATCATTGAAAAGATCTGACTCAAAAGAACGAGTCATTCACAAAAGTGATATCGCTACAGCAGATTCCCTTTTATCGTTTCTTGGAATGTAAGTTTCAAATATTCCCTCATGTAAAAAGATATCCTATGTTACAAAAGTGGAAGGTTTTGAAACGAAATTTTCACACCTTTCAGGTACACGTTGGGAAATTGGGATAGGTGGGATTTTCCCCCCATCATACAGGCGCCGCTGGTGTAGTGGTATCATGCAAGATTCCCATTCTTGCGACCCGGGTTCGATTCCCGGGCGGCGCACTGCTTTTTGAAGTATGTATTTGACGCGTATCCTAAAAAAGAAGAAGAAAACATTCACACGTTAGCTCGTGTCTTCATTAGTTCAAATTGTCATTGCTGGGTGAAAAATGAATTTATAGAAGTAGAAATATGCCATGTGGTGTCTTTATTAACTTGAGGCCATAAAATCTGTATGCTAATGAACTAGTAAAATGTTTAGATGGATTTTAGTTGTGTATATAGTATAGTAGAGTATAGTACATCACAACACAAGACATGTCAACAAAAATTATATCATCTAAATTACCGTATTTTCTTGCACAATCAGAAGTCAAGTAAAAAAAAACAGCAATAAAGATGACAATATAGTGTTTGTTTTGTATATTTTAAATTGTAAATGTTTCTATATTGCATTTTTATAATATTATTCATTTTACATTATAACATTTTTAGTTGTAAATTTTATTTTTAAAAGTTCACATCTTAAAATTCTAAAACATGTTCCTTTATTTCTCCCATTGTTTACTTGCAATAGAACAGGTTGTGCAGATTCAGGCCTATAGTGTGCAAAAAGAAGTTGATGCCTCTGTCATCTCTCCATCAAAATCTTAAACATTCCTCATGTGAGAAATCACAAAAGTAGCCAGTTTCCCACACTCTTATGGTTCTGCTAAGGATCACCATTGATTGTAAGATGTCTGTGAAATAGTTTTGGATACAAACTGGATCACAAATTGCAACAATATGTAGACAAAGCTTGTTGAGACTGATGGCCCACCCATATTCAAAACGAACAGAGCCAAATGTGAGTCATGTTCTAAGTTGTGCTGTCTATTTTTTCTCCAGAAAGTCAAATTATGACTTTGTGAAGCCATAACCTATAATGTAAAGGAACAGTAGTAAAGCATTGTCTCTTTATTAGATCCTCTAGGTGGCACACAGCGCCATCATTTGGACAAGTCTTTAGGCTGTAGGCCTTCCTGCTATAGGATGTGGATTGATTTGAGGCCAGTAGAGGTCGCTCATTTTCTGGCCATAGTTTGGAAAAGCACCTGTTGGCGCGAATGATCCACAAACTTCAGGTGTGTATGTTTACATTTAGCCTAATGCATATTGTAAAATAATTGTGACTATATATATCATTTAGAATGCATAACACAGTGTTTACTTCAACGACGACAATACTCCACTTCTGGGGAAAGGCTATTCCTATTTCCCTCGTTGTGAAAGTGAGTTTGCAGTCTGATTTGATAAAGATGATGAGATAAAAAATACTATGTATGGCCAAATAACGGCAAGAAACGTTGTTCCTATTCTTATGACAGGTTCATGACTCTTATGAGCAAGTAATTTAAATTTAAATTAATCGTTCAGAAAGACGATTGAACAATGTAGTTACCATTTGAAATAGGTCTGAGGAAAATGAACTCCATTAGTCAATCAACAACCGACTCACTGGACTGGACTTAAGTTATCATTGAAGTAATTTTGTGTAGCCTACTTAAGGTTATTGTTCTTGACAAAGTGTAGTCGCACAGAATTTTAATGATATGTAAACACCTCGAGCTGTTTTGACCAGCGAAGAAGAGATATATGATGATATATGAGGACATACTTGTCCTCAAAGTGCCATATGAAAAGCGGGTTGTTTTTTCATTACAGATGAGCTGGAAAGAACCAGAAATATTTAAAAATAATACATTTGGTGTTTGGTTTGTCTGTTCTTCAAACGTTTTTTATTAAAATAAATTCTTTTTATATTAAGATGAATGCTAAAGCAGGTGTAACCCAATTAAAACTGTGACTTTAATCAATATAGCAACAATATGAGTAGCGGGAACACGAACTCAGAGCTTTTGTGACATGTTGGATCTCGCAGGCACATAATTTTACAACTCAGAGAAACCCACTATTAACGCATATATATATATATATATAGGGGAGAGTGGGGTAAGATGAGCCATTTTTTTACTTATGTGGTCCTCAAGATAAGGGAAAATGAAGCAGAAGTATAATGAAAGTATCTTAAGTAATTTCAGGATGTTTCCTATCATTTTAAATGATCAGAATACGTCTATGACAACGGGTTCTAAAAATATGGCTTCTTATAAAAAAGTGTTCCTGTGGCTCAATTTACCCCAGGTTAGGGGTAAGTTGATCCGAGTCAGTAGGTGGGTGTAAACTGACCATCTAAATGAATCTGAATCAAACTCATGTGAAATTTTAAAGATAATTTACCTCTTTTAAAAACTAATTTAATAATCAAGTTTCTGTTTACAAATATTCATATTTCTTTTCTTAAAGTTAAATTAAACAACATAAAACCAAATGAAGTTGAAATTTCAATATCTTTAATTATTTGCATTTCTGAAACAATATGTTGAACACCAAAGTTGTAACCTTCCCAAAAACAGACTAAACAGAGAGTTTGTTGAGTAAAGTTAAATAAAAACTAGAATGAATGAATAAATGTCACTGAAACTAATAAATATTTTAGTCAAAAGGTTCTTGACATGGTAGTTTTTCTGCAATGTCGACCATGTTAGGCCATTAGGGGCTACAGATGGAAAGATATACTGTATATGATTAAGCATCTTCTGGTTCATATCAGAGAAGGATTTAGTGTACTTGTACACTGTTCCTATCAAATAAACTCGAGAAAAAAAAAAACAAAAACAAAAAAAACACAAAATAAACCAGCTGCGTAATATTACATGGAAATTATACCAGTTTATACTTCAGAGATTTAACTCAACTTCAGTGCCTTATGGTGGGTTAAGTTAAAACACTGGATCAATTTACCCCACAGCATTTGGCTCACTTTGCCCCATAGCTGCCATTTTGGGAAAAACAAGCTAGCTTACCAACTCAGGCTAATATTTAGCTAAATGATTTGCATGGTTTTATACGTTGCTAAATCACCAATATGCATCATAAATATTTTTAGACCTGGACAAATTTGCTTTGATGAAACAGCCATTATATCTGTTATGTTAAAATTTTACTTTGACAAGCCAAAAACAGTTTTTAAAGTAAATAAGTGACTTCCACTCCTCCCATGTGCTTCTCCTTTTCACAGTCTGGCAGAAATGATGGGTGGTTCCAAAATATATGGTCACATGACAGTAAAAGTTTATGGTCGCCAAGATACAGGGGGTGGGTCAACTTACCCACTCCCTCATCTTATCCCACTCTCCCCTATATATATATATATATATATATATATATATATATACATATACACACACACACACACATGTAGACACACCGATCAGGCATAACATTATGGCCACCTTCCTAATATTGTGTTGGTCCCCCTTTTGCTGCCAAAACAGCCCTGACCCGTCAAGGCATGGACTCCACTAGACCCCTGAAGGTGTGCTGTGGTATCTGGCACCAAGATGTTAGCAGCAGATCCTTTAAGTCCTGTAAGTTGTGAGGAGGAGCCTCCATGGATCGGACTTATTTGTTCAGCACATCCCACAGATGCTCGATTGGATTGAGATCTGTGGAATTTGGAGGCCAAGTCAACATCTCAAACTCGTTGTTGTGCTCCTCAACCATTTTTGCTTTGTGGCAGGGTGCATTATCCTGCTGAAAGAGGCCACAGCCACCAGGGAATACTGTTTCCATGAAAGGGTGTACATGGTCTGCAACAATGCTTAGGTAGGTGGTATGTGTCAAAGTAACATCCACATGGATGGCAGGACCCAAGTTTGCTGAGCAGACCATTGCCCAAAGCATCACACTGCCTCCGCTGGCTTGCCTTCTTCCCATAGTGCATCCTGGTGCCATGTGTTCCCCAGGTAAGCGACACACACGCACCCGGCCATCCACGTGATGTAAAAGAAAACGTGATTCATCACTTCTTCCATTGCTCCAAGGTCCAGTTCTGATGCTCACGTGCCCACTGTTGGCGCTTTCGGCGGTGGACAGGGGTCAGCATGGGCACCCTGACTGGTCTGCGGCTATGCAGCCCCATACCCAACAAACTGTGATGCACTGTGTATTCTGACACCTTTCTCTCAGAACCAGCATTAACTTATTGAGCAATCTGAGCTACAGTAGCTCGTCTGTTGGATCGGACCACACGGGCCAGCCTTCGCTCCCCACGTGCATCAATGATCCTTGGCCGCCCATGACCCTGTCGCCGGTTCACCACTGTTCCTTCCTTGGACCACTTTTAATAGATACTGACCACTGCAGACCGGGAACACCCTACAAGAGCTGCAGTTTTGGAGATGCTCTGACCCAGTCGCCTAGCCATCACAATTTGGCCCTTGTCAAACTCACTCAAATCTTTACGCTTACCCATATTTCCTGCTTCTAACATATCAACTTTGAGAACAAAATGTTCACTTGCTGCCTAATATATCCCACTAAAAAGTGCCGTGATGAAGAGATAATCGGTGTTATTCACTTCACCTGTCAGTGGTCATAATGTTATGCCTGAGCCTGATCGGTGTGTATGTGTGTATATATATATATATATATATATATAATACGTAATGGCAGAAATATTAATTATATAATTAGAACATAGTGGGGGTAGGTGTGTAGTAATTTGTTTAATTTAAGAACAACTGAAGTCCATGGGAGGACTGACCCACTAGTGTGTGTACATGTTTGTGTGTATTCTGAGCCTCTTCACCTCTCATGGCCACTTAACCTTGAGTGCCCTCACCGTATGTTCAGCGGTGTCTGATTACACACACTCAAGCCTGAACACATGTAAGTGGACCTTTCCGCTTTGCACGTGCCTGTCGTGCCATTTATTGTGTCTTCCTGTGCCTGAGCCTCCATATGATTGTCCACTCAACATGATTGGCAGTGGTGTCCAAGTCCAATAGGGTGCTGTAGTAAGAGGCTGCAAAAATGTTTAAAATGAAGTTACTTTTACAGTTACATTACATTTAAATAATTTTACAATTAAAATGCTAAATATTATTTGTATATACCTTTCAAAAGTTTGGGGTCAGTTGGATTTTTAAAGAAATTAATATTTTTATTCAGCAAAGGCATATTAAAATGATCAAAAGGGGCAGTAAAGTCATTTATAATATTACAAAAGATTTCGATTTCAAATAAATGCTTTTTTTTTAACTTTCTATTCATCAAAGAATTCTGAAAAAGATGTATTGTACAACATGTATTGTGCAATAATTCTTACCGGTCTCTTTGAGATCATCACTGTGAGACGGTCAGTGTGTGTGGCTAGAGGGCAGATTAAATCTTTTTAAAAACTCTTTCATCTTTTCTTTTCATCTTGTCATGTCATGTGTGTGTCAAATGTGCTGATTACTGGCTGGATGACACACAGGAACAAACCTTCTGTTCTCCATCAGCAGCCTGAAGCTGTATTTGTTTTGGTGTGTGTCTATCAATTTGTATCACAGTCATGTGCATATTCTTGTATGGTCATGTGATTTTGCCAAGTAAGACATGTTCCTGGATCAACATATTTTGTTGATCTTGGAGCGACATTCTTGTCCGAAAATTTTGTCCTATCCCAACCCCTAAACCTAACCCTAACGTATCCCTAAAATCAGAAGGAAAAAGATGGTGAATAACACTGATGTAGAAGCACCTAACCCTGGTTGTAAGCCTAAACTTGACATAAACTGTAAACTTGCCTCTCAAATCTGATTGGTTGATTGGAATGTTGTTCCAGGATCAACAAAGATGTTGATCCAGGAACATGTTGTAGCTATTTGGTGAAATCACGTTCACCATTCTGGTCCCATAATTTGGCATCATTTTTGCAATTTGCAAAGGTGTGCGTGTGGGTTTTTATATTGGTCAGATATGTGCACTACCAGTCAAAAGTTTCCTTCTGATTTCATATATACAGTACCAGTCAAAAGTTTGGAAACATTACTATTTTTAATGTTTTTGAAAGAAGTCTCTTATGCTCATCAAGCCTGCATTTATTTGATCAAAAATACGGAAAAAACAGTAATATTGTGAAATATTATTCCAATTTAAAATAATGTTTTTTTATTTTATTTTAATATACTTTAAAATATAATTTATTTCTGTGATGCAAAGCTGAATTTTCAGCATCATTACTTTAGTCTTCAGTGTCACACGATCCTTCAGAAATCATTCTAATATATTGATTTATTATCAATGTTGGAAACAGTTGTGCGGGTTAATATTTTTTTATAACCTGTGATCATTTTTTTCAGGATTATTTGATGAATAAAAAGTAAAAAAAAAAGAACAGCATTTATTTAAAATAGAAATCTTTTGTAACAATAGACACTATACTGTTCAAAAGTTTGGAGTCAGTAATTTTTTTTTCTTTCTTTTTTTTTTGAAAGAAATTAATACTTTTATTCAGCAAGGATGTGTTAAATTGAGTAATAAAGATTTATTTTGTTAGAAGAGATTTCTAAATGCTGTTCTTTTTAACTTTTTATTCATCAGTGAATCCTGAAAAAAGTATGACAGTATCATAAAAAAATATTAAGCAGATCAACCGTTTCCAACATTGATAATAGTATCAAATCAGCATATTAGATTGATTTCTGAAGGATCATGTGACACTGAAGACTGGAGTAATGATGCTGAAAATTCAGCTTTGCATCACAGGAATAAATTACATTTTAAAGTATATTAAAATAGAAAACCATTATTTTAAATTGTACATTTTTTTCTCTTTTTTTTTTCTGTATTTTTGCCCAAACAAATGCAGGCTTCATGAGCATAAGAGACTTCTTTCAAAAAAATTAAATAGTGCATATATAAATAGTAATGTTTCCAAACTTTTGACCGGTTACTGTACACACACACACACACACACACACACAAACATATATATATATATATATATATTACACTACCGCTCAAAAGTTTGGATTTTTAATGTTTTTAAAAGAAGTTTCGTCTGCTCACCAAGGCTGCATTTATTTAATTAAATACATTAAATACAGTAAAAACAGTAATATTGTGAAATATTATTACAATTACAATAACTGTTTTCAACATGTTTTCAAAAACATTAAAAATCTTACTGATCCCAAACTTTTGAACGGTAGTGTGTGTGTGTGTGTGTGTGTATATATATATATATATGTTAGATGTGATTAGATGTGATTAATTGTGATTAATCGATTTTGACAGCACTACCTAATAATGATTTAGGCCTATTAATGTTGATCAGATTATGCAAATGGTTAGATTTGTACATTTTTGTAGAACATTCAAGAGGCGGTATATGCAAAACTTGTTGCTAGGAGGTTGTTTGTGATAGCTAAAAGAATTGCTAGGGTGTTCTGAGAGGTTGTTAGGATGTTACTTATTGGTCCAAGACAAGTCTATATTCTGGTCTCTAGATTTGACTCAGGTCTCTGCTACAACAATGTGATATTTTGTCTGTTTTATTGTCCACCAGTCCTTAAAATAATATCCAAAACAATCACCACGTGACATATTAGTGGAGTCGTAAAGTTATGATGAGGTAAACCACATTAAAGAGTCATTCCTAAGCACAAATCTTGTTACTCCACTCACTCATTAAGGCAAATCCATTATTGTTATGTACTGGTCAATGTTCAGATTTTGGGCTATTTTGGCCTTCTATAACAGACTAGTGGAAAGAAAACCTCCAAAATAAACATTTAAGACTTTATCTATTTGTGTCTGAGTCAAAAATCTCCACTTCAGTAGTACTTACATTCACCAAACATTCCAGTTTGTTCATTTATAATTTGCCTGATTTAAAAAAAAAAAAAAAAAAAAAAAAAAATCTCCTAAAAACATGGTGAAAATTCAGCATTTTCTGATTTATGTGATAAAAAGAGATATCCAAAATCCCCTCTGTAAAACCTTTAACTCTGTTATGTCAGCAAAATGAAACAAGAATTTTGAACCTGGCTTTATCCAGTGTTCAGATTTGTGTTATATGCAAATATAATGGCTAATTTGCATATTTAAACATACATACAGAACATTTGTAAAACAAAACAATTGTCTTAATGTACTGTGTTTAATCAGCAGAGAAAGTATGGTGATTTCTATTAGTTAAAAATGTGACACTATTCACCTGTGGTGTCTTGCCTTATAACTTGTTTCTTATTGTTCAAGGTAACCTGCAGTGAAAGTCAAGCGTATTGACGTCCAGCTTGTGAGGAACTCTGAACTTTGTAACTGAACAAGCGGTTTGAAACACGCAAGGGCAGATTCCTCGGCGTTCGGGACGAGCGCGGGTGGGGAAGAATGCCTCCATTGAGACCCCGAGCTTCAGCACAGCCTCTCTTTGAGGTCCAGTTGGGCTTAAAATGTTTAAGACCAGAGAAGGATTAGAGAACAAAAAGATCCTTCTCTGTCATCAAAGAGGATCTTCTCCGGGACTCATCTAACTGCTCTCCACGCCTGCCCGCAGGTCTGAGCGATGGCGAGAGAGAAGGAGAGTAAGAGAGAGAGGAGGGGTGCACATTTCAAAGGTAATCTTTAACTCTAAGCCTGGCAGACTGGCTGAAACAGACTCCCTCCTCCCAGTCTGAGCCAGCATGTTGTCCATCCCTCCCATTGGGCTCGCCGCTCCCCTAGTCGCCTGCATTCTTCCTGCCCTTTTGTTCCGAGGGCACTGAAGTGGCTGTATTCATGGCCGGGCCGAGCTGAGGAGAGAGGAGGATTTTGCATGACCTCGAAAGGGGGCGACTTTAACTCGAGACCGCTAAGTCTCTTCCTAAAACAACACTCCCTTGAAACAAATACCTGCTTTGTTCCGGCAGGCTCTTTCAGGGCTGTGGCGGGCAGGCTATTAACACAAAAAGAGGGCAGTCCAGGAGAGAACGGCCGCTGTGGTCAACCGACATGATCCCAAAACAGATATGGCTTGTGTTGGCGTATGTAGATGACCTTCTCTGAAAATCCACGCATGAGGAGCACACTTTGTTTGATTAAACTCCCCTCGGACGACACGGGACAATGTCTTTTGAAGCCTGGATTGTTGATCGTTATCTTTTGTAAAAGATTCAGAGGCATTACCAAGGGTTTTATGGTTTAGTTTAGTTTACCACATGCATGAAGAATAGGCTGTTATGTTTGCTTGATTCAGTGATCTCTGCTGGCCTTTAAACAACTTTTCTTTTATGATCTTTTTATCTCTGTTTGCATATGCATGTATAGACAGGACATTTATTTATGCATTTGACAGACATAGTGAAAAGTTTGCATTTACAGTATTTGTTCAACTGGTATCAATGGCAAGGTCATGAGTTCGATTGATAAAATGGATAGTTATATTATATCAGTATGTGCCTTCCCTTGGAATAAAACCCTTGACCTTGGTGTTGCTAGTGCCATGGTCTACCAGTTGAACAAATAAATCAACAAATATGCTTTATAATTTTTTTTTGACCATGTACCATTTGTAGTACCTTTGAAAATACCATGGTATATCAATATAATCATGCAGTGATATTGTGTCTGATACCATTACTGTTCCGTATTGCCACTGTACATTTTGTGCTTTTTGGTACTGCTCAAAAAAATTAAAGGAACACTTTGAAACCACATCAGATCTCAATGGGGAAAAATATCATGCTGGATATCTATACTGATATGAACTGGGTAATGTGTTAGGAACGAAAGGATGTGACATCGTTTGATGGAAATGAAAATTATCAACCTACAGAGGACTGAATTCAAAGACACCCGAAAATCAAAGTGGAAAAATGATGCAGCAGGCTAGTCCATTTTGCTGGAATTTCATTGCAGCAACTCAAAATGGTACTCAGTAGTTTGTATGGCCCCCATGTGCTTGTATGCATGCCTGACAACATCGGGGCACGCTCCTAATGAGACGATGGATGGTGTCCTGGGGTATTTCCTCCCAGATCTGGACCAGGGCATCACTGAGCTCCTGGACAGTCTGAGGTGCAACCTGGCGGCGTCGGATGGACCAAAACATAATGTCCCAGAGGTGTTCTATTGGATTTAGGTCAGGCGAGCGTGGGGGCCATTCAATAGTATCAATTCCTTCATCCTCCAGGAACTGCCTGCATACTCTCGCCACATGAGGCCGGACATTGTCGTGCACCAGGAGGAACCCAGAACCCACTGCACCAGCGTAGGGTCTGACAATGGGTCCAAGGATTTCATCCCGATACCTAATGGCAGACAGGGTGCCATTGTCTAGCCTGTAGAGGTCTGTGCGTCCCTCCATGGATAAGCCTCCCCAGACCATCACTGACCCACCACCAAACCGGTCATGCTGAACGATGTTACAGGCAGCATAACGTTTTCCACGGCTTCTCCAGACCCTTTCACGTCTGTCACATGTGCTCAGAGTGAACCTGCTCTCATCTGAAAAGCACGGGGCGCCAGTGGCAGACCTGCCAATCCTGGTGTTCAATGGCAAATGCCAATCAAGCTCCACGGTGCTGGGCAGTGAGCACAGGGCCCGCTAGAGAACGTCGGGCCCTCAGACCACCCTCATAAAGTCTGTTTCTGATTGTTTGGTCAGAGACATTCACACCAGTGGCCTGCTGGAGGTCATTTTGTAGGGCTCTCTGGCAGTGCTCATCCTGTTCCTCCTTGCACAAAGGAGCAGATACCAGTCCTGCTGATGGGTTAAGGATCTTCTAACTGCCTGTCTCCTGGAATCTCCTCCATGCTCTTGAGACTGGGAGACACAGCAAACCTTCTGGCAATGGCACGTATTGATGTGCCATCCTGGAGGAGTTGGACTGCCTGTGCAACCTCTTTAAGGTCCAGGTATCGCCTCATGCTACCAGTAGTGACACTGACCCTAGCCAAATGCAAAACTAGTGAAAAACAGTCAGAAAGTTAAGTAGGGAAAAAATTGTCAGTGGCCTCCACCTGTAAAACCATTCCTGTTTTGGGGGTCGTCTTATTGTTGCCCATCTAGTGCACCTGTTGTTAATTTCATTAACACAAAAGCAGCTGAAACTGATTAACAACCCCCTCTGCTACTCAGCTGACCAGATCAGTATCCCAGGAGTTTAACTGACTTGACTATTCTCTGATTAAAAAGTGTTCCTTTAATTTTTTTGAGCAGTGTACTATCGTTCAAATGTTTTGGTAAGATTTTTTAAAAAATGTTTTTGAAAGTCTCTTCTGCTCACCAAGGCTGCATTTATTTGATCAAAATACAGTAAAAGTATATTGTGAAATATTACAATTTTAAATAACTGTTTTCTATTTTAATATACTTTAAATGTAATTTATTCTTGTGATACAAAGCTGAATTTTCAGCATCATTACTCCAGTCTTCAGTGTCACATGATCCTTCAGAAATCAGTCTAATATGCTGATTTTCTGCTCAAGAAACATTTATTATTATTATTATCAATGGTGAAAACAGTTGTACTGATTAATATTTTTGTGGATTCAAATTTTTTTTGGATTTGTTCAAGATTTCAAGATTTATTTTTTTTCAGAATTCTTTTATCAATATAAATTTAAAAAGAACAGCATTTATATGAAATTGAAATATTTTGCAACATTATAAATGTCTTTACTTTCACTTTTGATCAGTTTAATTGCTTGCTAAATAAAACTGTTACTTTTTTCAAAAGGATAAAAAAGTACTGACCCTTTTAAATAACAATTTATGATTTTCTGAATCATGATGTTTATTTTAATCAATTTAAATGAAATAATCTGTATAAATAACATGCTGATGACAAAATAAGGCTTTTATTGAAGTTTTTCCCCTTTTAGAAATAGAGTATCAAGAATTTCTTAGTTTGAATATGCATGTTTAAGTCAGCATGAAGCCAGACACTTTTTTTTCCAAAGAAATATACACTGCGTTGAAGGCGTATTTTGGTATTGCTAGCACCATGCTCTACTGTTTAGAACAAAAAATAAAACAAAAACATTTAAAATTACAATACTGTTTATAATATTCATATCATACAAATGGTTAAAAAAGTTAAATACAGTTTCATATCATACAAATGGTTAAAAAAGTTAAATACAGTTTTAAAAATAATTTGTTCTCATGTTTATTTTGTTGTAATATGTAAGAAGTTTAATATTAAAGGTTTACTGTTTTTACCTGATTTTTTTTTTTTTTTTTATAGTGTGATTTTTCGAGAATTGTATTGAATCCAATAAGGGTCAATTTGACCCGCAACATAAAAATCGTACCCAGAATTCGAACATAATATACAAGAGTTAAAAATATAATGATATGCATAGATAAATCATTTAAATACTGCAATCAAAACATAATAAATACTGCAATATTCCATAAATAAAATAAGAAAAGTCAATTTTTCATGGTGACTTTAAAGCTGGTGTGGAGGGTCACACTGCAGTTCTTGGTCTTTAAAATGATTGTATTGCACCCAGCTGTGTATATCTCTGTATGAACTCAGCTGAAATTTGTCCTAAATATGCATCATATACATCATATCCTGCTTTACATGATAAAAAACATACTGTCATCTGTTTTGTTTGCCATGCAATAAAAACATGCATTATCAGGATTCACAACACAATCTCATGGCAATTCGGCAATGGCAATTTTTATTAACTAATTGTATGAATTGGTACATCCTTATTTGTACGTTTTCGTATGATTACGCCTCAGCGGTGGTTAGGTTTAGGCTGGGGTTAGGGGAGGACCTTCATGCTTGCTTTTTACTAAAAATCGTACATTTTCATATGATTTACATCATTCCAATTTATGTGAAATCGCCACCTTGTAAAAGTTACATTTTCCTGTGAGTTAGGATACACCATTAGGAAACAGTTGTTGTGGCGTTCAGCCAACACTCAGGGCTTGTAGCGGGATGGTTGCTGGTCACGGCCAATCAGCACTGTGCCCTTGAGCAAGACACTTAACCCCAGGTTGCTCCATAGGGATTGTGTCTATATAGTACTGTTCTGCTTGGAAGAAAAGCTTCTGCTAAGTTGCTACTTGCTTAAACATTTCTGTACATTTTGAGGTGTACAATACAAAGACAACCTCTTTTTTTTTTTGTCATTTTGTGTATTTTCACTATCAAGTACATGCTAATGGCTGATGGGGAAATGACTTGCATGCATCATTACTGAAAACGGATTTCACGTCAAAGTGCTGTATATCCCCATGCAAAATTTGAGCTTAAATCAATATAATCCATTAGACATTTGAAAAGCACACAACAACTTGTGATATTGACAGGAACGGCCCCCTCTCACTGACCTTGTGAGGACCTCAGAGCTTAATGGACTGTGTGTGTGTGTGTGTGTGTGTGTAAAACTGGCTGACACATTGCAGAGATCAGCTCTTCTGTTTTTGCATGTCTAATTTGATGATTACTGGTAGAACCACAAAAACGGGACATGCATATTTTGTTCTGTATCAGTTGAAGCTGAAGATGTTAACCTCTGGCATATGAAGCTGTTTGGCACAGCAGCTTCAGTAAGTTTACAATTAACTGTGATATAGATGTTTAAAGACAAGCATTGTTTAGCTGATGGTGTGTGAGATGTGTGAGATCATCCTGCAGCCTGAGGCCCTCTTTAAAACACAGATTGTCCCAAACAACGCCTTTCTCTGCCCTTGTGAAAGAGCGCTGCAGGGGTAAAACACAGGACACAGAGATTGAGAATCTAATATGGTCCAGACATTAAGACACAAAACTGATGTTTTTGTGCTTACTGAGGGGAATGTTGACTGGAATGTTTTGGTCTGGAAAAGACAAATATAATTAGACAGATGAGTTCTTTAGTGTCATTTGGACATTAAGTACAGATTTAGCTTTACTGGCCCCTTACTCTGTATCTAATTGTGAACACACACACACACACACAGTTTGTTTTTGTGAATTGTGGGGACATTCTATAGGCGTAATGGTTTTTATACTGTACAAACCATATTTTCTATCACCCTACACCAACCCTACACCTAAACCTACCCATCACAGGAAACTGTGCACATTTTTACTTTCTCAAAAAAAAACTCATTCTGTATGATTGGCTTATAAATTTCTGAAAAATGGGGACATGGGGTAAAGTCAGTCTCTCCTTGTAAATGTCATACCCATGTCATTATACAAATTTGTGTCCTGATATGTCACAAACACACACACACAGAAAGAGAGAAAGAGAGAGAGACAGATGTTATACAGGGAAAGCTATATTTTATTTTATTAGTATTAAGATCTATGACCCACACACATTTGAGAAGCGGTAACATAGCCTACTTGTCGTTACTTTATTATACCTCAAGGTGGCGACGTTGACTTTTTCTGTATTGTTAACGAAAATAGTTCTAGAAAACTTCTTTCTTGTGTTGACAGCGTTAGATATTAGTGTGTTAAATTAATACATATTATAATTTCTTTTAAGTAGGCCTAGTCCGTTTTCTTTCGCTTTAAATACAGTACAGTCCTTGCTGAATGGAATACGTCGTTTGGTCTCAGGCTATTTTCTGATTAAATGAACGGACGGCAGAGAAATATGAGTGATCTCATCAGTCACGTGAGGGCAGGGTGGCAGTCAGGAGGTGTGAATCTTCCGTGTTGAGAGCGCTGGAGCTGTCCGGCAGCAGAGGTGCTGAAATCACACACAGGTCGCTAATTATCTCCACTCACAGTCTGAGAGACATAAAGATAACGTACACAATAGGCTAAATATTGTAATTCCAATAATACATAGCCTATAAATACATACACAGATCTTCGTAGAGAACAGTATACTTGCCAGCTACAGTTTCGGTGCAGTTCTTTAATAAAAACTTTTGAATAATAAATCACATACGCACGAAGGTGACAGCATGAACTGACAGGTTCTCAGGTAGGCTAAGAGTTGGTTGATTAATTTTTCGAGTACATTTTGAGTAGAAAATGAACTCCAGATGTCGCAAAACAGCAAGTTACTAAACCTAACAACAAAAGTAATGATAAAACAGTAAATACAGCTGGAAAACAGTGAAAAATGCAACCTTAAATAATTATTTCCCAGTGCATGATGGGACACCAGTATCAGAAACTTGAGGTTTTACTTAATTTTATAACGTTATTAATTTTATAACGTACTTTGTTTTTTAATTGTTTTAAGTTCTGAACTAACTTATTCAGGTAGTAATTACATTTGTTTTTTTCTGTGCACTCTAAAAAATGCTGGGTTAAAAACAACCCAAGTTGGGTTGAAAATGGACAAACCCTGCTGTTGGGTTAAATGTTTGCCCAACCTGTTGGGTAGTTTTATTTAACTCAACTATTGTTTAAAAATTAATGTATTTTTTGCTAAAAATGAACCCAAAGTATGTTGGAAATTAACATTTATTAATATGTTTAATAAATGAACATTTATTATTAAATAAGTTTAATGAATAGTAATTAAACAATAAACATTTATTAAATTGCTTATTAATAAATGTTCACCTTTTGATTATTATTGTTGCCTCTAGTAATTATGTGTCTGATTTTTCATTTCCAACCTATTTTGGGTTCATTATAAGCCAGCCATATTGTAATTTTTAAACAATAGTTGGGTTAATTAAAACTACCCAGCACGTTGGGCGAACATTTAATACCGCTGGGTTAAAACAACCCAATCGCTTGGTTTGTCCATTTTCAAGCCAACTTGGGTTGTTTTTAACCCAGCATTTTTTACAGTGTAGCATTTACTTCATCAAAGAATATTTTTTGCCATCACATAAAAAAAATAAATTTTAAAAGAAAGTTAAACCAGATTAAATTAGTTTAAACCAAATGATCTCAATTTACTTTTAGATCACACAAGTCAGTCAAGAAATGATCAGTTTTATTCAGCAAGCAAGAGTTTGAAGACTTTTACATTGTAAAAAAAAAAAAAAAAAAATGTATTTCAAATAATCGCTGTTCTTTTGAAAAGTTAAGCAGAGCGATTGTTTTTATAATCGATAATAAGAAATGTTTCTTGAGCAGCAAATCGGCATATTAGAATGATTTCTGAAGGATCATGTGACACTGACTTGAGTAATGATGCTCAAAATGCCATCGCATGAATAAATTACATTTTAAAAGAAAGTTAAAATGGAAAACATTTATTTTAAATGACTGTTTTATTGTATTTTTGATCAAACAAAGTCAGCCTTGGTGAGCATAATGCCACTAGATTAATTTATTTATTTTGCTTGCTTACTGCCAACACATTTATATACAGAGCGCCAAAAAGTTTGCCACTGTAGAGCGTTTATTATTAGTTTCATGCGCCCTCCGGTGGACACAAGTATATCACATACAAAGAGGCTTTCAGAGCGCTTGAATCTTCGTATCTCTCAGGCTTACCACCTGTTGAGAGGAGCGCTACTGGTTGCCGTGATCACCTGAGAGCGATAATGCCGAAGCACTGGCCCCGGGGCCAAGGTTCACCGCGGGGGCAATAAACTCCCTGTCCCCCTGCCATCGTGTAAAGACATTACTGTGCCCCGAGGCCCTCACAACAAACGCTTCATTTCCAAAGGCTCTCTGGCTCTTACTGGGTCACTTTATTTACCCTGTGTCATGCAAAATTCTTAATTTCCTTTGAATCCCAGTGCTACTGTATTGCCTTGAGTTACTTACATTCATTACCACCATTTAATTAGTACCATCAAACACTTCACGGTTTACAGTGGCTCAATGTGACATTAGTCGAGACTGTTAAACTCATTAGCAAACTCTGATAAGGGGTAAAGGTGAGATAGTTGGCATTTTCAACTCTGAGGAATCGATAGGCCTACAAACAGCCAGGAGCCTAGTTCTTTTTTTTTTTTTTTAAACAAAACAAAACATTTTCATTTTAACGTGCGATGATGATAATAATAACGCTTATTATTATTATTTTCATGAATGTGTCCGTGCTTTGAAAACAATTGTATCCTTATAATGTAGTGACAAAAGCCTCAGTGATCATTCGACCTCTCTAAAATAATAATAGGCTAAATGAGTGAATAAATAGGCCTAACTAATCAAATAGGTAGGCCTATCTCATGTCAAAATTGTTTGGCGATTTTTGTTAGTGTTGCTGTGAGCTGAACCCTGCCAGAGCAAACATTTAACATGAGAAGGAAACTGCCAACAACCATCCCTTTATAGTTATTCTAATGAGCACGGTAGTAAATAAAGTCATCACAACAGCAAGACGCCATTGTGAGGAGAAGTATTATTGAGTAGTTTGTCACTTTACTGTAAGAGCGATGTGTTTCCCGCGGCAGCTCGTGCGGTAAATATTTACTTAAGCATTCGACAGTGGGATGTTCTAGAAAAGTTACATACATAGGCTGTGTTTGTTATTTCATATAGCCTATATATATATATATATATATATATATATATATATATATATATAATATTTGGTACACACACAAAAAATATATTAGATTTGTTCTGGAGACTGCCAAGCCTATTATGGCTTTTGAAGTTCGTGTAGTTGACGAATTAAATAAACATGATTTATGAAAAAGTCTATATTTTAGGTAGACTTATTAGTTGTACTATTTTCATCACTTTTCTTTTTAGCTTTTTTTGCATTGAATTTAAATAGTTTTGTGGGTGACAAATGAAATCAAAAGTACAAATTTCCATGTTGCCTTTCAATTCTTTTGAGGACATACAAACTGCATGTATAATAATAATAATAATAATAATAATAATAATAATAATAATATATATATATATATATATATATATATATATATATATATATACTTAAAAAACTATATATATATATATATATATATTTAAGTTTTAGGTTAGCATACTGGAACTGTAGCTGTGGATTTTATGTATCCATAGCCTATATTTTTATGTATATTTATGTATTGTATCATGTAAAAATGTTTCATAGTTATGCGATAACACCTCTTTTCTTTAATCCATTTAATATATTTATATTATAATATTGTTTTTCATTTCTACTCGATTTTCAAAGCGGACATGAAAAAAGTGCAATGAACTTACTGTACTTTGCAACTTTAATTTGCACCACTTAAAAACATCATTAATTAAACTTTAATTTTAGTTGGTTGAATTTTTTATAATGCAGCAAAGTTATATTTACAAATATATTTGAGTTTATTTTGAAAACCTAAGAATGGAGCAAAGGGGCCCTATTACATCTGAAGCCTGAAAACGAGAAAGAGAGTTATAAATTCTGAAAGTTATAAATTATGAACAGAAATGACCTACTGCTGAGAGTGTACCTCAAACCATATCTTCAGTCACTTCGCTTCTGTTTCAGTCTATCACTTCGTTTTGCAGTCTCTCCTCAGAGCTGAAACATTGTTCTTGAGTTTAATCATGATGGCATTTTTTTTCCACAGTTCTGTGAAACACATCCCGGGGTTATTTGGTTTTCGAGTCTAAACTAAACCAGGGGCGCTTACATTTCTCCGGTGTGGCGTTTGCCTCTTTATTTATGATGTCTTTTCTTCCACCGATGTAGAAAATTTCTGACTTGGATTTTTCACTCCAAAATTGATTTGACACGGATATCCAGTATCCCTTTAAAGATAATCAAACTGAGTCTCTCCTCATTCCGCATATATCCCCACTCACTTTATGACCATATCGAGTTACGGCCAGCCTGTTGTGTGCAATAGACATTCTTCAATCTGAAAACATTATTATAGTGTTTATTGCACTGTAAGCGGGGAAAATAGCTCATGTTCGCCCTAAACATTTTGTTCATAGCAGGCTTTTCTGAGATATGCAATGTAAAGAATTAATTAAAATAAAGTTTGTTGTGGCAATGCTATTAGACCCCCCCCCCCCCACCACACACACACACACACACACACACACACACATACACACACAGCCTGAAATGCACTATAGCAACCAGGCCAAAGTACAAAGAAGCAATTAGTAAACAGTCAGTTGAGCCAAAAGTGGCCTACCGACATGAAAACTTAAGGAAAATTCATAACAATAAACAGGGTGACTTGCTTGAATCGGAAAAACAGCCATACAAAAACATCTGATACCATCGCAACATACGCGAAGCAGGTTGTATTACATATATGCAAAATATTTATTAAATTATGCCAACGTGTTTAGTCAGGAAACCGAAAATGTGCTTTATGTGGTACTCTTAAATTAACAGCTTTTATGTCATGAAAGCAAGTCATGAATATGATTTAATACATTTTAATAGACCTAACTACATTAGGCTACACCAAAGAGTTATTTTAGGGGTATTTTCTATTTTAGTATTTTCTTCAGATAGCACCTTTACATTTTCACTTTTATTGTGCATTATTTACTTCAGCCTATATTAAATTAAATATTAAAAACTACTGCGACATTTTCGCTATGTCTTTCCCTGAGACAAATTCCAGACCACTATATGCTCAGCTATAACACAACATCAATTTTCCTTTATTACATTTGCGTGACTTACATGACTTCACCTTACAACAATGAGAGAAATGTTATTAGTACATATGCGTAAATGAACGTCCTTTTCTCCATGGTCTGTTGTCGAAGTATAAAGTGTTATTTTATCTATTGTTATTATTATTATTATTATTATTATTATTAATAACCATTATTATTAATATTGCTCAGAATATTTATAATTAATAAAGAAAAATAACGACGCGTTTCCTTTTTTTTTGTTTAGCCTACAAATTAACGCATACTGTCTACATTAGTGCTAAATTAACGACAACAAAAAAAACAACAACCATATTAATATGTAGTGTAATAATTATTATAATTATTTAATGGATTTTATGGGGTTTTCGATAGATAGATAGATAGATAGATAGATAGATAGATAGATAGATAGATAGATAGATAGATAAAGAATCTCGTGTGGGAAATGTCCGATATTAAATGCAATAATTTCACTTCACTTTTGATGTTTTGTCCCTCAGGCCAATCCGGCAGAAACGGTCAGATGTCAATTAAAGTCAGGATGGGCGGCTGTGGCGCGGCTCTTGTTCTGAGGGCAGCCTGGCCTGTGGCGCGCGGGCTCCGCTCTCCACGCCGCTGCGCTAATCCGTTTATGGAGCACCTGGGACCGTGGACGGCAATAACATGCGCTTATCCGTCGCCGCCGCGAAACATGCTCATCTGAGCAAAGCAATGCGATAATGCCCACATCCCAGAGGACCAGAGGGGCACTTTACCCTCTGATTGAACTGTCGACGTCTCTGAGTTGATAACTCTGAGATGACAGCCAGCGTATTTGTCACATTAGTCTGAAGGAAATCGGAGATTCATAGGACTTTCTCGTCGTTTTATTTAGGTTCCCTTCTTTTAGTTTTTTTTTAGCAACAGAACTTAAGTAGCCTATTTTTTAATTATTTTAACTCAGAGTGTGTTCTTCTGTTTGAACAGTTGAAAGATTTTTCTGTTTGATTGATCAGGGTTCTCTCTGAATGAACGGGGCCGTTTGACTGACGTGAGGTTCTCAATGAGCTCCTGCAAAGAAAAGGAACTTCAGTGACTGCGGGGAACAGAGGAGGAGCATCTGAATGTGAGATGGAGAGAGTGAGTGCGTGTGTGTGAGAGAGAAATGCGGAGTAATGCAAGAGAATGAGTGGGATGGATGGCTATATTGAATGTCTCTGCGTTATAAATAACGCTTCTTCACAATTGTATTCGTCTCCACAGACAGCTTTTACGGCACTCTCGGCGTCATACCCTGCTGAGACCCCCGCAAGCTGCTCCTTTCATTCTGTAGAGACTCTACTGTCCACATGCATACAATAAATACCTCTGTGCTGTGCAGCTTTTGGGTTTTTTACTTGAAAGTTGGGGTTTGCTGAGAATTCATGTTCAATACCAGACGGTTGTGGCAGAAGAACGCAAAATGGAGAAACTCATTGTTTCCCAACATCGTTTCTGAAAGCTTCCCAACTCGTCCCAGTACATTTTGGATGTCTCCCTTATCTGACACTTCCATTTCAGGTCTTGGAGCCTCTATTAACGATCCATGATGATAAGGAAGACATCCAAATTGTCTAAGTTTGGAGAGCTTCCGAGAACGGTCGAGAACCACTGCTCCAAACCACAGAAACTAAAACGAAATTATTTTAAGAAAACTTCAGTTTTATCTTCCAGATTGCTCTCAGCATCACAGTTTATGTCTGAGGGTGTTATCAGTGACACATCCCCTTGAACTCCCGAGGTCATGGCACAAGAAAGTTTTGGGATCTGGACCAATCAGAAGGCTTTCCCAGGTCTTTGGACCCTCCCTCCTTGACCAATCACAGTCCTCGATGGGTAGAAGGAGCCAACAACTCAACAACTAATAAAATGTTTCGCCACTGATCACCGTTTCAATTCACAACAACAAGTGTGTCAACAACAACGGAACTGAAGCTCTGAGAGTTTTATCTTCCAAACCGCTTTGAGATACACCACGATTGAAAACCTGGATATCCGTGATTAACTCCAGAGGATTGGCTGCGACGTTTTGACTTTTGAAGTTGACTTTTCGTTTTCAACTGAAAACTTCTTACTTCAACGGTCCACTGACACTTGACGATCAGCGCTTCTCCTTTGGATAACTTCACTTCTTCTATCAAGTGCTCCGTGCACCCGTTTTCTTCTTGCAGAGGAGATATGACCGCATTAGCGGGGGGCATTTCCAGGATGATGCGCCCCACGCCACCCCAAAACTACCCGAGAGGAGGCTACTCCTTGGAGGGTAAGGTGTTAGCTTGTGCGGTTACTACATAGCCCGAGCTTAGATGCCTTCACAAAGTTGATTCTTCATAAGAGAGATTTGATCTGATGCACTTTTATATTCTGATTGGAGAATGTGACATTTATAAAAACTGAAATTACATTGTAAAAATGTTAAATCAATAACATTGAAAAGTTTAATTCTTTTCTGGTGTCATGGTTACAAAATTATAGTTTTTCATTCACGTTCAAAGTGAAAACAAACAACATAATGGTGAACATTTTGTACAGTGAAATACAATTTAGAAATGTATTTAATACTAAGCTAACATGTTCTATAAAAACTTTGTTTTAGACTATATAAAATGTTAGCTATATATATATATATATATATAAACTTGACAGCTTTTATATAGCCTTCTTTTTAAATACTTGGTGTTCTGGCAACAAGTAACATGTTTGCTAATTATTATCATTAATTTGGCTCTTTTTTGCCAAATGGCCAACACTTTTTTATAAGTATTTATAAATAATTATCATTTGTTATTAGTATTAGGCCATTAGTTGTAGTTTTATTGATGTTGTACTGTAGTTGTTTAAATGTTGGCTAATGTTTCAAACACAGGAAAGAACATACCGCTGTCATGCTGATTATATTTTCACTTTTAGCACAAGTAAATCGTCAGTCACTGACTTTTCCTCCTCTTACTGCAGTCTCCACGCCGTTAGGTCAGGGCCGCGTGAACCAGCTCGGTGGAGTCTTCATAAACGGACGCCCTCTGCCCAATCACATCCGCCACAAGATAGTAGAGATGGCCCATCACGGGATACGACCGTGCGTCATCTCCCGACAGCTGCGCGTCTCGCACGGATGTGTGTCCAAAATTTTATGCAGGTACCAGGAGACCGGATCCATTCGTCCCGGTGCTATTGGTGGCAGTAAACCCAAGGTAGGACATCACAGAGGCCATTTCATGTTTTGCTAGGGCTGAAGTGTATTATTGACTTTATTAGACCGTTTACATAAGTTTTACATTTAACTGCAAATAAAGAGTTTTGTTTGACTTCAGAACTAACAAATGTTTGGCATTTTTTCCCGTTGTGCCCACTGTTTTTTTATGAGTGTACACAATAAAAGCTATGGTATTTAATGGTTCTCACCTATAGGTTCAGCAAAAATAAACAATTTTATCTATGGTTCTAATTAGCCAAAAATGGTCTTCAGATCAGTTCATTTGTCTTTGGGACTTTTGAAGCACCAATGCATAGATGATTTCTTAAGGAATTAGACAATAAAAAGTTCTTCCATGGCATGAATCTGTAAAACGCGTATTTTAAGTGCAATGCGAATTTACTGTTGTTGTACAAAACACGATATATTTTTCCCTTCGTTTAATGACTGCCAAACAATGAAAACATCATAATAACATAATAATATGTTATAAACTAAGATACAAACTGATTATTTTATCCATACATTCTTGTTCTAATTGTTGCTAGATATTTTAAAATGTTTTAGAAAATTATAGGCTATTAGGATAACCAAAATTTAATAAATTATCGTGTTACCATTGTAATAAAAGCAGAGCGCAACTCCCGATGTGGAAAAGAAAATCGAAGAATACAAGAGAGAGAATCCAGGGATGTTCAGCTGGGAGATTCGGGATAAACTTCTGAAAGATGGAATCTGCGACCGAAATAACGTGCCCTCAGGTACTGTACTTTATCTGTCAATCTGTGCAGTTTAGTTCATGTTTTTAAGATATTGCTTACCACACCTGTTGCTTGAAATGAAATTTAAAAAAGATGGATTGTGACTTTAAAACAGCCCTATAACTTTATATATTAAGATATATTTACATGCCTCGTGTTAAGGATTTGAATTGTATACCAGCACATTTTCAAGCGTTTAAACATTCAACAAGTGCAGTTCTGTGAAGCCATTTCATGAAGCTTTTCATGTTTCTCCACAGTGAGTTCCATCAGCCGCATGCTGCGCTGTAAATTTGGTGGAAACGGAGATGAAGATGAGGATGATGATGAAGTGGAAAAAAGGGAGATCGAGGAAAACGAAAGAAGAGCCAAACACAGTATCGACGGGATTCTCGGCGACAGATGTAAGTTCTGACGAGATTTATTCTTCTTCTTTTTTTCCTGCGGAACTGAGATGATAATGGGTTTAGTTTTATTACAGATAGAAAACATTTATGTGTATGTTCTTCTTCTTCTTCTTCTTCTTAATAATAATAATAATAATAATAACAATAACAACAACAACAATAATAATACAACCATCTATATTTTTATTGCTGTTGTTATTATTATTATCAGATGCTAATATATGTTCTGTTAAGACAATATTTTAACAGTTTTAAAAAAGCGTTGGCCTGTAGGTTTGGAAGTGCGTGAATGTCATAAGTTTTATTTTTATTTTTCCCCCCGAGTGAATATCGCTTTTAGTGTTTCAATTTGAATATTTTGTCACCAAATGGTTAATATATTGATGGGAAAAATGGCCCTTGTCTTCAGCATATTTTTAGCGTTTTTTTTTTTTTTGTCTTTCCTTAAACTCATTGAAACTGAATTGAGGAGCATCGGAGATTAACCTCCTAAAACGAGACGTTCCCTGAGTGAAACTGGCCGAATCAGTAAATCAAACATTTGTCCAAGAATAGCGTTCACTAAAAGACGCTCCTGCGGTGCACAATCGGACACTTGAGGATGAACTTGGGAAACAAAAGCGAAAGAGTCCATGAGACTCACGCTTCAGTTTCCCCAGGACAAAGCTCGGCCTAGCAGTAGCTTGGTCCTGACAAAAGACTCCAAGCTTTTCAAAATTTGGAAAGAAAGGAAGAAAAAACGGTCCAACAAAAGGTGCAGAGAGGACATTATGGACGGGCAATGAGAGATGAATTATTCACGAATGACCGTAGTCCCGACTCAGAAGTGTTTTATAGACTTCGAGGCCTGAATAATGTGTCCATTTTTAGCTAGATCATATCTTGGAATTTTCCCTTTCACCCCAAAAACGACGTCAACAACATTCGAAAACAACGTGTAATTTTAGGATGTTTTATTAGCATAGCATAAGCATAAAATTAACACTTGTTGATCAGAGGCCATTAAAAATAATGTTTCACGTTTAAATATTTGGATTTAGCCTATGGAATTCCTTGTTCGATTGTTTCAAGTAAAAACGCATAATACTTTAATTTTATAACATAATTTAGCCTACATTTTTACAAAAGTTAATAAGTAGGCTAATGCGAGTTTGATCTATAGGCCCTATAATTATGAATCTCCCAAAGAATGTCAAAATAAATATAGGTTGATGTCTGAAAGTGATCTATTCTTTTTGCATATGCTGCTTAAACGTTTTAGTAGGCTAACCATAAAAGCTAGATTACGACCGCGCTGGTTCACGAGAGTCGAGTTCACATAGCAACAGTTTGCCGCTCTTTTCTAGGATCTGACGGTATACATCGACAGAATACTCTCAGATTACTTTGTTACAAATGTACACATCACAGGTATTTCATAAAACGTTTTTGTGCTTAAAATTTTTCTTGTTTAAAATGCTTTACAGATAGGCTAGTTGATGGTTAACACGGCTAACATTAGTGTTGCGACTCGCGAGACACGAATACGCCGCGAAAATCTCTGAAAAATTCGCACAGATAGTAATTCGTTAGTTAGGCCTAATTAGTGAATAAAACAGCATTTTTTTTCATGGAAATTTAATTAGTGACACTCAAATGTCAAAACAACGTGTCAAAATATCATGAAAATCTTTAACATTCTCACAGGCGATAGCCTCGAGGCAAAACCCATTTCCCCAGTTGAAGAAGAAATTGTATGTATTAACTTGGAAATTGATACAGGCAGCGCGTTTTTCTAACCCCCACAGGCCTGAAATTCTTGCGCAGTGGAGTTTGTTCTAGATGTCAAGTGGAGAGAGAAACTCTGAGCTCTGTGCGCGCTAGCCGGATCACCCCGCGTCATGGGCCGCGCTACAATTGGCGCACATTATACTCAGTCATTGCAATGAAAACCTTTTCTAGTAGATTAAATCGAGCCCTTTATTCCTCCCCACTTTCATCTCAGGACAAAAACCCGCCCCCTTCCTCTCCGCCCGGGGCGCGCATTCATTCCTCACTGGCCTTTTCCTTCTCTCTTTTCCAGCACCGCCATCACGAATACAGATCAGTTGGTAATTAGTTTAACAAACGACTGTCGATATGTTGTTGTTGTTTGGAGATGGATGATTGATATGAACTTTTGAAACACACAACATTGCAAATGCTCTGTAAAAACCTTGCTGCGTTAAGAAAAAACTAGTAAAGTAAACTCCAAGATGTTTTAGTCATTAGTTCAGCTCCATAATGTATGGATTGACTTCATTGCTCAGACATTGATATAACTACATCTTACTTGCTTTTCAAACATAGAAATGTGTATATTAAACAACAAGCACTGTTCATTTGTCCTGCTTTGTTGTTTCATTGACTTATTCCAGACTTATTCCGTACTTCTGCACAAGTGTTATCAGGGGTGTTTTTTGAATCACATATATATTGAGCAATGTTGCTTATTTGTTAAGAGTTTTTTTTTTTTTTTTTTTGCGAGCTCCCAACATGCATTTCAGCACGATTGCATTGATGTTACAGTATGTTTTGCTATTTGCAGACTCTTTTTATGTGTTTCACTACACTTAATCCAATCACTCTGAATTTATTTGTGATTTACTTGCCAGAAATTATTGTGATAAGTCAAATGACTGAGATAAACATCTTGTTAGAATTTTTTAACAACGTAACAACTATTTTCCATGAAACTTTTTAGGGCTAAAGCATTAGAAGCTTTTTGTGTTGTATTTGCATGCATTTAAACCTGGACTTGCAACAAAGTTAGTTAGATGTCTATATCTGCATTGAAAAAAGAAAAGAAAGAAAGAACAAAACAGTGAATGAAAGAAAGGAAGCGCAAGGGGAAAAGGAGAAAGGAAAACAGCCTTTTCAAAGCCCCGTTAATGTTTTTGTTTTCCTAGAAGGATCAATCACCTCTGGCTTTTATTCACATGTAGATGTGTCTACATCATAAAACTCAATGAGTCCTGATCTCCATTGACACACTGTAAACTTCTCCTCTCTCCATTCACTCTCGTCCGTTTGTTTGCAGTGGGCTGATTCTGCGCCGGCTGTATTTCACTCTCTCCTCCCTGCTTGTGGGAGTTGTTGTTTTTTCCTATTCGGTACTCAGTTAAAATCTCAAAAGGGTGTTTTCAGAATCAAGAGGGTGTTCTCTAGCCAAATATTGATTAAGTACGTGTTTGCTGAGTCTATAGTTGTCGGGTAAGAGGGGTGTGTTGGCTCTGGGCCCCTGCTCCTTCAAAACCTATTGTTGGGCCCCTTAAAGGCTTGAGATCAAAGCAAAGACCTCTTCAGATTTATTTGTCTGGGAAAAGGCAGAGTAGAAGACCATTGCTTACTAATACTGGATTGAGCATATACACCTCAAAAGACATTTCTCGAAAGTTGTTTGATTAGGAGGCTCAGAGCAAACATTTTTATTATTTGTGATTTTTAAATCATTTAAAACTTTTTTACTCCCTTAAAAACTCCCTTAAACTCCCAGTTTCAGTTAAACTTAAGTTCGTCTAAATTAACAGAAATGAGTTCATAAAACTCAAAGCAGTGAAACTTGAAATATATCAGTTCTGTGAACTCGAAAGAAAAAGAAAGTGCTAAATACTCATAAAAGTTAATTTGTTTAATTTAAGTTTGTCTTACTCAAATCAATTAATTATTTTGAGCGTTAGGGTTTACAGTTGGCTTTCCCCCCTAAAATTATTGGATCAATCTTGGCTCCTCCTTTGTTGTTTAGGTTGAAAATATTATAATGAGTTAATGAAACGAAAGCTAAAACTTTCCAAAGAAAGTTTTCGAGAACGTCAAGGGATCGTTCTAGCGCCTGGCGTCATAAGTGAATCGATAAAACTTCTTCCACAATGCTGTGTTTGCCTGAGCACATCCCCTCCTTTTTCCTATACCATTAACTTTGGGAAAACTGACAATCCTCGAGCCTCATTTAGCTAATTAAAAGTAACTAAAGTCATCAAAGAGCCACGGCCCCTCTCTCACAGATTCTCATTCACGGCAGGCGAAAAAGAAAACTCAGAAATACAAACAGTCAAAGGGATCAAGTTTTTTTGAAAGGGAGTCCCGTGGAGGCCAATTGAATGAGCTTAGTGCTTTCAGACGTGCCATGGTGAACGCAGTCAACATGTAATAATTAGTTTCATTGAGCTGCATTCCAACAATCTGCTGCTTTTCTCCTGGGCTCATTGTCTCCCAGCAGGCCAATAGCCAGGAGGACAGAGAGAATCAAGCAATGACAACACATGAAAGATTCAGCTGCCTTTGTCCGAGAAAGCAAGGAGGACTTTGTTTGTGTAAATAAAATAGGGCTTTTGCCTGCTTTGCTGACTGGATACTTACTCAATAGAAAAAGGGGGAGATGCACAGAGATGCACAGCTGTGTCACACAATAATAAACAGATATTTTTGGGACAGTTTATTTTTTTCGCAACCACAATTGTACTCGGAGCTGTAAAGCCAGATGTATTTTTCCAAAATTGGACCACAGATGGGCAACTATAGCCATATCTGGCTGGTGGGGGTCTAATTTTATACATTCTTTTGAGATCTGCCTCTTCGATCAATAAACAAGGGTTCTTCTTCTCTCTCTGCTGGAATGTTCCTCAGTCATGATTCCGGGGCCCTGCGGGAATGGAGATGAGCAATCATCTGCCTTTTATTCAGCAGTTCCTTGAAACCTAACAATCTTCAGCTTTTTTACTCTGTCTCTCTAAGTTTATCGAGGTTACAGATCGCACAAAGTTATCTGAACATCAACCAAGCTTTTTAGGCGGCAATAAAGATTAAACGTCTTTTGACCAAGAGACATTGTGTAGAGTCGTTATCACATTGTGCACGTTTGCGTGGCGTTCTCAGAAACGGCCTAGACCACATGATGTCATTCCATTTGATTTCAAAGTGGCACGCAAAGGAAGAAAACACGCATGCACGCGGTCGCACCAAGCTTATCTCCAAGTGAATGCTGCCTGTATGCTTCATTAGGTCCGCTTTATACGCTGGCACCAGCATTGTGATCCTCAAATATTAATTCAAAGAACAATTAATGAATGCGAGCCATCTTTGAAGTGGGGGTGCGGGGTCAAACCCGGACCAGCCCCTAGCGACTGATGGACTCCTCTTCCACTCCTCTCTTCTCAAAGACGGTTTGAAGTGTCCAAAAGAAAAAGTGAGCAATAGAAGGTCAATGAGAATAGGGGCTCCTCGCCGAATAGAGCACTCTGTTTTCTTGCGAGTGTTTGAGTGAGTGAAACTCTGGCAAAGGAGCGATGAAAAGGAGGGGAAAGGAGAGGTCGAGGGTTTCAGGGGCCTTGCCATAAAGACTCACAATGAGGCAGTTAATTGAGAAGAGCTAGACGCCGTTGTCAATCACTTAACTTGAGGAAATTCACTTCTTAACTGCCAAATGATGCTGGTGAGAGAGGGAGAGAGAGGGAGATAAAAACACACACAGAGAGAGGGAATCTGTAAGAAATTACAGCAGAAACATATTGAGATGACTAAAAGCTTGAATGAGCTGTAGACTTTCACTCTGTCTCTCGTTGTTCTGGAGGTTTTAGTGGCTGGAGATCCAGCCTTATGACTTTCAGCTTGTACAGTACACCATTGTTAGCTCACTTCATGTAACTTAGACGAGCAGAAATCATCATTTCCAACTCAAACGTGCAATTTCTGATTTGTTTCAGACAGAATTCGTTTGCGTTTGGAGAATTTACAGAAGACTTTCTGTTGGCTTCAATTGAAACTTCAAGCGTGTTCCAACTGTTGTCTTCGCCTGTTTACATCATTTTAAAAAGCAGGTTTAATGAGTAAAAATTGAAATGAAACACTGTCATTTTATAATACTGTGTCTGAAATATGCTTTACTAAGTGTTTCTTATGCATTACACGCTTAGTTGTGTGGGTTTTTGAACTTCATGTTTCATAATTCACCATTTATGTTGCATCATAGCCTTTGAATTTTGAAAATTAAGGTTCTTTAATGGTTTTTCGAAGTGCCTTAAGTTCTGTCATTATTTACTCGCCCTCAAATTGTTCCAAACCTATATTAATTTCTTTCTTCTGCTGAACACAAAAGAAGATATTTTGAAGAATGTCGTTAACCAAACAGTTTATGGACCCCATTGACTTCCATGGTATTATTTTTTTCGTACTTTGGAAAGCAGTGGTGTCCATCAACTGTTTGGTTAACCATATTTTTCAAAATATCTTCTTTTGTGTTCAGCAGAAGAAAGAAATTCACACAGGTTTGGAACAACTTGAGGGTGAGTAAATGATAATTTTCATTTTTTAGGTGAACCATCCATTTAATTTAATTTAGTGGTATTTTGTTGGTTAAAAAAACTTGATGTTGCATAGACTGCATAGTTAAATAGATTTAATATTTAAAATAGGTTCCTTTTGGCATTAGGCTTTAAAAAACCTTTTTTTTAAGAACGTGGTGCATATTAGCTGTTGTTTTAAGAAACACAAGAACTTTAACCTACTTAGTGTGGTTACCAAGTTCCTGCTGAAATGTTTGTGTGTATTTGAATCAGGGCCGCAGGGCATTGCATAGGACTGTCAGTCCCTTATTCGTACCCCAGAGAGGGTGAGATGTGGCTGGGCAGGGTCAAGGGGGAGTCCTGGGTCAGTGGCTGTGCAAACTCCCTCTCTGTTGGAAGTGCGGGTTAAGATAATGTGTTTGTTCAGTGTGACAGGTAACAGACTCTCTATGATGGCCAATAAATGCTTTAAAACTAAAGAACACAAAGGAGAAATGAATTGCATTAAATGGCTGCATTATACTATGTTTTGGATGTGCTATTTAGCATCATTAGAATAGATAATTCACAAACAATGTAAACAATCCAATTTTTAATCAGTGTTTTTTTTTTATATCCCTAAAACAAGAAAAGAAAAATGGCACAATATATCAGATTTTCAGAGCATTCATACTGAATTTTGTCTTTTTTAATATTATTTTTTAATATTATAATAATATTTTTGTAAATAATTTTTTAAAATTATATTAAGCATACACAAAGAATATGATTATTTTAAGCATAAGCCATTAATTAATTCTACAGTTTATTTTAAATTTTTTAACAGGCATTTTATGTGGTGTAATAAGTTCTTTAGGGGTAGAAGTGAATATCAAAGATAATGTGTTTTGTATGATGAGAGGTTTTGTCCAATGTGTGGATTGTATCTGCAGTTATCATGGGATTCATTTTGTCAGCTTAGCATGTGACCCACCTGTCCCATTAATGGCTTACTCAATATGTGTTTGGTACAAAAGCATGCATAAATATATAACGTGATGTCAATGTAATGAGCGTGCGTATATTTAAGAGCATGTGGTGTGTGTTCCTGCGGTGCGATCGCTGCGTGGGTGCTGCGTTTTGGCTTTGTCCCGTTGTTGGAAGTGATTCCATGCTGCAACAGGCACCTCTGTCCTGTTCTGACATCATAATGAGCAAAGCATGCTGGGAACCCATAATGCCTCAGCATCCCTCTTTTATGTTCCTTGTGTCCGTGTCCAAAAATGGATCTTAATGTATTTCTTTTTAATACACAGAACAACAGGTTAAAAACTCACTGGCTCTTTTTCCTGAATTTTTTTTTATTTTTTTTTTTTAACCATCATTCAGTTTGTTTGATTATATATTTTATGTATTTATGTATTACATTAGCTTTCAAAAGGTTTGGGTCAGTAAGACCCATTCATAAAAATCAAGGATGGATATTTATGGACTTTTAATAAGGACTTTTATTCAGCAAGGATGCATACAATTGAACAGAAAGAAAGACATTTAGAAATATTTCTATTTCAAATAAATGCTGTTCTTTTTACATTTCTATTCATCAAAGAATCCCGAAAGAAAAAAACAGGACAATTTATCACAGTTTTCACAAAAAAAATAAGCAGCACAACTGTTTTCAATCTTGATAATAATGTTTCTTGAGCAGCAAATCAGCATATTAGAATGATTTCTGGAGGATCATGTGACACTGACTGGAGTAATGTAATGCTGAAAATTCAGCTTTGCATCCAAGAAATAAATTACATTTTAAAATATATTCAGATAGAAAACACTTATATTAAATGGTAGTAATATTTCTGTTTTTACTGTATTTTTGATCAAATAAATGCAGCTATGGTGAGCATAAGAACTCATTTCAACATAAAAAAATCTTACAAACCCCAAACTTTTGAACAGTAGTGTATATTGATATATTGACTTACTATATAATGATATAGATAATAAATAAATATGATATGAGCAATTCCAGGTTGTTTTAATGCAGGTTTCATAGCTTTTGGATCATGCATCTAACCCATTTGCACCCATATACGGAAACAGGCAAGATCTGCCCCTGATACCATACTATTTTTCAGTACCATGGTAAGAGTAGGCTAGTCACAGTTAGCAGTTAGTCATTCAGAAGGTATTTCAAGGATAATGATACTGTCCAAAAGTGTGTCCGGTCATGTTTTATCCACCTGCAAGGTTAAAAATGATCTTTCAAGTGCGCTCTTCTCCTCTTTGTCTCTCTTTCTCCGTCTACCTCTCTTTCTCTCTTGCTCGGTTTCTCTCGGGGCAGCTGCTGGGGTCGTGGCTCTTTAGCGAGTTGAGTGACTCCCTGCTCCTCCCTCTTAACAAAATGCCAACCCCAGATGGAGTCGTGATCGTTCCGTTAACCATTCTTCTCCCTACATCTGCTGGGATTCTATATACTCCTTAATTCACTCACCAGTGGCTGGCTGGGGCGCGGGCTGAAAGGGCCAGCACTCCTCCACGCTGCAAATAAATGCTTCATTTGTCTCTTCTCTCTTTTGTTTTGTTTGGGGAACACATGTCACGAGCTCAATTACCCAACCATTTAACAGCCCCTGAGGAGGAGAAGACTCTCCCCTACTAGGAGCTATAAACTGCCCAGATGGTCGTCTGTGGACTCTGGTGCTTTCGCTCCAACATCCCTGTTTACTTTCACTTTATCTCTCTTTGTTTTTGTGGCTTTGTTTGCGTGTCAAAGTGTGTGTTGCATTAGAGTTACCAACCTGACTTTTCTGTAGAAAAATCACAAAGGAGATCTCTGTTAAATCTCAATTTCTTCAGCAAATGGAGTCTGTTTCTTCTGAGGAAAAACACTCCAGTAATCTCACATGTTGCAGATAAGACCCCAAAAATGTCTGTACTCAGACTGAACTCTGATCTGATTCATTTTATTGTTGCATATTTTTCGTGTATGTCAATAATTAACACATTTTTTGTGTTTTTAGAAACATTGGGAGAGGCATCTGAGACAAGGTTGATTAAAGCGATAGTTCACCCAAAAATAGAAATTGTCATCATTTACTCATCCTCAGGTTGTTTTAAACCTGACTTTCTTTCTTCTGTGGAACATAAAAGAAGATATTTAGAGATTTTTATTTTTTTTGGTCCATGCAATGGAAGTCAATGGGCTCCAATGTTGTTTGGTTCCCAAGATTCTTCAAAATATCTTCTCTTGTGTTCCACAGAAGAAAGTAAGTTTGAGGGTGACGGAATTTTCATTTTTAGGTGGAGTATCCCTTTAAATGAAACTGAGAACTCAAGTCTGTTGAGCTATGAAATTAGCAACCTTTGAGCAATAGTTTTCCTCTGGGTTTCCAAGTCCATCATTTTAAAGTCAACAAACTCTCTTCGAGTTTCGCACAAAGCTGCATTTGCTTTGCGTCATTTTGGCTTCTGTTTTTCAGCCTTCTCTTATTTCTCTGTGATTATGCCTGGAATTCACCACATCCACTTTAACGTCCATCCAAATGCTACGGAGTTCATTCAGTAGAGCACTCATCTCTCTCTCTCTCTCTCTCTCTCTCTCTCTTTTCTCGAGCGCACTGATAAATGCTGTGTGTAGCTGGCAGGCTGCAGGTTTGTGGGGTTTGTCCTGTGTGTGAGAGGAATATAAATCTGATGTGTGAGCGAGAGGCACCATGCTCTGGTATCATGAATTAACGCTCACTAAATAACAATAGACCTACTGGTGACTCTTCCTGTGGTTAGACGCTCCAAAACTACAACATGTCCTCCAGCTAATGGGATATTTAAGCCATGATTACAGAATGAATGAAGTTTGACTATTATATATACTGTGAAGTTAAAACAGGTCATTTTACTATGTGTTTATAATTTAAGACATTAAAATTTCTGTCTAGAGGTGTAAAAATCTGACAATGAAAGTTATGCATTTGTTACAGAATTTTATTTTGATTTTAATTAGTAACAAAATTCATTTATTTTAGTTAATACAATAAAACCCAATGTAATATGTGTTCATTTCCTATAAAAAAAGGAAAGGTCCGCAAGCTGGGACTCAAACTCGGGTCGCCCGAAGCGCAACGGCACACTGCCCACAGGGATATCAGCGCCAACATCTTAAATTATATTTTTGTAGTTGTAATTTAGCTAGCTATAACTAGCTAATTCAGCAAATGCTAATTGGTAACACAATGCTTTGATAACATTAGCATAGTAATTGCTGAAAGAGTACTGCAATATAGAACATTTATGAAATACCTGTTCTCAAACTAAGCCCATGCTCCACTCGTCACCATGATGGTAACCCCCCCAAAAAACCCACATAACAGAAACTCGTCTAAATTGGGATAGCAAAGCATTAAACACTACTAAATTCCCTACTTAACATTAATCTTGCACAAAAAAATCATTATATAACACGAGCATTTATTCTCCCTTTCGAGTGTCATGGCAAAGCATGTTGGGAAATAGAAATCCCAGTTCAGTTTCAGGTGAATTTATGTTTGTCTAAATTAAAAGAAACAAGTTCATAAAACTCAAAACAATGAAACAGTTCAGATTACTTAAAATGTGACAGTTTCGTGAACTCAAAAGAAAAAGAAAGTTTTAAATACTCATAATTTGATTGAACTAATTTGTTTAATTTGAGTTTGCCCTTTTAATCTTTAATTAAACCAATTAATTATTTTGAGCGTTAGGTTTACAGTGCAGATCCTGTCAACTTCTAGGTGTATGTTGTCCCTCCAGTTACACTTTATTTTTGAAAATAATTATGAATCATACCAGAAGAATTCAAACCAAATCATGACAAAATTGTCAGAATTTGACGCATGATTTAGTTTGTCAAAGCAAATCCTAGTGCTTATGTTTGTTGTTTAATAATTTAATTTGGCTGAATAATGTCTTTACTTTTACAGCGTAATGCCAGTGAAGTGGTCCACAAGTTACCTGTCTTGCTTCCTCTGTCTTTTTCTCTTTTTTTCTTGGTACATAATATCACTCATTGTAGCTAGACTTTCAGTTGTCTGTTTTAATGAAAATTTTGCTAATGAAAGACAAAGCCTCTGTCAAAAGTCAAAGAGATGCAGAGTAGATGCAGAGTAGATGAGCCTGAGGGAGAGAAGATAGATGGGCTGAGCTGTCGGTGGTGTATTGGGACAGGTATGCTGTGGGAAGTGGACACAGTATGAGTTTCCTGTCCTGCTGAAATTCTGATGGACAGTGACTGAATCTTTTGGTGAGTCTGTCAGTGTTGCCATTTAGCAGTACAAGATGTTTTCAAGTCATAAGACCCCTGATTCATTTAGAATTCAAAACTTTTTTTAGTGGCGTTTTTAGCGGCTTAACAAGTGTTTTCATACAATTCCAGACTAATGGTACTTTAACACGACAACAATGTTGTCAACGAGAAAAGTTTTTCCTTTGTGTTTTTCGTGTACAGAAGACAACGTTATCAAAATGATCCCTGTTCACGGGGACTAAAAACGCTGCATTATTCTGCCAGGCCAGTAGTTGCCAACGTCACTTTGTAAAGAAACACAACGTGCCTGTAGACTGAACACATGCACATAATGTCACCGTCTTCACAAATTCGCGGTGTTGTTGTTTATGTGGAGACGATAACGCTAACGTTTTCAAAAACTTGCACTTCGAATCCCGTTTTAAAAAGTTTGTGTTTTCAGGCCCCCATGGCCAAAATGCAAAAAATGGCCAAAACGCATAAAAAAGTGTTCTGTTTTTAGTTGAAAACGGTGTCGTGTAAACGGCCCCTAAAATTATTTTTTGACACATACTACTCTCCCTATGGGAAGCTTTTGGTTATTCTGGGAAAATTCTATGCAATGTTTTTTAAAAAGAGTTGATATTTTAATATTGCTAAAATCCTGTTTCTTTTTAAGGGAAATTATGGGAACAATTTCTGTCTGTATTGATCTGAGATCTGGTTCATGATGTTGAATGATTCTCTAATCTGATCTAAAGCTGTTTGTTAAAATGCCTTGTCAGTGAAGTTAAAAATCCATGGAATGATGAATTATTTGAGAGAAGTGCCTGTTTAGCGTACGTCAATGCTGTAAATGGACATGATGGACGAGACCGGGACTGACAATCATCTTAAACTAGAATCACTATTCCCACACAGCCCTCTCTAGTCGCTAAACTAGTCCCCCAGGTGCCATTGAGCGATCAGCCCCCTCTTCTTCTTCTTTTTTTCCCCTAACTCTCTCCATATCCCTCTTTCCCCGTCACCCCCCCACCACCTCCACCTCTGTAACCCCCTGGCCACATAGGAGGAAGGGTTCGGGGGCGGCCCCCCGCTGTTCCCCTGCGGAGCCCCCATTGCCCTGCGTCCAGCCCTCATTGTGCCCACCTCCCCCCCCGCCCCCTGCCAGGCAGGTGACAGGGGCCTCAATGCTGCCCGGACCGAGCTCATGGAACCTACAGATGGAGCGTGGAAATCAGACTCCAAAGAGCTCAGTCACCATTCTCACTAAACAGGCCAACAAAAGACTGCCAAATAACTCCCCAAAAGAGATGGAGTGAGAGAGAGAGAGGGAGAGCGCTCGAGAGAGAAAGAGCCAAATGCAACAGTGTAATTTACAGATTACAGTCTGTAGCATTTGACTTTTTTGCAGCAGTAATGATAGAAACTCAAGGGAATTATGTCAAGACAGAATTACTCAATTATTTTGTATTTTCAATTTTTTATTTTTACTTTATTTAGCATTTGACTTTTTTTCAGCAGTCCTATTAGAAACTCAATGGAATTATAGGAAGACTGACTGACTTATTTACTTATTTCATTTTATTTATTTACTTTTTATTTTATTTTATTTTACTTTACTTTTTTATTTTATTTTTGCAGTGGCAATGATAGAAACTCAAGGGATTTAAGTGAAGACTGATTTTATTTTATTTTATTTTAGTTTAGTTTAGTTTAGTTTTGCAGTGGCAATGATAGAAACTCAAGGGAATTAATGGAAGACTGATTTAATTTAATTTAATTTAATTTTTTTATTTGCAGCACTTTTTGTTTGTTTTTGCAGCAGCAATAATAGAAACTCCAAGTAAATAATGGGCAGACCAAGAAAAAGAAACCGAAAACTGAGATGTTTTGCTTGTACCCAGATCATAAAGTGATTTGGAAGCTGTCTTGCCCTTTTTTTCTCATTTCCCTGCAAACTTGATTTGATGGTTTGATTTCTGGATGTTAGTTTTGGGAGAATAACATGTTTTTATGTGCTTTTCTAATTTGCGAGTCAGTTCTCTGAGGGCTTTCTGTGTGAAGGACATGATGGATACCATTTCCTCAAAAACTGTCTGTTCACTGTTCACTGCTGTCTACTGAAAATAGTCTAGACTTTTGGGGTAAATGGCATGAAAAAAAAGAGAGATTTTTCTCTAGTGTTAGAAAATGGAAAAGTGGTAAAGGACAGGCATCCCTGTCTCTCTTTCCATTCCAATTCCTGTGAGATGCCGGAGAGATTCATGCTGGCAGTGGGCAGCAGCATTTCCTGTGTGGCTCCAGGGTGGAGACAGAAGGGTTTGCTTTGCGTGACTCTTCACTTTCGATTAAACCTCGAATTCTCTCTTTCTTCTTCACTCTTTCTCTGCAGGAGAAATACACCTGCATATTTGTTGGGAAGTCCAGATGAGTTTTTGTTTGTGAAATAAAACCATTACCTGGTTTATTTATGGCATCTGCATTACTTTTTCCAACTAAAATGTAAACAAGCTTTTACATCTCAGCTGTAAAATCGTATTAGATTAGTTCACATAGGTTCTTAAAAGAAAAAGCATGAGATTGGCACATTGCGGATCCTACTTTTTGCATATCCCTTACTTTTTTGATTATTATACTTCATAAACTGAAACTTAATGAAAAGTAAGTTTAATAGACATTTTGGGGTCTGCGGATGCGGTTTCGCTTGGCGAAGTCTGGGCGTCTTTTTACGCTTTGTGTTTTCAACCATATGGGGGTGAAAATCGAAGAGAGAGCGAACAAGAGAAAGGAGATGGCTAGTGTCAGACGAAGCAGATGTGGCGTTGGCGAGTTCTGGACGGGGGCTTTCGAGGCGTATTACTGGACAATAGCTGGCTGTCACGCTAGTTTGAGGAGCCTAATCATTTGATAGGGCCCCCCTCCTCTGGGTACAGATTCCCTGAGCTTTAGTCCACTCACACTAACATTCTCTTCTGCTGAATTAGCTACGAAAGAACCTATCACCCGGTCCAACTTCACCCCAAATAATACCTGCATATGAGGGAGTGATGTGTGACGTGTGCATTGGGTGAGAGTAAATGTTGGAGATACTGGCCTTCAGTTTTAAGCACAAAATAATTTACAACAATATTGTGGTCAATTTATCTAGCTGAATATAAAAAGATTGAAGTGATAAATGCATTTGAAGTTTTTAAATATTAATTTTCAGATATTGTTTTGCAGGTGATTTATACACTGTAAAAAATAATTGTTGGTTTAACTTAAAAAAGTAAGTTACCTGGTTGCCTTATAATTTTGAGTTCATTGAAATTAAAAATTTGAGTTAATACAATGAAGGCGATTGGTTTAATCAACAGAAACTCAAAATATTATGTTATCTGAACCACATTAAATATTGAAGTTGATTTGACAAAAGAAAAAATGTTGTGATAACAAATCACGAAAATATGGTGTAGAATTGCCATGTTGTGAATCCATTAATTCTATTTAACTTTTTTTCTTATTGTATTTCATAAATTTTTACTTTAAATGTGTATGTTTGTATATTCAGTATGCAGAATTTGTTTCATTTAAATATTTTAGTTATCCCTTGTGCATCAAGACATGGACTACAACATAATTTTCAAAGCATTGTTGCTAAAAAACTATTTCTAGTGGGGAAAAAATGTATATATTTATTTTATTTTATTTTATTTTATTTTATTTTGCTTACTACATAATTTCCAAAGCATTGCTGCTCAAAAACTATTCCTAGCAGGAAAAATGTATATATTTACTTTTTATTTTATTTTATTTTATTTTATTTTGCTTGTGACTTTCTTTAGTCTGTGGAATGCAAATATTTTGGTCACTCTTTTCTTTATCATGAAACTCATTGAGGACTGGGGCTGTGAAAAGCACCATAAATGTATCATAAAAGAGACTTTTGTTCTATATTCTAACTCTTTTGAAGCCATGCAATAGCTTTGTGCACGGAACAGATCCAAATTCAAGTCATGAACTTCTCATTTTAAAGTTCGTGCTCTCACAGCTGATAACAGAGTACTGGGTTTACTCTTTATTTCATAATAATCTCATTTTAATGTTTACTTTGTAGCAAGCCACTCAGATGAGGGCTCAGATGTGGACTCAGAACCAGGTTTGCCCCTAAAGAGGAAACAGCGGCGCAGTCGGACCACATTTACGGCCGAGCAGCTGGAGGAGCTGGAGAGAGCTTTCGAACGCACCCATTACCCTGATATATACACCAGAGAAGAGCTCGCTCAGAGAGCTAAACTCACCGAGGCACGAGTACAGGTATATTTATCCACAAGCTTTTAATATCCAACTCTTTTACTTACTGTAAAAGTTTTGTTAATGATGTGACCATGTCAACTTTTTTGCCTGTAATCACTCTACACACACTTTCTCGTAAGTTACATTGCCGCTAAAAAAACGTTAATGTGGTTTACACTGGGAGACTAAATTTACCAGCATTTAGCCCTGCACCCCTGCCCCGAAGTCACATGACACACTCGCATAAACACAGGCTTCTTTGTGCCACGTCTGACCTCTTGTTTTTACCCTAGTATTCTGTCGCAGAAAACCCCCAAAACAGAATCTTTTAATAAACTCTGTTATTAAGTACTTCTAACCCAATTAAACTAGAACCCATGACATGATGTCATCGCTTTTTAATGAGCACAGATGTTTGATCGCAATCAGACCAAACACGCTTCGAGCTACTGAACACAAAGAGTGCCTGTGTAAACTCAGTTACAACAAGCACACAAACACATTCTTATAGGAATAACATGGTCGAACATCATATTCCTGAATAAAGGGGGGTGTTGTAGGAAGTCCATGCTGAAATGTGTCATAAATTTGGCACCAGTTTGTGTATAAAAACAGTCTTACGAGTGTATGAATGTTCAATATAAGTATATTGTTTGTTGTTTTGCAGGTTTGGTTCAGTAACCGAAGAGCTCGCTGGAGGAAGCAGGCAGGAGCCAATCAGCTAATGGCGTTTAATCACCTGATACCTGGTGGTTTCCCACCCTCCGCGATGTCAAGTCTTCAGCCCTATCAACTGGCGGACAGCCCTTACCCTCCCTCATCTATCTCACAAGGTGAGAACTGTAAAGCATATAATACACTACCATTTAAAAGTTTGGGGCCAGTAAGTTTTTTTAAAAATAGAAATTAATACTTTTAATCAGCAAGGATGCATCTTACAGACCCCAAACTATTGAACTGTAGTGTACTTCATTTCAAACAGTAATGCAAAGTATCAAATAGTATCCCTACGGCACTTTCAAAACAGTTTCTGAAACAGTTTTTGGTTCATTTATTCCTTGGAAGCTCAGAGATATGAATTTGGTTGGGATTAATATTATTACAGGGAAAAAAAATCTATTCGAATGGCAATAAAATTGCCAACTAGCACCTGTAAAAAGTGAAATGAAGTTTAAAACGTCTTTATGTACAACAATTATCATCCAAAAAGGCCTAGTTTTTATAAAGATCAACTTTAAAAATCAACTAATAAAAAAACGGTATATAACTTTAACAAAGATATTCCTCTTGATTTTTCATCTGTATCTTCTTGCCTCTTTCTCTTTCTCTTTCTCTTTCTCTTTCTCTTTCTCTCCCATCAGTGTCGGATCAGCCCAGCACTGTGCACAGGCCTCAGCCTCTTCCCCCCACCTCAGTGCATCAGACTGGGCTTGGCAGCGGACCGGGGGCCCAGGAGGGGAGTTCGGCCTACTGCCTCTCCTCTGGACGTCACGGCTTCTCTGGTTACTCGGATGGCTATGTGGCCGCGCCAGGCCATGCAAACCCAGTGAACCCCACCATCAGCAACAGCCTCCCATCACAGGTCAGTATCATCTCATGTGACATATATGTTTTTTGCACATATGGCTGTATATATTGACCAGTTGCCAGAGGTGTTATCTGTGTTATGGTTGAGACGTTGTTACTCAATTCTCATGCAGAGAGGTTAGGCAATCATACAGGGTCATACAAGGAAATCTTAAAGGTACAGTCACAAAATATGGCTGTTTAATTCAATGAGTCTTATTAGAAATGGTTGACCACAGGACTGTAGTCATTATCAAGGTTAGTGCAGATACAGTTTGGGGTCAACAATTTTATTCTTGTTTTTGTAAGAAGTCTCTTATACTCACCAAGGCTGCGTTATATTTTTCTATTTTAATATGTTTTAAAATGTAATTTATTCCTGTGATGAAAAGCTGAATTTTCAGCATCATTACTCCAGTCTTCAGTGTCACATGATCCTTCAGAAACAATTCTAATATGCTGATTTGGTGTTCAAGAAACATTATGCATCCTTGCGGAATAAAAGTATTGATTTCTTTAAAAAAAAAAAAAAATCTTACTGACCCCATACTTTTGAATAGTCTATACAAGCTCAGATCATTGTTTATTGTGGTGTTGCTTTCTGAAGGTCTCTGTTTTTACACCGACCAGCGGATTGGCAATGTGAGTGAATGTGAGAATGAAGGTGTGAGGAGGGGTAGGACATGACCGTAAGGATGATGATGATGGAAACGAGAAGTGAAAGACAATTATTTGTGATTACACACTCATCAGCTGTTATCTGTCGGCTCGCCTGCTGCGCAGAATGTGCTAACAACCAGAAAATGAGCTCCTAACTGCCTCAAAGCATCCGGTAGTTACACAGGAGTGGCATTCTGGGTACTGTCCTCAAACTCAAACCCCTCTGAGTGCTGCGTGATACAGATAAATGAAATGAAAGAGATGGACAGAGAGAAAGAAATGGACGCAGAGGAAAAATTAGAGTGACTGAGATAGAGAGTGGCCCTGAGGCTATGAAACAGAAGATGGTGTTGAGAATGAGGTTCTTTCTTATAACACACACACACAAAAGAGACAAAAGCCTGAAAATGGCAGTAAGATTTATGGAAAACAAGCAACACTGCAGTCTAAACACATTGCCATTGATCAGATATGATATGGTACAATAACGTTTTTGTTAAAGGGATAGTTCACCCAAAAATAAAAATTCTGTCATTATTTACTCACCCTTATGTTGACTGAAGCTTGAATGACATTCTTTCTTCCAGAAAACATTTTGAGGGATTGCTAAAGCTCTTGTGATAAAAGAACAGCTTACTGTTTCCATGGTTGTCTGTCTCCAAAAAATAAAACACACAAAAGCACCATAAATCATAAGAGTCCATACAACTTAAATTTGGGTCTGTTCCTCATACAAATCTATATATGCATGGCTCCAGAAGATCACTTTAATGCTACTTTTTTTCCCTTTTTGAGACTTGACAGCCTTTGTTCTATGAACTGTTATTGCATGGAAAAAGCTGCATGATAATTCTTTAAAAACTGCCTAATTTTGTGTTTCATGGAAAACATAACAGCATACAGTTTTGGAATGACATGGGGATGAGTGAATAACGACATTTCGTATGAAAAGTTTGGTAACACTTAATAAGGCTCCAAACAATAAGGTTCCGTTTTTGTTAACATGAACTAACAATGAATAATACTTCTAAAGCATATGTTAATGTAAGTTCATGTTAATTTCAATACCAGAGTTGGGGAAAGATAATGCATTACAATATTGCGTTACTATCTAAAAAAGTAACTAATTGCGTTACTTTTTATGTAAAGTAATGTGTTACATTACTTTTGCGTTACTTTTTCTCATCTGGGATGGGCTGTTTGTTTGTTTGTTTTTATAACAACAAAAAAGTTCTATTTTTGGCAAATGTATAGGACCTTTCACACCAAAAGTGAAATGAATAAGCCTCAGGCTGAAGAAAATGCAAATTCACACCTGTACAGTAGAGGGCGCAGCTCAAACAAACCTTTCAGTTGTGCTGCCATTCTGGATTAAAGAAGAATAGGACGCATAAGTAAATGAGCTCACATTTAGTCTAGAACTAGTCTAGAATAACCAACACTATCTCACGACCAATTCGTACGTATTTTAGGAGGTGGCTTATTCGTACGAATTTGTACGACCTCACTTGTACTAATTCATACGATTTGTCTAAACCCCATTGACGGGTATGTTTAGGGGCAGGGTTAGGGGTAGGCGATTCGTATGAATTCATACGAATTTGGCAACTCGTAAAATACATACGATTTAGCAAAAAACATACGAATTAGTACGAATTAGCCACCTCGTAAAATAAGTACAATTGCTGTGAGATCGGTTTGGAATAACCAGCATGTTTACACAATGCACACAACATGTCAAAGTAACTTGCCTTACTTATTTGAAAAAGTAACTCAGATATTTTGTCGTAAATTTAAAATCTGATTATGTAACTCAAGTTACTTGTAATGCGTTATACCCACAACACTGATCTTTACTATTACATTATTAAAGTCAAAAGTGTATCTGTATCTCTTAATATTATTTAATAGACCTAAACTAACACGAACTAACAATGAACAGTTGTATATTTATATAATGATATAATGATAAATACTGTAACAAATGTATTGCTCGTTGGTTAATGTTAGTTAACTAACGTTAAGGAATGGGACCTTATTTTAAAGTGTTATCAAAACATCTTTATTTTTCTAATTATGCTAAAGTTCAATTCATGATTTTAAAAAGCATAAACCTTATGAAATAAAGATTCCTGTCCGTGGATTTGGACTATCGCCTCGTGTACAGTAATTGAACTGCACAAAGTTATTTAACATGACGTATTAATTGAAGTGTGTCTAATTGCAGCGCCCCCAGCAGCAGGGTTTGTAATCAGAACCAATTCCTAGTCATTAAGGCAGCATTCCTCCGTCAGGAATGACTTAGAGGTCAGGTAACTCTCACACTCGCACTCAGTCTGTTATTGCCATTAGTGTGTGTGTGTGTGTGTGTGTGTGTGTGTGTGTGTAACCTGGATCAGGGTCGGCCAGTGCTGTTGTGTTGTTGTTGAAGGGCAGGGATTCTCGTCGTCATGATGATGTTGGAACTCTCGGCGTCTGGGATTCTAATTATGAGATCCTCCAGACTCTTAATTGATTGGAATGGGAGAATTTACCCTCCATAATGTGCTGTGTAATTTATGCAAATGAGCCACTTTGTTGGCTAATTGTTTGAATTATGTATTTATCTGTGGTTTAATGTATGCTGAAATAAGCTTGGGATTCGGAGTGTGTTGAGGAGGGTTGTCCCTGCAGATTGGTTTGTAATTTATTAGCAAATGAAACTGATTATTTAGAATGATATATCATTTATTTCTTATCTATTAATTACAAAAAAATATGATGGTGCAGCGTTGGTATTAGATGGAGATACTTTGATGAATACAGTGCTACTGAATGATTGCCGTGGTACATGTAAATAAACATGGTATTACGATGGTACATTATGGTCCATTTTTGTGTTTTTGTTGTTCTGAAATTCTGTCATTAATTACTCACCCTTATGTCGTTCCAAACCTGTAAGACTTTCGTTCATCTCCGAAACACAAATGAAGATCTTTTTGATGAAATCTGAGAGCTTTCTGTCCCTCCATTGACAGCTACGCAACTACCACTTTGACACTTCAAAAAGTTCATAAAGGGATTGTAAAACTAATTCATATGAATTGAGCAGTTTAGTCCAATTTTTCTGAAGAGACTCGATCGCCTTATATAATGAACAGATTGAATTTAGGTTTTTATTCACATATAAACATTCATTAACTCACACATCAGTTATGGTAAACGGAAGCTCAGACATGTTTGCTTGATGCGTGCGAAAACCAATAAGGTTCATTCTCGTGTGTTACGCATCACGTTTGAGCTTCCACAAGAGGTTTGTTCTCGCACGTCAAGCAGGTTCGGTTGAGCTTCTGTTTATGTTCACAGATCAATGTTTATATGTGAATAAAAGCCTAAATTCAATCTGTTCATCATATAAATTGACCGAGTCTCTTCAGCAAATTTGGACTAAATGGCTCAAATCATATGGATTAGTTCTACGATCTCTTTATGAATTTTTTGAAGCGTCAAAGTGGTAGTTGCGTAGCTGTCTATGGAGGGACAGAAAGCTCTCAGATTTCATTAAAAATATCTTCTTTTGTGTTTCGGAGATGAACGAAAGTCTTATGGGTTTGGAACGACATGAGAGTGAGTAATTAATGACAGAATTTTCATTTTTAGGTGAACTATCCCTTTAAATATAAGGAATAATTTCAACTCATGCATCAGTTTGTAAAAACAACAACAACAACAACAAATAAATGGTAATTACAAAAATCTCTTAACTTGTATTTTTAATCTACAATATTCCATCAAAATGACATTTTATATCGATTTGGAAATGTGTTTTTGCTCTTTGAGCTCTGCCGATTGTAGGGTTCTTTATCTGCCAAGTTCCTCCGGACAGCTGCGTACATGCATCACACTGGCTGGGAAAATGTTTTATGAGGAAGCTTTTTGTCAACAACTCCTGTCTGTGGTCTCGACATGGAAGGAACATTTTCGCTTTCACCTCACATGTAGCCGGGGCCCGGGCCCCCCATGGGGAGGTGAACGAGAGAGTTTAACCTCCATGTGCTTTTCATTTGTTAAGCATCACACATCACCGTGTGACTCACACATGCTCTGCTGTACATGATATACGCTGTCAGCTCGTGTGATCCTTGAGTTATCTGCAAGGTGGGGAAAGCACCTGAAAATCTGTGAGCGCTTAGAGCTTTCAGTTAATTTCTCTCCTGAACAGCTGTTGAAGATGAACCCCAAAAGGAATTTCATGACCCTTCACACAGCTTGTAAAAGTGTTAACCGCACAAACACACATGGTTTCCTAGCGAAATGAGGAAATACCATAGACACCTATTGTTTTGAATTAATATACTGGGTTCAAAATAAGTTAAGCTCATTAGACAGCATTTGTGGCATAATTATGATTACCACAAAAAATTATTTAGATTGTCCATTTTATATATATATATATATAGCAAAAAACAGATTACAGTGTGGCACTTACAATGGAAGTTAATGGGGACAATTTTTTGAAGGATTGAAAAGCAAAAAAGTGAAGCTTATAATTTTAAAAAAGCACTTACATTAACTCTTCTTTTAGAAATTGTTTATTTGTATTTATTTTTATAGTCATAAAAATAAAATAAATTTACACTGAAAAGGTTTTTTCATGCTAAAATCATGTTAATAATAATAATATTTATTTATTTATTTATAATCATTTTTATATATAATCAATATTTATTCATATATATAATCATTTAGATACTTTTATAGTACATATTAATATTTTTAATTAGTTTTATTTAATGTTTTCATTTATTTAATGTTTTAATGTTTTCATTTTAATTTTAGATAAAGTTTTAGTAATTTTATTGTTTTTTTTTGTCATTTTTAATAGTTTTTGTTTTTTAAAAAAATGTCTATATATTTTGTATTAATTTTATTTTATATAATTTTTATAATATTTTTAAATAATTATTATTTAAATATTTTTATATATTTTTTAATAATTTTTATTAATTTATTTATTTTTTTTAGTTATTTATTACATCAAGTTAAGCTAAATGAAAATGAGAAATATTGCCTTGGCAACTAGCTGAAATAAATTTTCATATTTTATTTAAGTTAACATTTATATTATTTTAAAATGTTTTTTTTTTTTTTTTTTTTTTTAATGGTTTTAGTTTCATTTTTAGTTTTAGTTAACTAAAATAACCTTGGTAAGTGCATCACTGTAACCGAGATTTTTAAGTTTTAAATAAATAAAAACATGATTTATGAATTGTTTTTTCAACTGAGGACATTTCCAGATGTCACCAAAGGGAGGTTTTTGTAAGATTTAGCTCACCTCTGAGGACAAATTTGTCTCTAAAGTATATCTAAGCAAACCCACCCACATATTTAATGTGCAATACTTTCTCTGCAACTGTTATTCCTCTTCCCACGGCATGTGGCACACGTATACCCCGTGCTTCTCTTGTTCTATTAGATTTTAACATTAAATCTTGATAGAAAAATGTTTTTAGTTTTCTTACTCTTTTTGTTTTTTTTCATCTGGTTATGCTCTTTACCCAAACACACAACTGTGCACTTTTTCAGGAACATGTTAACCGGGCAAAGAAATACAGCCCCTCTTGTCTGACTCCGCCCCCTCTTTGGTTGCACCGGGTAACTGTTTAAAAGGAACCATGTGTCCAGCAGGATGGGGAATAATTTGACTCTCATGGACTCTGGACGGAGTCAGTGGGCCGGTTGTTCAGTCGGTGTGCAGGAGATTTTTTTCTGGGCCGGACTGGTTTTGATTAATGATTAGCAGAAGGAGGGAACTGATATGTACTTGGCCCATCAAGGAGCGTACGAAAGCTCGCAGACACTGATGGCACACTCACGTCCCGCTTCCATCTGTCTGTCACTTTGTGAATTAGATACGGGCCAGAGACGCTGTGTGAGAGCTGGAGAGATCTTACTTGCTGTCACCGAATCATTTTAGATGCGTGTTACACTTAAGGAGGGTTTTTTTTTCTTAACGGTTTGGATTAAAAACTTTAGTGTTTTCATTATGTTTAGTTTGGTATGCTGAATTCATTCAACATCACAGAACTCAAATTAAAAGCAAATTTTCATTGTTTTATTTGGTGAAGATGCAGAATTCTCATAGATCTGGGAACTTAAGTTATTCCAGGTGTCTTAAAAATGGGGAAAAAAAAGATGTTAAAAATTATTGTACATTTTCTGAAGTAAATTTGAGAGGTTCTGAAAACTAATGGACTATGCTGTGAGTGGTTGCCACGGTGTTGCTAGGTGCTTCAGTGTAAGTCTATGGGACTTTTCACCCATTTTATCATCTGCCAGGTGAAAGTTTGAAGACTGCTCACTTGGAAAATTAATAGCATACCTGCAGGATTTGAGGTACCAAACAGTTTGAGCACAAATGTGGGACAAATTATGTGCCATTTCATATTAAAGGGATAGTTCACCCAAAATTCTGTCATCATTTATTCACCCTCAAGTTGTTCCAAACCTGTATGAGTTTCTTTCATCTGTTTAATATTTTGGTAACCAAATTGTTAACTATAGCCATTGACTGCCATAGTATTTACCGTCAACTGTTTGGTTGCCAACATTCTTCAAAATATCTTCTTTTGTGTTCAACAGAAGAAAGAAACTCATACAGGTTTGGAACAACTTAAGGGTGAGTAAATGATGACAGAATTTTCGGTTTTGGGTGAACTATCTCTTTAAGTTTAATAAGTATGGTTATGAACAATAGTAATAGTAGTGCTAGTAGTATTAACAAAAAAGTACTAAACATTTATTAAAACAGCATGGTTTGTCTTTATAAAATTGGTTTGTAAGCATATAGATGATTAAATGTGGTTTTCTGAACTCACTTGGTCACCAAAATTTGGTCATGTATTAGCTAACCAGCATAAACCAGCCTGAACAGCACAGAAATCTATACTGGTCCAGGCTAAGTTTTTTCAGCAATTTGCTTGTTAAAAAAGGAACTCAACATGTATTCTCTTTTTTTTTTCCTCAGGTGATGGGGCTGTTGAATCCAGGTGGAGTTCCCCACCAGCCGCAGAGTGATTTTGCCCTCTCTCCGTTGACTGGCGGTTTGGAGCCCAGCACGGGCATGGCTGCCAGCTGCCACTCCTCTCAGAGACTGGAGGGTCTGCCAGGCTTGGCCAGCATGCCAACTCTGCCCAGCTCCCAGTCCTACTGCCCCTCCAGCTACAGTTCACCCGGGTACAGTGTGGACCATGTGGCATCTTACCAGTACAGCCAATATGGGCAGAGTAAGGTGAATACCAGCACTGTTTGTACTGTAGCGAGAGTGACCCACATATTTATGTTCTAAAAACATTTCAAAACATAAAATGTTCCTTTTTGGATTTGCTTTACAGTACGTGAGAACATTATTTAAAGGTTTAGGTCTTGTTAGAAGAAATATTCTTCTAACATTGTGAAAAGTTTTAGCTGGTGCTGTCAAATCGATTAATCACGATTAATCACATCTAACGTAAAAGTTTGTGTCTATATAATATATGTGTGTACATATCTGTAATTACTCGGTGTGTCTGTACATATATATATGTATACACACACACACACACACACATATATAAATATAATATACACATACACACAAATATTATATAAATACAAACTTTTGTTAGATGCGATTAATCACGATTAATCGATTTGACAGCCCTAGTTTTAGCGAATACTCATTACATCGTATGCATGTACCATTAAATTTGGCATGAGACGCAAGTTGAGATAGTGTTTTTGTCCCTATTGTGACGTATATATCCAAGTGAAACGGCTTCTCGAACAAGAAAAAATGTAGGACAGGACTTGATTTTGTCCATCAGGAATTGTTTTTTAATAATGTTAATAATGTTTTTTTCTTGGTTAGCTGTCTCTCTTTAGCTTTTTTAAAGTTGCGATGTAATGGAAGTAGCGGCAGATATCTTCTTCCATATTGTGATGTACATCTGAGTGAAACGGATTATCAAAAAAAAATTTAGGCAAATCTAAATGCGAGCTTGCAGTCAGTTGTAAGAAAGGGCAAGGTTTAAATGAACTAAATTCATTCAATTTTAATTTCATTTAATCATATATTTTTACTTTGTACACTTTTTGACACTTTTATTGATAAAATTTAAAAAAAAAATTATTTTCATGATTTATCACAACATTTTTTCTTGTTTAATCAACTTCAGTAATTAATGTGGTTCAGATAACATAATATTTTGAGTTTCTGTTGATTAAACCAATCACCTTCATTGTATCAACTCAAATTTTTAATTTCAATGAACTCAAAATTTTAAGGCAACCAGGTAACTTACTTTTTTAAGTTAAACCAACAATTCTTTTTATAGCCACGTGATTTTGATGAATTGCATCACCGCAACTAGAATTTTTTGAAACACGATCATCTGAACGTCAGCTGAGATTATTTTCAGTGGAGTATTGGTCTTTTAATCTGAGACGTAATCATCAGTTTACATTAGTTAGTTGTAATCCGCCGGGCCGCCGCACAGGTTAGCGCTGTCATGGTTTATGATGCTTAACCCGCAACCTTTCACGACCCTGTGAGATGAGCTATATCTCATCAGCTCCAGGCATCCGTCAGCCAGCCATGTAATGAGCTCTGGGTAACAAAGATATCGTTCATGATCCACTCAAACACACTGAAATGAGAGGAGCAGCCATCTCAGAACATGTTTGACAGAGGTGGAGGGGGGGCCTGCATGTCGAGTGCCCAATCCAGGACTGCATCTTGATATCATTAATTTGCTGGGGTCCGCACCCCGTAAGCACAGAGCTGGGGGTCCGTGGAGGAGTTAGCGGGGGTCTCGTGTAGGAGTAGAATGGCCCGTGGCAGGCAGATATTAGAACCATGTGTTGCAGACGGGTCAGATCTGTAGTTGCTGTTGATCATTGACTCTGATCCATACAGAACTGAATATAGGACAGCTCTCTTTTCATTTTCCCCACTCAATCTCTCTTTTTCGCTCTGTCTGTCTGTATTCTTAGCGGAATTGGCACGCACTGGCTCACTCAATCATGTGCTGTATTTTTTGCTTTTGCATATTTCAGTTTATTTTTCTTTCTATTGGCAAAGGCTATATTGATATAATCATATATTGATGTCAGTGTTTCTCAGCCATTGTCCCGGAGCCCACTAGGAGGCATCAGTAAACTTCCAAGACCTTAATGTAAAATAATGAATGTAAATAATAAATAAAATTATATCATTTCAGGCCTTTTTGGCATTTTGTGTGTATTACAAAACTAATATTAATATATTAAATAATTAAAAATAAAACGCTATATTGCTATATGCTATAAAATGCTTTGTTTTATTTTATTTTATTTTTTATTTTATTTTATTAAATTTTATTTTATTTTACTGTTTAGAGATATTTATGTGAAATTTGTCCAGTGTAACAAAGTAATGTAAAATAGTAGAAGCAGGTTGTATAAATGAAGTCTGAAATTGACATTAATTTATATTCAATTATACACATTTTAATATGTATTTCATTAATTTTTAAAACATGTTTTTACATGTTTAAAATTGTATATATTCAATGCACATTTTTTAATCGTACATTTTATAAAATGTTTTTCAGTATTATTTTAGTATCATTGATATACTATCATTTTTTTTTTTGGTAATATTTTGAATTTTATTTTATATTTTCTGTTTAGTAATTTTTTGTGTTATTTTTGTATTTCATTTATGTTTAAAACATGATTTTACATGTTTAAAATTGTATATATTCAATACACATTTTTTAATCATACATTTTATTAAATGTATTCAGTATTATTTTAGTATCATTGATATACTAGTTTTTTTGTAATATTTTGAATTTTCTTTTATATTTTCTGTTTTCTGTTTAGTAATTTTGTTGTTTTTTGTATTTTTTGCATTTTTTATTATTGTTATTTTTTAATATGTCTATATAGTTTTTATTAAGTTTTTTTTCTTTTAGTTATTTTAGTATTTCAACTTAAACTAAATGAAAATAATAAACAAAAATAGCTGAAATAAAATAAGTTTAAGTTTATATATATATTGGTCGATCTATATTGGTCTAATATATATATATATATATTTTTTTTTTTTTTAATGGTTTGTTAATGAACCCTGAGCTTAATTTATGTCTCTGTCTCTTTCAGGTGCCTTTCATTATCTGAAACCCAGCATCGCATGAAGACGGACAGGAAGGAGATGAAGAGATCTATGGATGGTCTGACCGTAAACTCTTGCACTTGAGCTCTCCTTCACCTCTTGAATGTTTGACCAAAACGACCATCCATCCTCAAACTCCTGCTCCTCACTGGGTCTCTGAGCGAGGAGCGTTGTGGAGAAGCCAGGAGTGACGGCGGTCCTCCCTAACACATGTTGGTCCAAAGTGCGACTGAGTTGTTTTTACGAGGGGGGTATTGTGGGGTAGGGTTGGGTTGGGTTTAGGACCAGGATTGAGGTGTGTGGTGGACGGGTTAAAACCAATCCGTACATCCATCCCGTTTTGGAGCAGGCTACTGCATCACACATTCTGACGACACTTACTGCCTCCTTCCTGAAGAGCGACAAGTCATGGGACACACGACGGACAAAGGGAAAGGACAAAAAAGGACAAACTCAAAGACTGAGACTGTGCTTATAAACAGCATCGAATGGCAGGGAAGAGTGTGGCGCCATACTCTGATATCAGCTGTCCACTGACGGACGCACTTTAGTGGCTGGTTTGTGACGGAACTCGATGGTTGAGACACATTTTTGTTTGATTTTGTTGATATATTTAGGAAATAAGGGCTCGGAAAAGTCTGCCAACTTTCCTTGTTTCTCATTCATAAATACACAAGAACATGTTCACATTCAGCACAAGTCAACACTCTCAGGTCCTCTTCAGAGAGAGAAAGAGGGTGACCTAGAAGGAATGCACTCAAGTGTCCGATGGCATTTCAGTCGTGTCAGAGAGATAAACGGACTAAACGAAGAAGTGTGACCCCTTTATTACAGTTCATCTGAGCACACACAAAATATCTTAGTATGAGACAGAAGTGATGTTCAGAATGGAATACTATCGAATCGCTTATTGCATACTGTATGCTACAGTATATACTAAAATTGTTTGAGAAACAGAACATTATGCAATGATAAATATTTTAAATTGTAGTATGCAACCTTGTGAATGCTGTTGCAGTTTAATGTCATTTAGTGTAAAACATCTTTAAATGAATCAAGAAAATGAGTTGATTACATTGCATTGTGGTATTTGCATATTTCACAGTGCAATGGCAAATGTAGAAGGTCATCTAGTTAGTTTTGCTTGCAGATATGCACACAATAAGCATACTGCAGAATTAGTATGAGTAGTATGGTAGTACGCTATTCTGAACATTCTGAACGAACCCAATGAAAGTGCAATACACACTCAATACCTCATAAACACTCGTCTGTTCTCACTCGCTCAAGATCATCTGTTCTTAAACTCTGTGTTCTGATTCCAGATTATGCAGCGCTTCATAACGCGGATGTTTGTCGCTTTTATTTTCACACTGCAGTTTGCAGACGAGTCAGAACTGAGTTCTTTGTTCTGTCTCTGTAACATACTGTTCATCTGCCTTCACATCTTAAGAATTGGAACAATTATTTTTTACCTTGTTTGTTTTTTATACTTTAATGTTTTTTTTGGTTCTCGACTGCATATTAATTGTTGATGGAGAATGTGTAAAATGCAGCACTATTTACTATTTATAAGAAAAAATAAATAAATTGCATTCAGACTTGTTGTTTTGAATTATTGACATTTTCTTGTTCGTCTTTATCTTTCCCATCTTTTTTTGGCTCTCTCTTTTTTCCCTTTCATTTTTTATAGTCCTTCTACATTTTTTGTGGGAATAAACAACAAATTGCATTATTTTTCTGGATCATGTTTAACATTTTTTAAATGATTCTGCACCTGTGTAAAACAAAAAAAACGTGTATGAAATGCTGTTTTAGGAAAATTAGCATGACGGTTCAGTATATCAGATTTATTCAGCTTTAGCTTCATAGAGCAGTTTTATTCATTCAGAAATATATTCAGTTTCATAAACACTCTTCTCTCCAGGGGCTCTTAACAGGTTCATGACTGAAGCAGAGCTGGAAAACATCACACACTTTCTTTCTTTCTTTCTTTCTTTCTTTCTTTCTTTCACTCTTTCACTTTCTTTTGCTCTTTCTTTCGCTTTCACTCTTTCTTTCTTTTGAAAGTTTGCTCTTTCACTCTTTTCGCTGTTGTTCACTCCTTTCTATCTTTCACTTTTTCTTTCTTTCTCTTTTGCTTTCTTTTGTGCTTTCTTTCACTCTTTCTTTTGCTCTTTCTTTTTTGCTCTTTCACTCTTTCTTAAACTTTTTCTTTCACTCTTTCTTTCTTTTGTTCTTTTTCTTTCTTTCATTCTTTCTTTCTTTTGGAAGTTTGCTCTTTCACTTTCTTTCGCTTTTGTTCACTCCTTTCTAGCTTTCTTTCACTTTTTCTTTCACTCTGTCTTGTGCTCTTTTGCTTTCTTTCATTCTTTCTTTCACTCTTTTTTTCACTCTTTCTTTTGCTCTTTCTTTCGCTGTTTCTTTCCTTTTCTTTCTTTTGCTCTTTTTTTGCTCTTTTACTCTTTTTCTTTTGCTCTTTCTTTTTATGCTCTTTCTTTCGCTCTTTCTTTTGATCTTTCTTTCTTTTGCTCTTTCTTTTGCTTTCATTCTTTCTTTTGAAAGTTTGCTCTTTCACTTTTTTCACTCCTTTCTATCTTTCACTTTTTCTTTCGCTTTCTTTTGCTCTTTTGCACTTTCTTTCACTCTTTCTTTTGCTTTCATTCTTTCTTTTGAAAGTTTGCTCTTTCACTTTTTTCACTCCTTTCTATCTTTCACTTTTTCTTTCACATTCTTTTGCTCTTTAGCACTTTTTCACTCTTTCTTTTGCTCTTTTGCTGTTTCTTTTTCTCTTTCTTTTGCTCTTTTTTGCTCTTTCACTCTTTCTTTCTTTTGCTCTTTCCTTCGCTTTCATTCTTTCTTACACTCTTTCTTTCACTTTTTCTTTCTTTTGCTTTCTTTCATTCTTTCACTCTTTCTTTTACTTTTTATTTCTTTCAATTTTTCTTCTTTCTTTCTTTCTTTCTTTCTTTCTTTCTTTATGTGTATTAATGTGTGTGATTGAGTGTATATGTCAGCTTTTAACAAGTATAGTTACATGTTTAGTTTTTTACAATCACTAGGACACATTTCTCAATACTTAGGTCACTTTTTTTTAAACTCTTCACACATTGAGCAGAACAGCAGTCTATGTAGGCTAAACTGTGGATCATGTAATTGCTTTGGCACAAAATGCATTCAATGACTACATTTTTCAATTTACATGAATTGTTTTCTCATACATAAACACCAAAACCTAAAGGCCAGTCTGCACATGTTTGCATACTCTTTTCAGAACTGTTAAACTTAAGTTAAAAAAAACCTAACATAATACAAAAAATGAATAAGCCAGCATTTGCTGCGTTTCTACTGTAATATCATATTGAAATAATATATTCTGAATCTAAAAAAACTGAAGTACTATTAAAACAATTACATGTAGCTGAACACCTATGCAGGTATTAGTCTTTCAATTTCATTACCATCTAGACAAAAGGGGAAACTTGGGAATAATTGTGTTCTGTAATGTAAACATGGACTATGTAACATATACTGCAGTGAATTCTAAGCAGTAGAAAGTGTTATTCTTAGTTTCTAAAGACATTTTACAAAAGAAACATTGTATAATGCTACCTGTTGTTAGTGTTTTTTAGGTCAGTGTTTTATGAGTGACAAAGTATTTGTTAGATGACAACCTTCTCTGGTGTTATGGAAAAATGGCTTGATTTGAGACATATATGAAGCGTTTTGGTAGTTTTAGCCCAATTTGAATGTGAAATTAACTGAATTGAAAGTTGGTAAAGAACTGTGTGAAGTTTTGAAAAAGTGACCTAAGTATTGAGAAATGTGTCCTAGCGATTGGAAAAAAAAAAAAAAAAAAAAAAAAAAAAAAGGTATAGTGCAAAAAAAGCCCCAAATGTGTTTCCCAACCTTTTTTTCCTTGTGTTTTCCCATCCACATAAATTGACAAAATGTACACATTTTGTTTTCTTTCCTTAAAAGATAACTGAATGTTTTTAGCTAATCATTTTTTAATCATGAGATTATTTATTGAATTTATCAAATTTATTTTTAATTTCTATTTTGCCCTCATATTTGTATTTAAATGTCATCATTTTTGTTTTATAGGCTTTGTGAAAGCAGTTAAAATCTTTCCAAGTACCCCCTAGAGTCTGCTTAAGGATCCCATGGGGTTGAGAATCGCTGGTTTAAACCATCCTTTGGACATTAAATTTAATGTAGCACACCTTTATGTCTTTTTACATTTGTTTTTCACATCCACAAAATCTGGATGGCTTTGCAAGTGTCCCTCTCTTTTGCTCCCTTTTCCAGCATGGAGCCTGGTGTCAGACACAATAACATATACTGGAGACAACTTAACCTTTGACCCCTCGCACTCTTTGAAATCAGTAGACAATCACAGCATAGCTGACAGGGCAAGAGTTACTCCCCACTCCCCCACGTCATTCTGAGACAGACGGCTGAAAGAGGAGAGAAACGGTGGAAAAAAAAACAACAGGGAGAAAAACATGAAAGACATGAGACTGTTTCTCGCAGTAACGAATGACATGGAATTTGGTTAGTTGAACCTTTCGGCTCATACAAACATGCAGGACAGAATGTGAGAGCAAATAATTCAGGAGTTCAACAACTTTTTGAATGTTTTTCAATGTCCTGAACAGCTACATCAGTCCTAAAGAACAATCATCATTGAAATATCTGCAGCAGTCATTCTGAACTGAACCAACATGGGTTGCATGTCTGTTCTAATTGGTCATGGACAGTGCGGAAAAAGATAATGCTAAATGCTAAGTGATAAAATGCAGCTAAATATATAATCATGTATAGTTACCATGGCAAATAAACAGGCTCAGTAACTAAGGGGAGAAGAAAACACGTCCAGTCAAACTCTGATGTGTTATGCCGCAAATTTATGTCACTTGGAAGAGACTACAGCCAATTTAGACAGATGCCAGTGAAGATGAGTTGTGTCACATGTTCTCATGCTCAAAAACCATCAACTACACAAAGTAAAAGAAAAACCCCCCGACAGACTAGTGTTTTGACATTTTTGTTCATGGTAATATTAGCAAATGTCAATATTTAATTTGAACCCTTTACCCCCAGTTTCACAGACAAGGCTTAAAGGAACACTCCACTTTTTTTGAAAATAGGCTCATTTTCCAACTCCCCTAGAGTTAAACAGTTGAGTTTTACCATTTTCGAATCCATTCAGCCGATCTCCGGGTCTGGCGGTACCACTTTTAGCATAGCTTAGCATAGTTCATTGAATCTGATTAGACCGTTAGCATCTCGCTCAAAAATGACCAAAGAGTTTCGATATTTTTCCTATTTAAAACTTGACTCTTCTGTAATTACATCGTGTACTAAGACCGACGGAAATGATATTACGCAGCGTCTCTCACAAATGTCTCCATGGTTGCAAGGCACGCTCCCTGTGCAAGCAGGGAGTCACAGGCGCTGCGTAATATCATTGCGCCTGTTGCTCCCATGGTACGGCAGCAAAGTTCCTTGATTATTACGCCGGAATGAGAGTATAGTTCCTAGCATATCGGCCTAGAAAATTGCAACTTTTCATTTTCCGTCGGTCTTAGTACACGATGTAACTACAGAAGAGTTTTTAAGTTTTAAATAGGAAAAATATCGAAACTCTTTGGTCATTTTTGAGCGAGATGCTAACGGTCTAATCAGATTCAATGAACTATGCTAAGCTATGCTAAAAGTGGTACCGCCAGACCCGGAGATCGGCTGAATGGATTCGAAAACGGTAAAACTCAACTGTTTAACTCTAGGGGAGTTGGAAAATGAGCCTGTTTTCAAAAAAAGTGGAGTGTTCCTTTAAGCTAGTCCCAGACTAAAATGCATGTTTGAGCTGTTTTAACTGAAAGCAACTTGGACTGACATATCTTAAAATAGGTCAGAGCCATTGTTTTGTCTCAAGATGCACACCAGTAATAATTTTTATAAAAGCTACTTAAATGCCCTAATTGAACCAAAGCCTAATGCTGGCTTAATCTAAGCCCTGTCTGTGACACCTTACATATGAAATAATAGTCAGGAAAAATCTAATTCTTTAAAATGAATAAAAAAACAAACAAACAAAAAGGTTTGCGTGTGTGTTTTTGTTGAGTTTGATACATCAGGCTTTTGTGGCTCATATAGTGAGAATATGGAGCTCATACTTGAGGAGAAAAAAAAAAACACCTCAGTTTTATTTAGAGGCCAAAACTGAGCAAAAATATGCAATTTGGTGCAGATGTTGTTATTTGTATGGCCAAAAAAGTAAAATTCTGATAGCTTGTAATGTAAATCCATGAGATCTTTATTACTGTATTGCACATCACTAACATATAATGCAAATAAATATTGTCACTCTATATGTCCCCAAAATATGTCTTGTAAAATTATATTTAAATGCTTATTTTTATAAGCTGATGAAGCTCTGTGGTTTATATTGTGGGGGATAAAACATATAATGCAATACAAAATACGAATGATTGATAGATGTACAAATAAATGTTCCTCAAGTGCCTGATGTATCATATTTGATATTCACATTTTAGAGGGTTAATTCACCCAAAAAAAGAAAATTCTGTCATTAATTACTCACCCTCATGACGTTCCAAACCTGTAAGACTTTCGTTCATCTTTGGAACACAAATGAAGGTCTTTTTGTTGAAAAGGTTTAGCTTTCAGTCCTTCCATTGACAGCCTATGCAACTACCACTTCTCAATCATTTCTATGGTATCTGCAAACAGTGATCGACTGTCGCACAACTCTGAATGAAATTCAATGATGTCAAGGCTGTAATATGATTGGTTATCAAGGCAAGTTAGCCGTTACGCTTTCTCCAAAGGTAGAGCCATGGACCCTTGTATCCACCAGTAAGAAGACCATCTCTGGAGCAGATGTGCACATCAACATAACACGCATGCACTTGTTCAAAAGAAAAGCTTTCAGCTGTATTTGTCAGATCATTTAAATAAATAGTGACATGTTCAAACATTAAAGTAATTTATTTTCATCTGCACAGCTGTTTTCAGCTTTAGAACAGCATATAGGATCATGTACTGTATGTTCAGTAGTAGTGCTGGTGCAGGGCTTTTATCACAGCATGAATGATAAAGAGTGTTTATCATGGCAGTGAGAGAACAATTGCATGTCAGACAGCATTCCTTTCCAAAAGTGTCTCGCTATCATTTCTCCCTCTCTCTCTTTCTTTGGACAGGCTACATGGTGTTCGTGTAACAGACCGAAACCCTCACAATCATCAGAGCAGGTCCAGTGGATGAACTTCAGCAGAATCCTATTGAAGTCTCTCTGACATGAAGTTTAAGGAGCAAAACAAGCTGTGTTCGATAATTGAGTGACTCCAGCATGTCCAGGACTGAATTTCTTTGAGTGACAAAAGCCTTTTTTAAAACGTCTTACTGAAGAAAAGAACTTCAATCACACACTGACATTCTGAAGTAAACGCCTCCATCAGAACGCAACTTCTGAACGGCACGGATAATCTATCCCATACTGCTCCAGCAGCTCCACGTCTACTCTTTACATCAATATCAGCAAGTCTTTGTGAGAATATCAGCGATGTTCATGGACAAAAAGTGTGTGCTCTGAACTCTTGTTTTTACCACAGCTCAAGGTGGAGGAATCGTCTTTTTGACCTTGTAGAGAACTACAAACAGATGATTTCTTGAAATTCGGTGAAGTTACAGCATCTGTTTCCTCTTGAGAGAATGAAACCTTGAATCTGACCTCATTATTAGTATCAAAATGCCTCTAGGTGGCGCTACAACGAACCAAACATTGCTCCTTGCTCTGCTGGCCAGGTGCCGACAGGCTATTCTGAAGGAAATCGAGAGCAATCATCAGGTTTCCCAAGATAATGCGACCACAACAGTCTCGACATCCACAACGAGCAGACGCTCCTACGACAACGCCTACTTCTACATCCTGTTTGTGATGTTCTTCTACTCTTTCCTGGCTCTGACTCTGTTTAAAGGTTTTGTTCAATATGATAAAGGCAATAAGGATTCGTACGAAGAGTTTATGACCTCCACTGACTCCTCAAAGCAGAAATACAACACAGGCCCAGTCACTGACAAAATCGATTTTGAGGAGGAGATCAGCATCTGAGTATTCAACAGAGATTTCTCATGCATCAAATGAGATTCTAACAAGAATGCTATTGTTCAAAAGTTTGGGGTCAGAAAGATTTTTTTTTTTTTTTCACAGAATAATACTTTTATTCAGCATATATGCATTAAATTGATCAAAAGTGACAGTAAAGTCTATTTTAAATAAATACTGTATGAACTTGTAACATAAAGGGATCCTGAAAAAAAATGTATCACAGTTTCCATAAAAACATTAAGCAGCACAACGATTTTCAACATTGATAATAATGTTTTTTGAGCAGCAAATCAGCATATTAGAATGATTTTTAAAAGATCATGTGACACTGAAGACTGGAGTAATCAAAATAGAAAACACTTATTTTAAATTGTAATAATATTTCAAAATATTATATATACACTTTATATATATATATATATATATATATATATATATATATATAAAGATGAACTGTAACAAAGATTTAACAGTTAAAATTGAATAGGTTTTGACAACAACAACAACAACAACATTACCTTTTACTGGCTGTAAAATTCATGGAATATGATGCATGAGATTACAAAATGTTCTAAATATGAACATACTGTACCATAAATGTGTCAATGCAAAAATAGCATGTTTAAAAACTGTGAACATTGAATATGGTCAATGTTTTATAGTATAGATGCCTCTTGTCTGAATGTACAGTATGTCAGTCTGGTTTATTGTGTTGACTTGTTTACCCAATAGGTGATATGATATTGATATTTTAATATGTCAAAGAATACAAGCCCCTGTGGCAATTTTGTGGTCTTCCCTACTAATTGAATCGAATAAAACTAATGTATAGACCTATGTTTTTTGGTGGTTATTTCGCAACACATGATTTAACAGTGTAAAAAAGCTCTAAGTTTATTTAAAAGCATATTAAAACTATTAATTTTTAAAGTGAACTCACAATTGTATGACAATAGCCCTATTGCATTGCAAGTATGTTGTGTTGGCGACGATTTTTAATAGCAAGACCAGCAGTTTCTCTCTCAGTGACCCCTGTGCGCAGAGTTACCAGCAATTGCAAGGTAAATTTACAAATTAACAAACGCAGCCCTATAATTACATTTGTTTTGACAAAATCAGTATTAGGAAGTAAGGTTATACGATGTGTGCTCGAAGGTTTTTTGATGTGGAGAGGTTAGATTTAATCAAGCAGAAGGCAGAAGGCTGGGATGCGGAGCAGGGGACGGCCGTGTACGGGATTTGATCCGTGCAGAAAGCGGCGAAAAATGCGCGCGGAGAGCGCTCGTCTAATTTCAACCTCTCGCTGACCTCGTGTGATCTTACATCTTCGACCCAGAGCGGCGAGGACGCCATGGAACCTTAGACTTTATCGGTTCTGTGAATTAACGTCAATTGCATCTTGCAAGGATGGCGGGGGATGCCTTTAATGAGAACATACGCTTTTCATTTTGACGACATTCTGCCGGCCAGATCATGAAAGCCAGATTGAGAGAGAAAGAGAGAGCGTGCGCGCGCGCGCGAGCAAGCGGTGTAATCTTCAGTAACGCACCAACAACTTGCTATATGCAGTTTTGAGTTTCCTCGAGTTTCCAAAAGCAAAACAAAGGAGCATCGGATGATGGTGGCCCGGAGAAACGAATGGAGCTGGAGATGTCGAAGGGACCTGAGCGTCAAACTGCTCCTGGAACGGGTTCATAGGACGGATTAGAGTCTGTGAGGCCCTGCAGGGGTTTGATGTTGTAGCCTATGTAAAAAAAAATAACGATAAATTACATCACAAATATTAGAAGGTCGCGATTGTGAGATAAAAAGCAAGAAATAAAGTTGAAAATAACAGAATGAACAAACTGGAAAAGAGACAATGTACAAAGACAGATGAGAGGGTTTTCAGTCTTTTAGATATCATGGACCCCCAAACATGATCATCCTCGTGTGAGGGACCCCAATGTTCCTTTCCTGAAATTTAAAAGACATCTATCTTTTATATACACCCAATTACAGACAAATTAAGAGGCCTATTATAAATCTAAAATGAGTTTCTATTAAGTTATACTATATATTTTCTACTCATTATAGTAATGTACTGTTAAACGTATTATTTATTTATTTGCGTATTTAATTTTAATCCAATTTTTATTTACATTAATCAAAATGTGTATTTATTCTAATCTCATTTAATCTGTTTAATCTACTGATAACTAATAATTTGTATTTATTTATTATTTTAATCTAATATGTTTATTTATTTTAATATTATTTATTTATTTATTTATTTTTACAATCTTTTCCACAGACCCCCTGTCACTCCCTTGAGGCCCCCTGGGGCTCCCCGGAACACGGACCCCAGTTTAAAAGCTCTGTAGAAGGTGTTGAGGAGTAATATTTCTTTTTATGTATGTCACATTGTGGCTGATGTCACTGGCACACATTCAAGTGCTGTTTTTTTTTTCAAAAGTTTATTGAACAAAAAAGGACAACAACAATACAAACAACAATACATATATTTAAAAAAAAAGGGGAAATTACTCAAGTTCAAGAGCTCAAATTAATGAGTGAACAGAACTGAATCAAATCAAATTAAATCAGATCACCTCAACCAGTCTTTCAGTGACTACAAAGGGTTTTCCCATTTGCATCATTAACTCGAGCAGTAGATCTAGAAGAATCACATCCAGAAATGTAAGGATCCAACGTTTAACAAAAAGTGAATGATCGGGTTTTCATCTTAAAGGGTTAGTTCACCCAAAAATGAAATTTCTGTCATTAATTACTCACTCTCATGTCAGTCCAAACCCGTAAGACCTTCGTTCATATTTGGAACACAAATTAAGATATTTTTGATGAAATCCAAGAGGTTTTTTACCTCCCATAGAAAGGTCCAGAAAAGAAGTAAAGACATTGTTAAAATAGTCAACGTGGCTACAGTGGTTCAACCTTAATGTTATGAAGCAACAATAATTCTTTTTGTGTGCAAAAACAAAACAAAAATAACGACTTTATTCAACAATTTCTTCTCTCCCCTGTCATTCTCCAATGCTGTTTACGTTGTATAGAGAGTGCAGCGCTTCCAGGTTCTACGTCAGAACGTCGACTCAGTATTGGGTTCACGTGAGCAGCACGACGCATGTATTTTAACGATGTCTTTATTACTTTTCTGGACCTTGAATGTGGTAATTTCATTGCTTTCTTTTGAGGATAAAAAACCTCTCGGATTTCATCAAAAATGTCTTAATTTGTGTTCTGAAGATGAACGAAGGACTTACAGTTTGGAACGACATGAGGGTGAGTAATTAATGACAGAAATTTTAATATAATAATACAATCATATTTTTAGGAGCTGTGAGACCCGCTAGTACAATGCACCTATGCAAATTATTAATATTCAAGCTTGTTATCTTGTTCAATAACAAGATGGGCACAGTTACAGAAACCAAATCAGACAGTCTGGAGGCTTCCTGAGTCCAAACCTGAGCAACAGGTGGACACTCCAATATCATGCGTAGAACCTGGAACCTTCAGAGCGCATCAAATAAAGCTTGTGAGGGGTTAAATATGTTCTATGTACAAAATTAAAATGTATTTGTTGGTGGTCAGGATTACGAGAGTCCTTCTTTACCAAATTTGGGTAATCACATCTGCACAGCCTATGGCAGTTTATCATAGGAGGCCTCCAGAATAAAATTATATAATAAGGACCAAGCCTCTTTATTCCTTTGCGCAGTAATCAATTCATACAACGGGTGTACAGGCAAAGGTTGTTGCCAAGGTACACCGTATGCTCTGAAGGATGATCTGAGCTGTAAATAGAAGTGCTGTTTGTCTGTCTATATCAGTTGTACATCTGCAGTGGCTTGTTTCCAGCTGTTGGGTCACAGGGCCTCTCAGTTTAAGGCCAAAGACTCATTTGGCCTGGTTTATAATCCATCATAATCCAGCATCATCATATTAATGTGTTTCTGTACACTATATCAAATCTAACCTTCTAAAACTGAAAAGTTTAGATTAATTGCTGCCTTAAATTTTAAAGTGATTCTGAACTTTCATAAGTTCTTTGCAGCCATGACTTTTCCAATTATGAAAATGAAATTGAAACTCTGAAAACTCAGGAATTATTGTGACAAGTTTAATTTAATGATGAAAACATTTTTTTGGCAACACTTTACAATAAGGTTTCATTAGTTAACATTAACTACTTAACATGAACTAAGAATGAACAATACTTCTACAGCATTTATTAATCTTAGTTAATTTCAACATTTACTAATACATTATTAAAATTAAATGTTGTATTTATTAACAGTTAATGCACTGTGAACTAACATGAACAAACAATGAACAGCTGTATTTTTATTAACTAACATTAACAAAGATTAATAAATACAGTAACAAATGTATTGCTCATTGTTAGTTCATGTTAGTTAATAAATTAACTAATGTTAACACATGAATCCTATTGTAAAGTGTTACCTTAAAAACAAACAAAAAAAAAAAACTGCACTCTGCCAACAAAGGTTTTTGCACAGGAACCGCAGTAATTAAAGGGATAGTTCACCCAAAAATGAAAATGTTGTCATCATTTACTCACCCTCAAGTTTTTCCAAACCTGTATGAGTTTTTCTTCTGTTGAACACAAAAGAAGATGTTTTAAAGGATGTTGGTAAACAGACAGTTAACGTTAGCCATTTACTTAAAAAATACTATGGAAATCAATGGCTACTGTCAACTGTCTGGTTAATTTTCATTTTTGGGTGAACTATACCTTAATTACTGCGGTTACTGTGCAAAAATCTTTATTAGCAGAATGGAGAGTGCAGTTTTTTGTTTTGTTTTTTAAAGGTAACACTTTACAATAAGATTCATTTGTTAACATTAGTTAATTTATTAACTAACATGAATTAACAATGAGCAAATGAGTAAATAATGACAAAATTTTCATTTTTTGGGTGAACTATCCCATCTCCAGTGTGTTTGAATTTTAACTGCCAGCAGGTCTAATTTGCTTAGAAAATAAACTTGAACTGAGTTTAATTTGCAAGAAAATTAAGAATAAATGAATTATTAAGTGTGGGTTTATCTCATCACTGATTAGAATGACATCACACACTGTCTGCAAAAAGTTACCAAATGAAAATGAGAAAATTAATAAATTATGTATCAATCTATGAAATAAATTATAACAAAAACATAGACTAAAATCTTGCTGAAAAATTTCCAGCTCAAGATGGTTTGCTGGTTTACCAGCCTGGTCAGGCTGGACTGTTTGCTGGTTTTAGAGGGGTTTTGGGCATTTTTCGGATTTTTTAACCTGCTTTTTTCCAGCAAAGAAGATGGTAAAATCACTGCAAGGAGTGACTTTAAGTTTCTTATTGTAGAACGCCTGCAACAACAATATAATTGAAGACATGGCAAGTTTTATTTTTTGTAATACATTATAGACATATTGTTTCAAAGTAGCTTTACAGTTTCAAAGCAGCTTTACAAAAAAATTCTGCCTAACAATTCAAAAATCCTCAGTGAACAGGCAATAGATGACTTTGTGTAAATAAAAAATAATTATTCTTCAATATATGTAATACACATACACACATATACACACATATATGTATGTATATACATATTGATCCTTATTTTTATAGAAGTAAAATATAACAAATAAAATCACCATTTTACTGTTTTATAGCAATAATTTCATCTAAGCATGACGTGTGCAAACACATCCACTGACTTGAGTCTGGATATTTGACTATAGAACCCAGAAACTGTTTCTCTGAGGGCAGCTGCATATCCTGTGTCAAGAGAGGAGCATCCTGACCCGAGGAAAGGCTGACCTGTCTTAATTTAATCTATCCGCCCGCTATTCTTTGAAGACGTTGAAGCCTGGGGGCAGAGCTGAGCTGATCATCTCACTTCTGTGACCTGATCATACCTCCAACTTCAGAGAAGAACAAGACAAGCTAACAAAACAAGAAATGTTTTCAGTCGGCAAAGAACTGTTTGACTAAACTGATTATTTTACAGAGAGTGACCACTTTTATTTGACATCCTAAAGATTGAAAATAATAATGACCACTTTACATTTTTAAGGTCATGTTATTGTGTGTTTGCATAATTATTATAATTCATTCAACACTTTACAATAAGGTTTCACTAGTTAACATTAATTAACTACATTAGTTGACATGAACTAAAAAAGGAACAATACTTCTACAGCATTTCTTAATCTTAGGCTAATGTTCATTTCAACATTTACTAAAACATTTTAAGAATAAAAAGTTGTATCTGTTAACATTAGTTAATGCAATGAAGTAACATGAACATTTTTATTAACTAACATTAACAAAGGTTATTAAATGCTGTCAAAATATATTGCTCATAGTTAGTTCATGTTAGGCTAGTAAATGGGACCTTGCTGTAAAGTGTTAATAATACAGACTTTACAGCTAAATGTAAACAGAAAAACAATTAAGAAAAACGAAAGTGTAAAAATAAACATATAGAAATAAACTATTGTTTTTTAAAAAATGCAATAAATAAATTGTATACATTTATTGGGGCATGTAAAGGGACTTTAAAAAGTTTTAAATGTACATTTCACTGTATGTTCTGGTGCATTTGGCTTAGAGTTGGTTTACAGCTTTCCCAAGAATATTCTGTAAGTAATGGTTGCATAATGTTGAAGTAGCAACACATTTTATTTTGCACAGAAACATGCATTTAGTGAATGTTTTGTGCATTTGTAGTTTGTGGACAATAAGGATTTCGTTTTCTTGTGTGCACATTGGGACGTGATACTCATTTTTATCAACTCTACAAAACAAAACAAAACAAAACAAAACAAAACAATCATAGTCTATTAAACAGTGTGACAATATAACCTATAGGCTAATTTAATTTTTTTTTATTATATGCTTTTATGTAATGATAATAAGATAATAAAATGAGTTGCAAAGATATAAAAATATATAAAAATTATAAATAACACAAACTTTATTAAGCATATGAGCTACTTAGTGACGGACATCAAGCGACGTTCCATTACAAGTTTCGTACTCTAGCGCCATCTAGTGACATCGCGGAGTATTAACACGTGGAGGAAGACCCGATGCTGAAGGTCAGGTAAACTACTGAAAAACAATGAATTATCACAGAGGTTTTGCTGCTCTAATATGGTAAATGTGATTTGATGTTATGGCCAGTGTTATTTCTTGCTAATGTTTCGCACTCGTATGCTGCAGACTTCACATCGCTGTCTCCTCATCAAACCCTCAAGTTGGAGAATGAACTAAAGCCAAGCCAGAAAGGAAATATAGTTATTAGGCTACTCACAGTAGTATTATCTAATTTGAGTGTGCTATAGCATGCGTTATGAACGTATTATTTTAATCAGCACTCCAAAATAAGCTCTCCCTCAAATATAAATGGTAACAGCCAAAAACCACTACTACTTAGTGTAACTTTCCAAATAATGAATTATTTGCTACCACTGTCAAAAATATAGCGTCTTAAATGTGTAAAAAAAGCAACCTTATTGCCTATAGACCCAACTGCATCAGATGTATCAGAGGTCAATCAAACGTAGGCCTATTTAAAACTACACCTTTCTAAAACATTGAGTTACAAATGATATTTTTAGTCATGAATAGTAATGAATCTAGATTCAAAGTCAGATCAGACCATTCAGTGCTAAAAGAAGTTGCTGGTGATGAAGATGCAGAGGGTGGTGGTGAGGAGGAGGAGGAGGAGGTAGGCCTAGGTGGTGTCGAGGTTGGTGAAGATGATGTTGGTGATTGATTGGTTGATGAAGGCAGTGGTGAGGATTGTGAGGATGCTCATGGTTGACAGTGATGGTGGGGATAATAAAGATGGTGGTGAGGTTGATGATGAAGGTAAAAATGATGAAGTTGGTGTAGGCCTGGTCGATAAAACGGTATCGATATTTATCGACGGTACGGCTTATTCGATAACGATAGAAAAAATGTTCGATATAACTCTCGATATAGTTTCACTTAAATGCGTTAAAATGTAAACAGACATGAAGTTCGGTTGTATGAACAACTCTCAAGTGCGCTCCGTCCCTAGATCACAAACAGACGCGAGTGACAAGCAAACAAGTTGCTGTGTGAGATCAGAACACACAAACACATGAAAATGAGTGCTGTACCTGCCGGTGACGAGGAGACTGTGAATAAAAAAGGACATATCAGCTCGTCAGTGTGGCAGTTTCATGGTTTTCTTACGTCTTACAGTTGATCTACTTCAAAGTTCGTCTTGAGAGAGCAGTTGTTATATCGGTATTAACAGCTGCACAAACAGTGTTTGCACAAGGTATCTTTATTTCTGTGTTACAAATATTCAAATTAAAAAGTACTGAGATAAAAGTTTATAGTTCAGATAAAAACACTAATGTCAATGTTATCGATCAAAATAGAGCAAATCAGCTTTTGAAAGAAACTTGAACGCGCTGAAAATGACGCATTAATCGATTACATTGTTTCACCACCAGGTGGCGACAAGTGACTGTTAAAAAATGTATTTGACGTTGAATCTTCATCCAACAGATTCTTTCAAATACACTGATTCATCCAGTAATGAAACATGAGTATTTATGGGCGTGTCATTGAATCATACATCCAAACAGATTTTTTTAAAAAAAAATAATTAATTCAAATATATTTAAAATTTTAAAAAAGACTGCAGCAATTAATATTTTGTCAGAACCTCTAGTAAATTACGTTATTTCGTTTAGTTGACATTCAGAATTGTGATCTCGGTTTGAAACAAACAAACAAAAAAAAATTCTCAATTTATCCAGAATTGTGCAGCTCTAAGTTTCTTTAACACTTATTTATTTAATCTTCATATAAAATATAAGAAAGATTTGTTTACATTTTATTTAGCTTTGTTTTAAAAATTATTTGTTGTTTGCCTTAATTAAAAATGCATTGGTTAAATTCAAACATTTTTTTCTACTAACATTTTTTTCAATAATTATCGATACCGATCAATATGAAACATTATATCGTGATAATTTTTTTAGCTGTATTGCCCAGCCCTAAGTTGGTGAGACTGATAATGGTAAAGATGGTGATAATAAGGGTGAAAGTGTTGGTGTGGTTGATGCTGGTGAATATGAGGGTAACTGAGTAGTTGGAGATGAGGATGGTGAAGAATGTGCTGAGGTTGCTGATGAAGATTCAGTATGTAGGCCTATATACTGTATATATATGTATTAGTATGTGTTGCTTAGGATTTACATTTCATCAGTTTTAAGTTTACAATTACAATTTTTGTTTGTCATTTAAAAAAAGTGTCATTTATAGATTAAAAATGTATTCAGACACCTTGAACATTTCATTCATTAATACAGTTTATTCACTATAGTTTAAAAAAATGGTAATAAAATATGACAAGATCTCAGAGTTAAACTGTGTCAGAAAAAATTAATCTTAATTATGTCAGATAACACTTAAGCAAAACATAGTCAGGTCAAAGTGTCTGACTAATTTTTAGTTCCAAATTTTTATCAATTTTATTTTATCAACTTGATCAATTTTACTGTATGAAGAATTTTTGGGTATAATATGTCACAGTTTACTTTATTTTGCTATCCTCACTTAAATAAATGAACTATAGTGTCCTGCACCCACTAGTAAAAATATATCAAAAATATCAAAAATGTCTGATTAATTAATGGTTTTACTGTATATTCTAGATGTGCCTGTTGATTAAAGTGGGTGAATACTTTGTCTTACAATAAATGCATGTTTGAACTGTACTGAACACAGGGTTGACAGATACATGAATGCACAGAAAGCTCACATTATGTGTATTTGGGGCCATCCTTTTGTAAAATACAGATCTGACACTGTACAGCTACATTCCTCTGTCTAGACATGCAGCGCAGGTTGTCAAATGTTAATTTTTTTGTTATCTGATGTTACTTTGGAATTAACACCATTAACAAGAAATAATTTAATCTTTTTTTTTTTTTTTTTTAAGTTTTTAAACATTTTAATCTTAATCATGTGACTGATGTCAGGTGATACTTCCAATAATTTTTGTTATAAATATATTTAATATACAAACAGAACACATCAGTTCACAATTTTCAAGTCAGCTGCACTGCTTTGGCAAAATTGTCTGACCTGCTTTAATAGTTTCGTTACAAAAAAAGGAAATAAAAAAGATTTTTTTTTTAACCATTTTTCTTTCTGCACGTGACATATTTTGTTGTAAATATAAAATATGTGAATTGAATATGAGATTAACAGCATTCTTCTCATACACTGTCACAAAAATAATGTACAAAATAAGCTAAGATTTTTGTTTGTCTATCTGTCTTACCTGAAACCTGGTTCCTGTTAGTTTGGACAAGGAACAATTAGAGAAAAAAGGCGTGAGCACCTGAGGTTTGGGGGTTTTTTTTTGTTTGTTTTTTTTTGCTTTTCTAAAATGATCATTAGTTAAACATTTTTTAAATATTTTGTACTACTTCAGCTGTGGGCAGTGAGGAATTTAACATGCAACATTTAACACAGTACTTCCTGTTTGTCTGAAGCTGATGATTAATCTCCCAAATATGAGTAGAGCACAGGAAAACAATTTTGTTCCACAGAACACTGCCATAAAAATAATTTGAATCATAATTATAAACATCTTATCATGTATGATAAAAAATAAGAGGACATTCACAAAGTTTTATTAAACAAATATTTATTAAACTTAAGTAACAATTTTTTTTTGTTTCTTCACATTGACAATTTCTGCCTCTTTATATTTGTGATCCACTACTTTTAAAAACATTGGACAACAACAAAGTATACAACACTCGACTTTGAATTCAAAAAGGCCTATGACAGTAAGAGTTGCCTACACTTTTTACACTAAAATTTTACACTATGGAAATTCATAATAAACATAAAAATTATTAGATTCCTAATAAACATTTTCCATGAGTGTATATATAAGAAACAGGAAGTATTAGCGTTATGCTGGTAATTGCATTATGCTACATTTATTATATAATTATCTTGTAACACTTTACAATAAGGTTTCATTTGTTAACATTAGTAACTGCATTACTTTTAACATGAACTAACAATGAACAACACTTCTAAAACAAATTAGTTAATGTTAATTTCAACATTTACTAATACATTTTTTTAAGATCAAAAGTTGTATCTGTTAACATTAGTTAATGTCCTGGGAACTAACATGAATATTAATATTTTTATTAACTAACATTAACAAAGGTTAATAAATGCTGTAAAAATACATTGGTCATTGTTAGCTCATGTTAACCTAATTGCAAAGTGATACCAATTATCTTAGATTCCTCGTTTGGCCACATTCAAATAATATACAGTATCTCACAGAAGTGAGTACACCCCTCACATTTTTGTAAATATTTTATTATATATTTTCATGTGACAACACTGAAGAAATGACACTTTGCTACAGTGTAAAGTAGTGAGTGTACAGCTTGTATAACAGTGTAAATTTGCTGTCCCCTCAAAATAACTCAACACACAGCCATTAATGTCTAAACCGCTGGCCACAAAAGTGAGTACACCCCTAAGTGAAAATGTCCAAATTGGGCCCAAAGTGTCAATATTTTGTGTGGCCACCATTATTTTCCAGCACTGCCTTAACCCTCTTGGGCATGGAGTTCACCAGAGCTTCACAGGCCCAACTGTTGGGCCCAATTTGGACATTTTTACTTAGTGGTGTACTCACTTTTGTGGCCAGCGGTTTAGACATTAATGGCTGTGTGTTGAGTTATTTTGAGGGGACAGCAAATTTACACTGTTATACAAGCTGTACACTCACTACTTTACATTGTAGCAAAGTGTCATTTCTTCAGTGTTGTCACATGAAAAGATATAATAAAATATTTACAAAAATGTGAGGGGTGTACTCACTTCTGTGAGATAATGTAAATTTAATATATAATGATATAATAAATTGATTGATATTTGTTGCAAAGATATATAAAGACTATTAAAATTTGAATTAAGACTAAAACTTTTAGAGCTATTTGTGACAATCCACCACAGGTTTCATCCAGTGACAATGTCCACCGTGGAGAATTAAGACCAGATGCTGAAGGTCAGATAATGATTAACTACTAAAAAAAACTGTAAATTATCACAGAGGTTTTGCTATTGGCCATTGCTAATGTAGTAAAAATGATTTGATGTTATGGTCAGTGTTATTTCTTGCTGATGTTTCGCACTCGTATGCTGCAGTCTTCACATCGCTGTCTCCTCATCAAACCCTCGAGGTGGAGAATGAACTAAAGCCAGAAAGGAAAAAATAGATAACACTCACAGTGTTATTATCTAATACAAGTGTGCTGTTTTAATATTATCATGTCTCAAAATAAGCCCTCCCTTTTAAGTCAATTAATGGTAACAGCCAAAACAGTCACTAGAGTAAATTGTAACTTACCAAATCAATTATTTTCCCCCAGTCAAAATAAATAAATACATACAAAATAGTGTACACAACTGCAAAAAGGCAATAATACAATGAATATAGAGGTTTAAAGGGCCACAACAGTACAAGTCTTGACTGTATCAGATCAAAATTGAGTTACAAATTCTATTTTTATCATGCAATGAATCACAAATATTGATAATCTGTACCTGCTTAGTTTTCAGAAGAAATTTACCTAGCACCAGCGACAAATTACACAGATTAATGCAAAACAGTGATGCTCTAATGAATATTATATTTAAGAATCACTTACTGCCTGCACAGATTTCTGCATTGCCTCCTCATTGGCTGTGGAGCGAACGCGCATGTGGAAGACTGTGATCGCTCTGATATTTTCTGAAAATATGGCACATTATCCAATGTATTTATTTCAAATAATTTATGCATTGCTTTGTCTATTCTATTCTATTAGCATTAAAATGAATGCAATATTTATGTAATCTATATTTGCTTAAATTTGCTTTGCATTTTAGCATTTTTAATAGTTGGTTTACTGGTATAACATACCTCTCTGTTGGGGTGTTGATGAGGATGCAGAGGTTGAAGGTGGTGCTGAGGTGGGTGATGATGATGATGTTGGTGATTGGTTGGTTGTCAGTGAGGTTGATGAAAACTGTGGTCTTGATTGTAAGGATGGTGTGGTTGGAAATGGTGTTGGGGAGGATGAAGATGGTGGTGAGGTTGATGAGGAAGAAGATAAAGGTGGTGAGGTTGGTGATGATGAGAATGATGATGTTGGTGATTGGCTGGTTGTCGTTGAGGTTGATGAAAACAGTGGTGAGGATTGTAAGGATGGTGAAAATGATGGTGTGTTTGGAAATGGTGTTGGGAAGGATGAAGATGGTTGTGAGGGTGATGAGGAAGAAGATAAAGTTAGTGAGGTTGGTGATGATGATGATGTTGGTGATTGGTTGGTTGTAGGTGAGGTTGATGAAAACAGTGGTGAGGATGGTGAAAATGACGGTGAGGTTGGAAATTGTGGTGGTGAGGATGAAGATGGTGGTGAGGTTGATGATAAAGAAGATAAAGGTGGTGAAGTTGGTGATACTGATGATGGTAAAGATGGTGATGATGAAGATGATAGTGTGGTTGATGAAGGCGATAATGAAGATGGTAGAGAAGTTGTAGATGAGGATGGTGAAGAAAGATTGATGAAAAATATGAAATATGAAATACAGAATGAGATTTATTTATTATTTTAGTAATGCTTTCATTCTGTTTTATCATAAAATAAACAAATACAGTTGTAGTATATCATTCATTTGTTCATTTAGCTAATTAGTTAGCTAGCGTCTGTTTCAGACTAAACTGAGACTCTAATGCCTTCGTACTTTTTATTACTTCTAATTATGCAATTTAGTTACTGATTAATGGGTAACACTTTACAATAAGGTCCCATCAGTTAAGTTAGTTAATGCATTAACGCTAGACAATATGCATAATGTTTGTTGCAGTATTTATTAATCTTTGTTAACGTCAGTTAATAATAATACAACTGATCATTGTTAGTTCATGTTAGCTCAGGTACACATTAAATATTAAAAAGATGCAACTTTTGATTTTAATGTATTAATAAATGTTGAAATTAACATTAACTAAGATTAATACATGCTTTAGAAATATTTTTTTATTGTTAGTTTGTTTCCTAATGTAGATAATTAATGCTAACAAGTGGAACTGATTAATGTTAAGATAATAGTATGCTCTCTAACTTGCAAACACTTCAAGAAATTTACATTGAAGTTGAATTTCATTACAATATGTTTTATATGTAATTGTTTGAAAATGTGTATCACATAGAAATGTTACAGATTTTTATCTTTTTTCAGGCATTGTTGAGCTGATTATAGTGGATGTATATTTTATGTTGAGAGTAGTCTTACGTTGCTTGCATGTTTGAATGTAGTCAGCACAGCAGTCATTATTTGTGAGGCAGAACTCATCACAGTAACAATCCTGACTGCAACTGTCATTCCTGCCAGGACAGCAGAGCACTGTGGGTGCTGAACAAAGGGCTGAAAGATACAAGACATGAACACAGAAAGCTCATATAACAAAGATATGCATCTCGGGCTAATCTGGGGCTGTTCTTTTGTAAAATTACACTTCTGACGCTATACAGCTACATTCCTCCATCTAGTTGTGCAGTGCAGGGTGTCAAATATTCATGTTTTTCCTTTGTCTGATGTTACTTTAGATGCGGTGATGTGCATCTGACAGTTTGATTGTGTTAAGAAGGAATTTATTTGTGTTTTCCGATGACATCAGAAAATTCATATCAGTTTTCAGAGTCAGTATTGCTCAGCTGAAGAAATAGAGCTAATGCTTTCATAGAAAGGATGTGACTAAAGAATGAGGTAAACAAGTCATGAAAAACATTATAGTGCACATAGTACCCTTGGCTATGTTCCCCCTATTGTTTGATAACCTGGAAACAATAAGTAGATCTATCAATATGTGTGACAAAAGTTTATTATTTATATATGTGGGGATTTTTAAGCAAAAGTGACATAATAACGAAACATACCCATATATAACCCCTTCTTGTGGACATACTATGAATTGCACCTCGAGCATTCAACAATTTTTTTTCTCTTCCCTTTCGTTCTCCTATGCTGTTTATATTGTAGACACAGTGCAGGGCTTCCGGGTTCTACATCAGAACACTGTCTCAGTATTGGCCGGCACATGCGTCAGCATCACATGCATACATCGTGCTGCTCACGTGTACTGTGTCGGCCAATACTGAGCTGGCATTCTGACGTAGAACCGGGAAGCGCTGCACTGTGTCTACAATGTAAACAGCATAGGAGTATCGCAGGGAAGAGAAGAAATTGTTGAGAAGAATTGAAAGAGTCCAACTACATATCAGTCATGCTTGATGGTGCAACAGATTCTTCTGTGACAGAAAATGAAGCTATCTGTGTCACATATTTACAGGTGCTGGTCATATAATTAGAATATCATCAAAAAGTTGATTTATTTCACTAATTCCATTAAAAAAGTGAAACTTGTATATTATATTCATTCATTACACACAGACTGATATATTTCAAATGTTTATTTCTTTTAATTTTGATGATTATAACTGACAACTAAGGAAAATCCCAAATTCAGTATCTCAGAAAATTAGAATATTGTGAAAAGGTTCAATATTGAAGACACCTGGTGCCACACTCTAATCAGCTAATTAACTCAAAACACCTGCAAAGGCCTTTAAATGGTCTCTCAGTCTAGTTCTGTAGGCTACACAATCATGGGGAAGACTGCTGACTTGACAGTTGTCCAAAAGACGACCATTGACACCTTGCACAAGGAGGGCAAGACACAAAAGGTCATTGCAAAAGAGGCTGGCTGTTTACAGAGCTCTGTGTCCAAGCACATTAATAGAGAGGTGAAGGGAAGGAAAAGATGTGGTAGAAAAAAGTGTACAAGCAATAGGGATAACCGCACCCTGGAGAGGATTGTGAAACAAAACCCATTCAAAAATGTGGGGGAGATTCACAAAGAGTGGACTGCAGCTGGAGTCAGTGCTTCAAGAACCACTACGCACAGACGTATGCAAGACATGGGTTTCAGCTGTCGCATTCCTTGTGTCAAGCCACTCTTGAACAACAGACAGCGTCAGAAGCGTCTCGCCTGGGCTAAAGACAAAAAGGACTGGACTGCTGCTGAGTGGTCCAAAGTTGTGTTCTCTGATGAAAGTAAATTTTGCATTTCCTTTGGAAATCAGGGTCCCAGAGTCTGGAGGAAGAGAGGAGAGGCACACAATCCACGTTGCTTGAGGTCCAGTGTAAAGTTTCCACAGTCAGTGATGGTTTGGGGTGCCATGTCATCTGCTGGTGTTGGTCCACTGTGTTTTCTGAGGTCCAAGGTCAACGCAGCCGTATACCAGGAAGTTTTAGAGCACTTCGTGCTTCCTGCTGCTGACCAACTTTATGGAGATGCAGATTTCATTTTCCAACAGGACTTGGCACCTGCACACAGTGCCAAAGCTACCAGTACCTGGTTTAAGGAGCATGGTATCCCTGTTCTTAATTGGCCAGCAAACTCGCCTGACCTTAACCCCATAGAAAATCTATGGGGTATTGTGAAGAGGAAGATGCGATATGCCAGACCCAACAATGCAGAAGAGCTGAAGGCCACTATCAGAGCAACCTGGGCTCTTATAACACCTGAGCAGTGCCACAGACTGATCGACTCCATGCCACGCCGCATTGCTGCAGTAATTCAGGCAAAAGGAGCCCCAACTAAGTATTGAGTGCTGTACATGCTCATACTTTTCATGTTCATACTTTTCAGTTGGCCAAGATTTCTAAAAATCCGTTCTTTGTATTGGTCTTAAGTAATATTCTAATTTTCTGAGATATTGAATTTGGGATTTTCCTTAGTTGTCAGTTATAATCATCAAAATTAAAAGAAATAAACATTTGAAATATATCAGTCTGTGTGTAATGAATGAATATAATATACAAGTTTCACTTTTTGAATGGAATTAGTGAAATAAATCAACTTTTTGATGATATTCTAATTATATGACCAGCACCTGTACATGATGGGTTGCCATTAAATCATCTTGTCTCTGTCACAGTGCTGTCATAGTGCTGTCACATGCTCATGCTGATGGTGTGACTGACTGCATTCAATCCTCAATGTCAAAATTTGGATTAGATGACTGGAAGCAAAAGCTTGTTGGATTTTGTGCTGGTGGTGCAAATGTGAACATGGGCCAAACAGCTGGTGTTGTCGCAAAACTGAGAGTGGACAATCCAGAACTGATAGACATTCACTGTATGGCTCTTAGGCTGGAGCTGGCACTTCTTGGGGTTTTGAAAGAGGTGAGCTTAGTGAGTCGTGTAAATGACACCTTGCACTTGATTTGTAAAACATCCCATTTCAGGAAAAAGAAACACAGAGAACCTAAGACAGTTTTTGTGTGCCTCATTTAGACTGAAGGTCTTACTGAGAGGAAAAGACGATCTTGTGAGTCAAGCTGGGCAGTATGCAGCTGTTGCCATTCATATGGAGAATTTGGCCCAAACCAGTCACAATGCTGACATTGCTGGTAGAGGGAAAAAGGTTTTCAAAACCCTGAAGGATCTGCAGTTTGTTGCATTTTGTCATTTCCTGGCTGATGTAAGTATGTTTTGTTTAATTTTTTTTTTTTTTGTTCAATCGCATTGTTCATGCATTTCATGTAAAAATTCTGGCAAGTAAAATAAAAAGTTTACTAGCCAATGGTGACTCAAGTTTCATTGTGTCCTTAGAGGGTTGTACTGGACACATTTTGCTGTGCTTCAGACATTCATCACAGAGTTGGGACTCCTCCTCAAGCTCCTTATCCATCCCAGGCCACCAAAAATAGGATCTAGCCAATCCTTTCATTTTTGACATCCATGAGTATTATTGGTGTAACAACTTCTGAAGCATTTCCCGAAATTGACTTGTCACTATTACTCTGGCTCCCCAGATTACACATCCATCACGCATGCACAGTTCCAGTTTCCTCCTGTGGTAGGGGTTGAGCTGAGGATCCACCTCTGCTGGCCAACCCTTTAACAGATAATTGCATACCTGAGGTGTTAGTACATCTTTGTTTGTCCAACTTTTTAGTCGAGTGGCACTGACTGGTTTAAATTCCAACATGTCCAATAACAAGATATGATCTGGCTTGATCCTGTTCCACTTCCAGAAGAGGAAGTCTGCTTAATGCATCTGCATTTGAGTGATTTTCTTTGGACTTGTACACCATTGTGTATTCGTATGCACTCATCAGCATGGCCCATCTTTGAATTCGGGGGGAACCCACCTGTGGAATGGGTTTCTTTTCTCCAAACAGGAAGATCAAGGTCCGTGCAAATAGTAAATTGACAACCATATAAGTACTTGGGGAATTTCTGAACCCTGAAGATGTCTGCTAAAGCTTCTTTATCCAACTGGGTATATTGTCACTCTACTGGTGTCAGTGTACAAGTTACAAACCCTAGGGGTTATGATGTGAAAGCACGGCACCCACACCGTAAGGAGAGGCATCGCACGAGAGAATTATATCTCTCTCTGAAGAATAGTGTACCAACACATTTGCGGACTGAAGGAGTTCTTTCATTTTTTTTTTTTTTTTTTGAAAGTGTTGATTTGTGCTTCTCCCCATATCCATCAAGTGTCTTTTCTCAGCAGCTTGTGGAAGGGAGCTAGAATGCTAGAAAGCTGGGTAGAAACTTGAAGTAATTCAGCAACCCCAAGTAGGCTTTCAGTTCAGTGACATTGATGGGACACAGAGTCTCTGTCAGAGCTTTCACTTTGTTTTTTTAGTGGGAGTAACCCTTAGACATCTACCAAATGGCCCAAATAGTGCACTTCTTTTTGGAGAAATTCACATTTGTTCCTTTTTAGGCGCAGACCAGCATCCTGTAGTCGAGTGAGCACAGTATCCAGGGTTCATAAGTGCTCTTCGTCATTTATCCCAGTGACTAGTATGTCATCAAGGTGCGTTAATCTCTGTAGCAACACTTCTATGGTCCTTTGAAATATGGCGGCGCAGAAGCCACTCCAATGGGAAAGCAATTGTACGTAAACATCCCCTTGTGGGTGTTGATGGTGAGATACTGCTTGGAGTTTTTATCCATCACAATCTGCTGGTAGGCTTTGAAAAAGATGAGCCCCCAGACAAAGCTGTGAAGAGTAGGGCTGTGACGGTAGGCATGACAACTGCGCCACCGCGGTCGTGGAGTGTCACCGGCGGTTGTGTTAACCGAAAATTTTTCGTCATTTACAGACTTTTTTTAGCAGTGATGGAAAAAATCTGCAGCCCGTCCGTCATTTTGACAGATTACTGATGCTGATGTTGCTTGTAACTGTAATTCTCACCCCTGTCCAGTTGGTGGTGAGTGCGCTCCAGTGTGTCTGCAGAGCGCGAGTTCAGTCTCCAGAATAAAATTATGTGTTTGATTACACACAGGCGAGCACCCAGTTTAAGTCCATTTTATAATAATAAAGTTATAATACTTATACTTACATAATTAAGTTTCTAATCCAGTTCGTTTTGTTTTAAATGGTTCCTTTTGTTATTTTTCTTGCTGACTATAAGTTTATGGTCAACAACTGGCTTTTCTGAGGTTTAATGTTACGTGTTGCAACATTGATTGAACTGACGTGATACAGATTTCGGTAAGCTACTGTATCTTTCAACATATTTTTTGATTTTCATTCATGTTTATTTTGTTCTGTACAGTAGTAAAATGGAAAGGATAATAATTGATTATGACGGATTTTTTTACGATCCTGTCCATCAAAATGACGGCGAAACGCAAGTCTAACGCAACCTCTGATATATATATATATATATATATATATATATAAAACCAGCCCGGACCCCACCACCGCAACACCGGCGGTTGTTGGTGATTTCCCACCGTGGTAGTGAAAAATTGCCACCGTCACAGCCCTAGTGAAGAGGTCCTCCACACGTGGAATGGTATATTGTTCCAAAGGTGAGGCTTGGTTTATTGTAAGCTTATAATCTACACAGTCTAATATAACCATCTGTTTTGAGGATTGGTACGACTGATGCTGCCCATTCTGAGTACTTCACTGGGGTGATTATACCTTCATTCAATAGTCTGATAATTTTTGCATTTGCCTTAAACCACATATAGCAAAAGGTCATCTGGGATGAAAGAACCTTGTCACAGACCCGGGTTTAACATGTATCTTTACTTTAGTCACTATAGTACGAGAGTGCCTAATATCTCTATGAAATCTTCCTCATGATTTTGTAACACATTCTGTCAATTTTTCTTTAAGGGCTTCCTAATTTTTCCTTTGTTCTCACATTTTGGATTTCCCCGCAATAAAATGACACTTCTGAACTTTTGTTTTGGCATTGTAGCAAGGTTGATCAATGTGTCTAATTTCCCACAACTATGACACTTCTCACTTTTGTATCTACATGTAGCAGCCGTGTGATTTGAGCCTTTACATTGATAACACTGCCCACTATCTGGACAGTTTTCTTTTTTATTGTGCATTGGCATTGAGGAATTTTTCACTCTGTGACATACAGCAGAAGAGGGATTTTGCAAAACTTAAATTTTTTTATTTGCAGCTTCAACAGACAGGGCAATTTTAATGGCATTGTCAAATTTGCTTCCGCCAACAGTCTTCTTTGAATTCTGTCATCATTGAGTATGTTTAGATGCATCCTCTTAATGCGATTATAATGGGATTTTGGCAATATTGCGATTAAGCTTTACCTCATGTAAACACCTTAATCACATTATTCCCACTCTGACCAAAGTGCGCATGTCCTTGGACGTACACGGATGCCGTGTGTTGTTCATACAACTTCATGAATGAACTCGTGACATTATTCTGAAGTTTTCTCTTCACCAAATCGCTAAACTCTGTCAACACAACTCGCTGCGCAGTATCTGCTCCGTATCCTCATCCAGACGGTGGCATATAATATCTAGTATGTTCATAAAAATGTATTTTGAATTTGATGTGAGTAGATTAAAACAATGGCCGGTAACATGCGTACTGCATGCCTATCAGAGTGTTGTATAACCATACTTCTTAGCAAATAATCAGAGTAATGAAAATTGCATGGAAACTGAAGTGAAGAGTTCTGCTCGTGTCATGTAAACATCTTACTGCGATTAAGACCTTACTCGGATTATGAGAAATAATCGCTTTATTGGTGCACATGTAAACGTGGTCATTGATGCCGTACACGTACGACCTCTCAACATCTGCTCTAGTGTGGCTCCATAATTGCAATTTTGTGCCAATCTTTGCAGCTCAGTGACATATTCTGTTAAGCCCGGAACACACCAAGCCGACGCCGACGAACTAGTGGTGACGAAAGCAGACTGCGGGGTTGGCTCACGTCGACAGCGTCTGGGTCCAAAGTTGCCCTGACACACCAAACCAACACTCGACACCCGGCGGCCAAGTAGCACGTCCGTTCTGCGCCTGCGTAAGAAGAAATGCCTTTCCGTACCAGCAGGTGGCAGTAGATGAACAGCCAATCAGAATGATCAGATGGCCTGACTGACAGACGAGCTCCGACGCCAATTCAACATGTCGAATCGGCCGAAAAAAAGCCTACGAGGACCAACTTCAGCTGACGGTGCAGAACACACTGAGAAAACTTAGTCGGCCTACGAACAAAAACTGTTCAACGGCCGACCGTCGGCTTGGTGTGTTCCGGGCTTTACAGAGTCTTTCGGCTTACGAGTGCACAAATCAAATTTGTACCTTTGCACAATTTTGCTAGGTTGTGGATTAAAGTGATTCTTCAATATGAATACAACTTGATATGTTTTGTCTTATGGTTTTTCAGGACTTAAGAGGCTGCGCAACAAACTGTATGTTGGCAGACCAACTACACTAATCAGAATGGCTCTCTGTCTGTCTTCATCATCTGTTCTGTTTGTCTCGAAAAACTGCTTAATAATTTCACAATATTCCTCCCACTCTTTGCATCAAACACTGTCAAGGTTCTTATAGTCACCATATGCCAATGCCATTGTTTTCCTCTCATCTGAAGTGAGAAAGAAATTCAGTGGAACATCTGGATAAAATCAGTCCAACTGCATGTTCATTAATATATCCATTGATCCTCATAGCCAAAAATATGTAGTATCGTGCCGATTGACAATTGAATATACAGACTATATCCAATAATTGAGTTTTTAATCTAAACAGGGAAGATAATAGTTTTGTCCGAATTAAAAAAAAAAAAAATCTTTCTCCTTTCTATGACTTTTTCTTTGAAAGGAAAGTTTTTTAGTTTTTAGTTTTTTGTTAAAAACACTTTTTTTCCCTTCTAAACATACTCATACACACAACCATAGTCACAAAAATAACAAAAAATGATGGACCACTTGTTCTAAGTTCCTGCAAGTTTTTTTGTTTGCTGTAGTTTCTCATAGAACTTTATCTGAAGCATTCCGTCTGTCTTACCTGAAACCTGGTTCCTGTCCGTTTGGACCAGAAACAATAAGAGAAGCCAGGCTTGAGCACCTGAGACCTTCATCTTAGTCCAGCTGAGTGTGTACATGGTGGTTTGGGTGTTTTTTTTTTTTTTTTAAGTAAAGCATTAGTGAAATACACGCCCAGACACCAGCAGAAGCTTAATTTCCTTGTACTACCTCATGTTTTGGAAAAAAAAAAAAAAAATTTTTTTTTATATGTCTTGTCATTCAGGTTCAGCTATGATTAATGGGGAATTTAACATTTAACAGGGTTTTTCCTGTGTGTCTGAAGCAGAATACTGAACTTCCAAATAGGAAAAGAGTGCAGGAAAACTTAATAACTGAATGGTGACTTAAATTTCATAGGTTCCTCACTCAAAGCTATTGCATGACTTGAGAAAACATTGAACATAACCTGTGTATTTATATATACTCACCCAAAGCATTTTGTAATCTTTCCACACTTTTTTTTTTTTTTTTTTTAGGTTTAGTTTCCTTTTATCTACAGTCTGACACATATTCTGCTATGCCACTTGGCATCATAAAATGATTAGAGTGGAATGTTGGAGTCACTTCTGCTCCAAAGAATGCACCCGTAAAAATGTTTTGTGTTATGTGAATAATTCCAAATATTTTCTATGAACAAAGTAGAGGAAAAGTTAAAACTCAGATGACATTCACAAAGTTTTATTAAACTAAATTAAAACAAATGTGCTTATTAAATGCACAAAACATGGGACCCACCACATTCAAAAGCATTGGTAAACAACACAGTAGAACACTGGACTTTGTACTTAAGTATGACATTAAAATGCAATTCCAGAATGCACTGCAATGACCTCAGTGAAAAAGGTCAATTTAAGGTGGAAGGCAAGAGAAGTGTAGATTGTAAATATAATTACATTTCAATTAATATAATATAATTATATAATTGTATATCATTATAAATATTATTTTAATTAAAATAAATATTTCTAATTAAAAGTAGACTACTTCACCCAGTATTTGTGTTGGCGTAGTTTTACTCAGTGTATGAGAGTATGTATTGTAATATCAAACTCTATTTGATGGCAATATTTTAAACTTATTTGATCAAAAATACAGTAGAAGTAAGCCTACAACAGGCCTACATCTGTTCCAGTGATGTCCTGTTTACTGGTGTTTTATGCTCTAGTGACACCTAGTGACAAACCTCTTTACCTTGCAGTAACATAGGAATAGTCATAACTGTAGCTCAGGAAATGAGAACAGTGAATATTCGCAAAGGTACTGCTGTGGATGATGTCACGGTCAGTGATGTGTTGATTCACGTTGATATCTTCATAGCTGTGCCATTCAAAACTCGTATCCTGCAGTCTTCAGCCTGCTGTCTCCTCATGACGGCCTCCATGTGAAGAACAAACTAAACCCAGAGAAGAATATTACTTGCAATATTCTCTAATCTAAGTGTACTGTTGCCAATGTTGTTTTTGCTAGGCATTGTTAATGTAATTTTTTTAATGCTAGTTCAATGCCTTCTTTGGGCCCTATCATATACCCAGGCACAATGCGGTGCCAGGCGCGATGCAAGTGTTTTTTGCTAGTTTCAGCCTGACGCAGTTATCACTTTCACGTCCTGCGCCACATTGTTTAAATAGCAAATGCATTTGCGCCCATTTGTGCGTCCATGGGCGTGCTGGTCTGAAAACGAGGTGTGTTCAGGCGCATTGTTGGCGCGTTACTATTTTGAGGCAACTGAAATAGACTGCGCTCTTTAAATAACAAAACAAATATTGCGCCATTGACCAGTTGAAACCTGGTCTAAAGTCAATATTTGTTTTGTTATTTAAAGAGCGCGTTAGTAATATGCGTCTATTGTATATGCGGGTGTAATATGCGCCTGTATGCGGGTGCACAACGTGCGTACACTGCTTATTACACAAACACACAGCACAGCAGCACACAAACATGCCAAATATTAAAAATAAAAGGATTACAATGTAAAAGATTATTATTGTGTGCATAAAGATAAAAATGCTTTGGTGGAATCCGGCTTTTCCCGTAGATGGTCTGCTCGCACACTTTAAAGGAACACTCCACTTCTTTTGAAAATAGGCTCATTTTCCAACTCCCCTAGAGTTAAACAGTTGAGTTTTACCGTTTTCGAATCCATTCAGTCGTTCTCTGGGTCTGGCGGTACCACTTTTAGCATAGCTTAGCATAGTTCATTGAATCTGATTAGACCGTTAGCATCTCGCTCAAAAATGACCAAAGAGTTTCAATATTTTTCCCATTTAAAACTTGACTCTTCTGTAGTTACATTGTGTACTAAGACCGACGGAAAATGAAAAGTTGTGATTTTCTAGGCCGATATGGCTAGGAACTATACTCTCATTCTGGCGTAATAATCAAGGAACTTTGCTGCCGTACCATGGGTGCAGCAGGCGCAATGATATTACGCAGCGCATGTGACCCCCTGCTTGCACAGGGAGCGTGCCTTGCAACCATGGAAACATTTGTGAGAGACGCTGCGTAATATCATTGCGCCTGCTGCACCCATGGTACGGCAGCAAAGTTCCGAGATGCTAACGGTCTAATCAGATTCAATGAACTATGCTAAGCTATGCTAAAAGTGGTACCGCCAGACCCGGAGATCGGCTGAATGGATTCGAAAACGGTAAAACTCAACTGTTTAACTCTAGGGGAGTTGGAAAATGAGCCTATTTTCAAAAAAAGTGGAGTGTTCCTTTAACCTCGCCCATGAGCAGATCCTTTTTCTCACTAGAGAAGCGTTCAATTTTTCCACTTGCAAATTCTGCCATGTAAATAGCGAATCCGCCATGGCACGAGCGCAACTGGCTTTTAAAGGGAATGGGAGATGAGACTCTGATTGGTTTATTGCACGTTACGGCCAAAACACACCCATTACTCATTAAGAGAATAGGGACAACCCTTTTAGACCATGCGCCGGGTGCGCCGACCATTTTTCCCGTCCTTATACTAGCAAAAGTGGATTCGGACACACCCTAAGTGCACTTGCGCTGTGCGCTTTAGACCATGCGCTTAGATCGTTAAAATAGGGCCCTTTGAGTTTTATTACTAAAGAAACCCTTGAATTTTGGTGCTGTAAAATTCTCATTGAGGAGCAGTTCTTAGTTGGTGATTAAGCAAATTATTGCAGGCAGTGATGCACTATTAAAAGTAATTTAAGAATGACTTACACCCTGTACAGCCTTTAGCATTGCTTCCTTATTAGCCCTGGAACGTACAAACACACGCAGGCCTGTGGTCACTCTCTTCTTATATGCGAATGATGTTGATGGTGAGGATGATCTAAATGAGGGGGAGGTCGGTGATGATGGCTGTAATGATGATGATGGTGGTGAGGATGATGATACTGAGGTTAGTGTTGATGAATGTGATAATGAGGATGCAGAGAATGATTGAGAGTTTGGTGATGATGAAGATGGTGGTGTAGTTGGTGAAGTCAATAAGGATGGTGGTGAAAAAGGGGATGATGGTGTTGCTGCTGGTGGTGAGGTTATTGATGAAGACAATGGTGAATGAGGTGATGAAGATGGTGCTGAGGTTAGTGTTGGTGGCATTATTGGTGTTGTTGAAAGTGTGGATGATGAGGATGGTGAAGATAGTGATGTAATTAGTGAAATCAATGAGGGTTGTGGAGAAAAATGGGATGATGGTGTTGCTGCTGGTGATAATGATGGGAAAGTTATTGATGAAGACAATGGTGGGGATGGTGAATTTGGTGCTGAGATTAGTGATGATGATGGTATTATTAGTGTTGCCGAAAGTGAGGATGATGTAGTTGGTGGTGTAGTTGGTGAAGTCAATGAGGATTGTGGAGATATAGGGAATGATGTTGTTGTTATTGGTGGTGAGATGACTGATGATGATGATGGTAAGGATGATGAAGTAGGTTGTGATGCTGGTGATGATAATGCCGAGGATGATAAAAATGAGGTTGTTGTTGATGATGAGGCTGCTGATGATGACAGTGCTGATGGAGATGATGGAAATGATGCTGGAGTTAGCAGTGATGAAGATGGAGTAATTGCTGGTGTTGATGGTAAAGATGAGGGTAGCAGTAAGGATGGTGAGGATTGATGAGGTGAGCTTGGTGAAGAAGATAAGTATGATGTAAATGGTTGTGATGGCGATAATGATGATGATAATGACAGTAGTGGGACTGATGGAGATGGAACTGAGGATGGTAAGAATGATATTATTGAAGATGTTGCAGCTGATGTTAATGTTGCTGATGAAGATGGTGAAGAAGATGAAGATGCTGTAGATGATAGTGTTAAAGAAGAAGATGATGATGATAGTGGTGAAGATGATGAGGATGGTGTAGATGATATTATTGAAGATGTTGATGATGATAGAGATGATGAGGATGGTGTAAATGATGGTATTGAAGATGGTGTTGATGATAAAGATGATGGTGTAGATGATAGTATTGATGGTGATGATGACAAAGATAGTGGGACTGATGAAGATGGTGTTGAGGATGGTGAAGATGATAACGATGATGTTAATTTTGGTGATGAAGATGATGTGAATGATAGTGTTGAAGATGATGATGATGATGATGATAGTAGGACTGTTGAAAATGGTTCTGAGGATGGTGAAGATGATGAGGATGGTGTAGATTGTAGCATTAAAGATGATGGTGATGTTGGGGCTGAAGATGGTGGGGATGATGATGGAGGCTGTGAGTTTGCTGATGATGGTAAGGATGAGGAAGATGATGTAGAGGTTGCTGATACTGAGGGCTGTGCTTGGGTTGATGATGATGATGACGATAGTGGGACTAATGAAGATGGTGCTATGGATGGTGAAGATGATGAAGATTGTGGAGATGATATTATTAAAGATGTTGTTGATAATGATGTTAATTTTGATGATGAAGATGGTGCAGATAGTGTTGAAGATGATGATGATAATGATGACGATAGTGGGAGTGATGAAGATGGTCCTGAGGATGGCAGTGAAGGCTGTGTGTTTGCTGATGATGGTAAGAATGAGGAAGATGATGTAGAGGTTGCTGATAGTGAGGGCTGTGCTGGTGGGGTTGATGATGTTAGTTGGACTGATGAAGATAGTGCTATGAATGGTGAAGATGGTGGAGATGATGGTATTGAAGATGTTGTTGATGTTAATGTTGGTGATGAAGATGGTAAAGATGATAAAGATGGTGTAGATAATAGTGTTGAAGAAGATGATGATGACAGTGCGACTGATGAAGATGGTGCTGCTGGTGATAGTGAAGATGAAGATGGTGTTGATGATAACAGTGTTAATGTTGGTGATGAAGGGTGCAAGATTGCTGATGATGGTAAGGATAAGGAAGATGATGTAGAGGTTGCTGATAGTGAGGGCTGTGCTTCTGGGACTGATGATGATAGAATTGATGATGAAAATTGTGAAACTGATAAAGATGTGGATGATAATGTTGAAGAAGATAATAAAGACAATAGTGGTGCTGAGGATGGTGAAGATGATGAGGATGGTTTAGATGATATTGAAGATGTAGATGATGATGATAATGATGATGTTAATGTTGGTGATGAAGATGGTAAGGACGATGATGGAGGCTGTGAGTTTGTTGATGATGGTAAGGATGGGGAAGATGATGTAGAGGTTGCTGATACTGAGGACTGTGCTGCTGGGGTTGATGATGTTAGTGAGACTGATGAAGATGATGCTGAGGATAGAGTAGATGATATTATCGAAGATGTTGTTGATGATTTTAATATTGGTGATGAAGAAGGTGGGAATGGTGATAAAGACTGAGAGTTTGCTGATGATGGTAAGGATGGTGATGTAGAGGTTGCTGATACTGAGGGCTGTGCTGCTGTGGTTGACAATAATGATTGTGGGACAGATGAAGATATTGCTGAGGACAGTAAAGATGATGATAGTGTTGATAGTACAAAAGATGGTGATGATGGTGAAGATGAGGGTGGTGTTGATGATGATAGAGATGATGAGGACAGTGTAAACGATGGCATAGAAGATAGTGTTGATGTTGTTAATGATGGTGATGAAGATGCTGTTAATAGAGATGATGAGGACAGTGTAAATGATGGTATTGAAGATGGTTTTGATGATAGAGATGATGGTGTAGATGATAGTATTAATGGCGACGATGTGGAAGATAGTGGGACAGGTGAAGATGGTGCTGAGAATGGTGAAGATGATAATAGTGATGTTAATTTTGGTGATAAAGATGGTGATGATGATGACGATAGTGGGACTGTTGAAAATTGTTGTGATGAAGGCTGTGATAACAATGATGTTCGTGATGAAGATGGTGTGGATGGCGGTGAAGGCTGTGATTTTGCTGATGATGGTAAGGATGAGGAAGAAGATGTGAAGGTTGCTGATAGTGAGGGCTGTGCTGGTGGGGTTGATGATGATGTTTGTGGGACTGATGAAGATGGTGCTATGAATGCTGAAGATGATGAAGATGCTGGAGATGGTAGTATTGAAGATGTTGATGATGATGTTAATATTGGTGATGAAGATGGTAAAGATGATGGTGTAGATGATAGTGTTGAAGAAGAAGATGATGATGAATTTATTGTGTCTGAAGATGGTGCTGCTGATGATGGTGAAGATGATGAAGATGGTGTTGATAGTATTGAATATGCTGTTGATGATAACGATGTTAATGTTGGTGATGAAGATGGTGGGGATAGTGATGAAGGTTTTGAGTTTGCTGTTGATGGTAAGAATGTGGAAGATGATGGAGAGGTTGCTGATACTGAGGGCTGTGCTACTGGGGTTGATGATAGAGATGATAATGAAAATTGTGAAACTGATAAAGATGGTGTTGTTAATAGTATTGAAGATGGTGATGACAATAGTGGGACTGATGAAGATGGTGCTGAAGATGATGAAGATGGTGTGGATGATAATACTGAAGAAGACAATGAAGACAATAGTGGGACTGATGAAGATTGTGATGAAGATGGTGTAGATATTGAAGATGATGATGATGATGATGATTTTAATATTGATGAAGAAGAAGGTGGGAATGGTGATAAAGGGTGTGAGTTTGCTGATGATGGTAAGGATGGTGATGATGTAGAGGTTGAGGATACTGAGGCCTGTGCTGGTGGTGTTGATGATTGTGGGACAGATAAAGATGGCGGTGAGGATGGTGAAGATGATCGTATTGAAGATGGTGTTGATAATGATGTTAATGATGGTGATAAAGTTGGTGTTGATGATAATAGAGATGAGGAGGACGGTGTAAATGATGGTATTGAAAATGGTGATGATGATAGAGTTGATGGTGATGAAGATAGTAGATATGATAGTTCTGAAGATGTTGATGATGAAGATGGGAATGATGAGGAAGGCTGCAAGTTTGCTGATGATGGTAAGGATGAGGAAGATGATGTAGAAGTTGCTGATAGTGAGGGCTGTGCTGCTGGGGTTGATGATAATGAGGTTGGTGGGACCGATGAAGATGGTGCTGAGGATGGTGTAGATGATGGTACTGAAAATAGTGTTGATGATAATGATGATAGTAATTTTGGTGATGAAGATGGTGAAGATGATGGTGTAGAAGAAGAAGATGACGAAGATAGTGAGACTGATGAAGATGATGCTGAGGATTGTGAAGATGATATTGATGTTAATGTTGGTGATGAAGATGGTAAAGATGATAAAGGTGGTGTAGATGATAGTGTTGAAGAAGATGATGATGACAATAGTGCGATTGATGAAGATGATGCTGCTGATGATGTTGAAGATGATGAAGATGGTGCTGATGATGATGTTGAAGATGATGAAGATGGTGTTGATGATAGTATTGAAGATGATGTTGATGATAATGTTGATGTTGGTGATGAAGATGAAGGCTGCAAGACTGCTGATGATGGTAAGGATGAGGAATATAATGTAGATGTTGCTGATACTGAGGGCTGTACTGCTGGGGTTGATGTTAGTGAGACTGATGAAGATGATACTGAGGATAGTGTTGATGATGCTATTGAAAATGGTGTTGATGATGATGATGTTAATGATGGTGATAAAGATGGTGTTGATGATAGAGATGATGAGGACGGTGTAAATGATGGTATTGAAGATGGTGTTGAAGATGATGAAGATTGTGTAGATGATATTGTTGAAAAAGATGATGATGATGAGGATGGTGGATATGATAGTATTGTAAGATAGTAAGATGTTGATGATAATGATGTTAATGTTGGTGATGAAGGCTGCAAGTTTGCTGATGATGGTAAGGATGAGGAAGATGATGTAGAGGTTGATGATACTGAGGGCTGTGGTTGTTGGGTTGATGATGATACTGGGAACGATGAAGATGGTGCTGAGAATGGTGAAGATAGTGTAGATGATGGTATTGAAAATGGTGTTGATGATAAAGATGATAGTAATGTTGGTGATGAATATGTTGCAGATGATAGTATTGATGGTGATGATGATGAAGATAGTGTGACTGGTAAAGATGGTGCTGAGGATGGTGAAGATGATAACGATGATGTAAATTTTGGTGATGAAGATGGTGAAGATGATGAAGATGGTGTGAATTTTAGTGTTGAAGAAGAAGAAGATGATGATGACGATAATGGGACTGTTGAAAATGGTTGTGAGGATGGTGAAGTTGATGAGGATGACGTAGATGGTAGCATTGCAGATGTTAATGATGATGATGTTGGTGATGAAGATAGTGTGGATGGTGATGAAGGCTGTGAGTTTGCTGATGATGGTAAGGAAGAGGAAGATGATGTAGATGTTGCTGATACTGAGGGCTGTGCTTGTTGGGTTGATGATGACGATAGTGGGACAAATGAAGATGGTGAAGATGAAGAAGGTGGAGATGATAGTGTTGAAGTTGTTGATGATCTTGTTAATTTTGGTGATGAAGATGGTGAAGATGATGAATATGGTGCAGATGATAGTGTTGCAGAAGAAGATAATGATGACAGTTGTGGGACTGATGAAGATGGTCCTGAGAATGGTGAATATGAGGAGGATGGTGTGGAAGATAGTATTGAAGATGCTGTTGATGATGATATTGATGTTAAAATTGGTGATGAAGATGGGGATGATGATGGAGGCTGTGAGTTTGCTGATGGTGGTAAAGATAAGGACGATGATGTATAGGTTGCTGATAGTGAAGACTGTGTTGATGATGATGATGTTAGTGGGACTGATGAAGATGGTGCTTTGAATGATGAAGATGGTGGAGATGATAGCGTTGAAGATGTTGATGATGTTAATGTTGGCGATGAAGATGGTAAAGATGATGAAGATGGTGAAGATGATATTGTTGAAGAAGATGATGATGATGACAATAGTGCGATTGATGAAGATGGTGCTGCTGATGATGGTGAAGTTGAAGATGGTGTTGTTGATAGTATTGAGGAAGGTGATGTTGATGACAATAGTGAGACTGATAAAGAGGGTGCTGAGGATGGTGTAGATGATGATAAAGATGATGGTAATGTTGGTGATGAAGATTGTGAAGATGAATATGGCATAGATGATAGTATTGAAGATGTCGTTGATGATGATGATGTTAATGTTGGTGATAAAGGCTGTGAGTTTTCTGAAGAAGGTAAAGATGAGGAAGATGATGTAGAGGTTGCTGATAGTAAAGGCTGTGCTGGTTGGGTTGATGATAGTGAAGGTTGGAGTGAACTTGGTGGTAGCAAGGATGACGACGATGATGGGTGTGAGGAGGATGATGTTAATGATGCGTACGATTTAGAGGAGGATGGTGAGGTCAGTGGTGATGATGATGGTGAGGATGAAGAAGGTTGTGACAATGGTGATGGTGAGGATGATGGAAATGAGGTTGTTGATGACAGTGTTGTGGTTGGTGATGATGGTGAAGATGGCTGTATAGTTGGTAATGTTAAAGATGGTAAGTATGACATAGGTTGTGTTGAGTTTGATGAAGATGATGACATTGGTGATGATGATGGTGTGGATGAAAATGTTGATTCTGCTGAGCTTGGTGAAGATGAAGAGGATCTGGTTGGTGATGTAGATGGCGAAGATGGTGAAGATGGCATCATGGTTGGTGAGGATGATGACTCTGGTGAGGTCTGTGATGATGGTGGGGTTGGTGATGAAGACCATTGGGATGTTGAAAATAGTGGCAAGGCTGTTGATGCTGTTAGTGAAGATGATGGTAAATAATTTGAGAATGGTGGTGTGAAAACACAAGAAAATATGTATGAGTCTAGTGCTGTCTGATTTATCATAAAAAGCGTAAACTAATTCAAGCATTTTTTGGATTATAAATTCTTCAATTATTTCTTCATTGCACAGTCTATCACCAGTGCTGTTGTACATTTTGTCAGATATTATCATGTACTGCTACTGCCCTCTAGTGGTCAAATAGCAGAACTGTGTTGGGGAGATTAGCTTCTGTGACTTTTTTTACAAGTGTGGGTATGTGCAGATTGGAGTAATGGGCGTGGAGAAAGATCTTTATCATTGGTTGTGGAAGCTGTCTGTCGGGGTGTGGGGTAGGGTTAGGGGTGAGTTTCTGTTGTACCAATTCACCTTTTGACACGCCCATTTCTCCGACCTGCAGCTATCCCTGTCTCACTTTTATGAGTTATGAAACCAGTTTCTTAAATCACAACAATCACTCCATTTCAATGTTTTCCTGACTGTTAATATAGAATATCTCAACTCACATAAAAATTATGCAGTAATAGTCTGTTTTTGGTAAATTATACTAATAATTGCAATTAAATTACTTAATAATTAAATTCAAATAGTTAAAATAGTCACCTGATAATGAGGTCATTGATGATGATGATGATGAGAAGGATGTTGTAGTTGGTGCAGGTGATGATGTTGAGATTGATGATGAAGATTGTGGGGTTGAAAATGATAGCGTGGATAATGTTGGTGATGACGATGATGTAGATGATAGCGTTGAAGAAGATGATGATGACGATAGTGGGACTGATGAAGATGGTGCTGAGGATGATGAAGATGATGAGGATGGTGGAGATGACATTATTGAAGATGATGTTGATGATGATAATGAAGATGTTAATGTAGGTGATGAAGATGGTGGGGATGGCCATGAAGGCTGTGAGTTTGCTGATGATGGTATGGATGAGGAAGATGATGTTGCTGATAGTGAGGGCTGTGCTGCTAGAGTTATTGATGATGATGATAGTGGGACTGATGAAGATGGCGTTGTTGATGATTGCAATAATGAGACTGATAAAGATGTTGAGGATGCTGAAGATGATGGTGTTGCAGATGATAGTACTGCAGATGATGACGATGTTAATGTTGGTGATGAAGGTGGTGGGGATGGTGATGAAGGCTGCAAGTTTGCTGATGATGGTAAGAATGAGGAAGATGATGTAGAGGCTGCTATTAGTGCGGTCTGTGCTGCTGTGGTTGTTGATGATGATGACAATAGTGGGACTGATGAATATGGTGCCGAGGATGGTAAAGATGTGGATGGTGGAGATGGTAGTATTGAAGATGTTGATGATGATAACGATGATGTTAATGTTGGTGATGAAGGCTGTGAGTTTTTTGATGATGGTAAAGATGAAGATGTAGACATTGCTGATAGTGAGAGCTGTGCTGCTGAGGTTGATGATGAAGATGAGGCTAAAGAAAATGATGAGGTTGATGGGAGCATTGCAGTTGGTGATGGAGATGGTGGTAATGTTGGTGATCGTGAAGGTGGGGGGGGAGGTGATGGAGTTTGTGGTAATGATGTTGATAGTGATGAAGATGGTGAAGATGATAAAGGTTGTGTTGAGATTGATGAAGATGATGTGGATGATAACGTTGATTCTGCTGAGGTTGGTGAATATGAAGAGGGTCTGATTGATCTAGATGGTGAGGATGATAAAGACAGTGTAGATGGTAATGATAATGAGGCTGTTAATGATGACAGTGGTGATGATGAAGATGATGAAAATGATTCTGGAGTTAGTAGTGATGAAGCAGATGGTGGAGTTATTGCTGGTGTTGATGGCAAAGATGATGAGGGTAGCAGTGAGGATGGTGAGGATTTATGAGGTGAGATTGAAGATGATGAAGATGGTATTGTTGATAGTATTGAAGATGGTGATGATGATAAAGTTGGTGGTAATGTTGTTGATGAAGATTGTGTAGATGATAGTGTTGAAGAAGATGATGACAACGACAATAGTGGGGCTGAGGATGGTAAAAATGGTGTTATTGAAGATGTTGATGATAACAGTGATGGTAATGTTGGTGTTGAAGATGGTGTATATGAAAGTGTTGAAGAAGAAGATGAAGAAGATGATGATGACAATAGTGGGACTGTTGAAGATGGTGCTGAGGATGGTGAAGATGATGTGGATGGTGGAGATGATATAATTGAAGATGTTGATGATAATGTTAATTTTGGTGATGAAGATGGTAGGGATGTTGATGGAGGTAGTGAGTTTGCTGATGATGGTAAGGATGAGGAAGATGTAGAGGTTGCTGATAGCGAGGGCTGTGCTACTGAGGTTGATGATGATGATGATGATGATGATAGTGGAACTGATGAAGATGGTGTTGTTGATAGTATTGAGGAAGGTGATGATGATGACAATAGTGGGACTGATGAAGATGGTCCTGACAATGGTGAATATGAGGAGGATGGTGTGGAAGATAGTATTGAAGATGCTGTTGATGATGATATTGATGTTAAAATTGGTGATGAAGATGGGGATGATGATGGAGGCTGTGAGTTTGCTGATGGTGGTAAAGATAAGGACGATGATGTATAGGTTGCTGATAGTGAAGAATGTGCTACTGGGGTTGTTGTTGATAATGATGATGATGTTAGTGGGACTGATGAAGATGGTGCTTTGAATGATGAAGTTGGTGCAGATGATAGCGTTGAAGATGTTGTTGATGATGTTAATGTTGGTGATGAAGATGGTAAAGATGATGAAGATGGTGAAGATGATATTGTTGAAGAAGATGATGATGACAATAGTGGGATTGATGAAGATGGTGCTGCTGATGATGAAGTTGAAGATGGTGTTGATAGTATTGAAGATGTTGATGATGTTAATGTTGGTGATAAAGATGGTGTGGATGGTGATGAAGGCTTTAAGACTGATGATGATAGTGGGACTGATGAAGATGGTGCTATGAATGATGAAGATGGTGGAGATGATAGCGTTGAAGATGTTGATGATGTTAATGTTGGTGATGAAGATGGTAAAGATGATGAAGATGGTGAAGATGATATTGTTGAAGAAGATGATGATGATGACAATAGTGCGATTGATGAAGATGGTGCTGCTGATGATGGAGAAGTTGAAGATGGTGTTGTTGATAGTATTGAGGAAGGTGATGTTGATGACAATAGTGAGACTGATAAAGAGGGTGCTGAGGATGGTGTAGATGATGATAAAGGTGATGGTAATGTTGGTGATGAAGACTGTAAAGATGAATATGGTATAGGTGATAGTATTGAAGATGTCGTTGATGATGATGATGTTGATGTTGGTGATAAAGGCTGTGAGTTTTCTGAAGAAGGTAAAGATGAGGAAGATGATGTAGAGGTTGCTGATAGTAAAGGCTGTGCTGGTTGGGTTGATGATAGTGAAGGTTGGAGTGAACTTGGTGGTGGCAAGGATGACGACGATGATGGGTGTGAGGAGGATGATGTTAATGATGCGTACGATTTAGAGGAGGATGGTGAGGTCAGTGGTGATGATGATGGTGAGGATGAAGAAGGTTGTGACAATGGTGATGGTGAGGATGATGGAAATGAGGTTGTTGATGACAGTGTTGTGGTTGGTGATGATGGTGAAGATGGCTGTATAGTTGGTAATGTTAAAGATGGTAAGTATGACATAGGTTGTGTTGAGTTTGATGAAGATGGTGACATTGGTGATGATGATGGTGTGGATGATAATGTTGATTCTGCTGAGCTTGGTGAAGATGAAGAGGATCTGGTTGGTGATGTAGATGGCGAAGATGGTGAAGATGGCATCATGGTTGGTGAGGATGATGACTCTGGTGAGGTCTGTGATGATGGTGGGGTTGGTGATGAAGACCATTGGGATGTTGAAAATAGTGGCAAGGCTGTTGATGCTGTTAGTGAAGATGATGGTAAATAATTTGAGAATGGTGGTGTGAAAACAAAAGAAAATATGTATGAGTCTAGTGCTGTCTGATTTATCATAAAAAGCGTAAACTAATTCAAGCATTTTTTGGATTATAAATTCTGCAATTATTTCTTCATTGATGCACAGTCTATCACCAGTGCTGTTGTACATTTTGTCAGATATTATCATGTACTGCTACTGCCCTCTAGTGGTCAAATAGCAGAACTGTGTTGGGGAGATTAGCTTCTGTGACTTTTTTACAAGTGTGGGTATGTGCAGATTGGAGTAATGGGCGTGGAGAAAGGTCTTTATCATTGGTTGTGAAAGCTGTCTGTCAGGGTGTGGGGTAGGGTTAGGGGTGAGTTTCTGTTGTACCAATTTACCTTTTGACACGCCCATTTCTCCGACCTGCAGCTATCCCTGTCTCACTTTTATGAGTTATGAAACCAGTTTCTTAAATCACAACAATCACTCCATTTCAATGTTTTCCTGACTGTTGATATAGAATATCTCAACTCACATAAAAATTATGCAGTAATAGTCTGTTTTTGGTAAATTATACTAATAATTGCAATTAAATTACTTAATAATTAAATTCAAATAGTTAAAATAGTCACCTGATAATGAGGTCATTGATGATGATGATGATGAGAAGGATGTTGTAGTTGGTGCAGGTGATGATGTTGAGATTGATGATGAAGATTGTGGGGTTGAAAATGATAGCGTGGATAAGGTTGGTGATGACGATGATGTAGATGATAGCGTTGAAGAAGATGATGATGACGATAGTGGGACTGATGAAGATGGTGCTGAGGATGATGAAGATGATGAGGATGGTGGAGATGACATTATTGAAGATGATGTTGATGATGATAATGAAGATGTTAATGTAGGTGATGAAGATGGTGGGGATGGCCATGAAGGCTGTGAGTTTGCTGATGATGGTATGGATGAGGAAGATGATGTTGCTGATAGTGAGGGCTGTGCTGCTAGAGTTATTGATGATGATGATAGTGGGACTGATGAAGATGGCGTTGTTGATGATTGCAATAATGAGACTGATAAAGATGTTGAGGATGCTGAAGATGATGGTGTTGCAGATGATAGTACTGCAGATGATGACGATGTTAATGTTGGTGATGAAGGTGGTGGGGATGGTGATAAAGGCTGCAAGTTTGCTGATGATGGTAAGAATGAGGAAGATGATGTAGAGGCTGCTATTAGTGCGGTCTGTGCTGCTGTGGTTGTTGATGATGATGATGACAATAGTGGGACTGATGAATATGGTGCCGAGGATGGTAAAGATGTGGATGGTGGAGATGGTAGTATTGAAGATGTTGATGATGATAACGATGAAGGCTGTGAGTTTTTTGATGATGGTAAAGATGAAGATGTAGGCATTGCTGATAATGAGAGCTGTGCTGCTGAGGTTGATGATGAAGATGAGGCTAAAGAAAATGATGAGGTTGATGGGAGCATTGCAGTTGGTGATGGAGATGGTGGTAATGTTGGTGATCGTGAAGGTGGGGGGGATGGTGATGGAGTTTGTGGTAATGATGTTGATGATAGTGATGAAGATGGTGAGGATGATAAAGGTTGTGTTGAGATTGATGAAGATGGTGTGGATGATAACGTTGATTCTGCTGAGGTTGGTGAATATGAAGAGGGTCTGATTGATCTAGATGGTGAGGATGATAAAGACAGTGTAGATGGTAATGATAATGAGGCTGTTAATGATGACAGTGGTGATGATGAAGATGATGAAAATGATTCTGGAGTTAGTAGTGATGAAGCAGATGGTGGAGTTATTGCTGGTGTTGATGGCAAAGATGATGAGGGTAGCAGTGAGGATGGTGAGGATTTATGAGGTGAGATTGAAGATGATGAAGATGGTATTGTTGATAGTATTGAAGATGGTGATGATGATAAAGTTGGTGGTAATGTTGTTGATGAAGATTGTGTAGATGATAGTGTTGAAGAAGTTGATGACAACGACAATAGTGGGGCTGAGGATGGTAAAGATGGTGTTATTGAAGATGTTGATGATAACAGTGATTTTAATGTTGGTGTTGAAGATGGTGTATATGAAAGTGTTGAAGAAGAAGATGAAGAAGATGATGATGACAATAGTGGGACTGTTGAAGATGGTGCTGAGGATGGTGAAGATGATGTGGATGGTGGAGATGATATAATTGAAGATGTTGATGATAATGTTAATTTTGGTGATGAAGATGGTAGGGATGTTGATGGAGGTAGTGAGTTTGCTGATGATGGTAAGGATGAGGAAGATGTAGAGGTTGCTGATAGCGAGGGCTGTGCTGCTGGGGTTGTTGTTGATAATGATGATGATGTTAGTGGGACTGATGAAGATGGTGCTTTGAATGATGAAGATGGTGGAGATGATAGCGTTGAAGATGTTGTTGATGTTAATGTTGGTGATGAAGATGGTAAAGATAATGAAGATGGTGAAGATGATATTGTTGAAAAAGATGATGATGACAATAGTGGGATTGATGAAGATGGTGCTGCTGATGATGAAGTTGAAGATGGTGTTGTTGATAGTATTGAAGATGTTGTTGATAATGATGTTAATGTTGGTGATAAAGATGGTGTGGATGGTGATGAAGGCTGCAAGACTGATGATGATAGTGGGACTGATGAAGATGGTGCTATGAATGATGAAGATGGTGGAGATGATAGCGTTGAAGATGTTGATGATGTTAATGTTGGCGATGAAGATGGTAAAGATGATGAAGATGATATTGTTGAAGAAGATGATGATGATGACAATAGTGCGATTGATGAAGATGGTGCTGCTGATGATGGAGAAGTTGAAGATGGTGTTGCTGATAGTATTGAGGAAGGTGATGTTGATGACAATAGTGAGACTGATAAAGAGGGTGCTGAGGATGGTGTAGATGATGATAAAGATGATGGTAATGTTGGTGATGAAGATTGTGAAGATGAATATGGCATAGATGATAGTATTGAAGATGTCGTTGATGATGATGATGTTAATGTTGGTGATAAAGGCTGTGAGTTTTCTGAAGAAGGTAAAGATGAGGAAGATGATGTAGAGGTTGCTGATAGTAAAGGCTGTGCTGGTTGGGTTGATGATAGTGAAGGTTGGAGTGAACTTGGTGGTGGCAAGGATGACGACGATGATGGGTGTGAGGAGGATGATGTTAATGATGCGTACGATTTAGAGGAGGATGGTGAGGTCAGTGGTGATGATGATGGTGAGGATGAGGAAGGTTGTGACAATGGTGATGGTGAGGATGATGGAAATGAGGTTGTTGATGACAGTGTTGTGGTTGGTGATGATGGTGAAGATGGCTGTATAGTTGGTAATGTTAAAGATGGTAAGTATGACATAGGTTGTGTTGAGTTTGATGAAGATGATGACATTGGTGATGATGATGGTGTGGATGAAAATGTTGATTCTGCTGAGCTTGGTGAAGATGAAGAGGATCTGGTTGGTGATGTAGATGGCGAAGATGGTGAAGATGGCATCATGGTTGGTGAGGATGATGACTCTGGTGAGGTCTGTGATGATGGTGGGGTTGGTGATGAAGACCATTGGGATGTTGAAAATAGTGGCAAGGCTGTTGATGCTGTTAGTGAAGATGATGGTAAATAATTTGAGAATGGTGGTGTGAAAACAAAAGAAAATATGTATGAGTCTAGTGCTGTCTGATTTATCATAAAAAGCGTAAACTAATTCAAGCATTTTTTGGATTATAAATTCTGCAATTATTTCTTCATTGATGCACAGTCTATCACCAGTGCTGTTGTACATTTTGTCAGATATTATCATGTACTGCTACTGCCCTCTAGTGGTCAAATAGCAGAACTGTGTTGGGGAGATTAGCTTCAGTGACTTTTTTACAAGTGTGGGTATGTGCAGATTGGAGTAATGGGCGTGGAGAAAGATCTTTATCATTGGTTGTGAAAGCTGTCTGTCAGGGTGTGGGGTAGGGTTAGGGGTGAGTTTCTGTTGTACCAATTCACCTTTTGACACGCCCATTTCTCCGACCTGCAGCTATCCCTGTCTCACTTTTATGAGTTATGAAACCAGTTTCTTAAATCACAACAATCACTCCATTTCAATGTTTTCCTGACTGTTAATATAGAATATCTCAACTCACATAAAAATTATGCAGTAATAGTCTGTTTTTGGTAAATTATACTAATAATTGCAATTAAATTACTTAATAATTAAATTCAAATAGTTAAAATAGTCACCTGATAATGAGGTCATTGATGATGATGATGATGAGAAGGATGTTGTAGTTGGTGCAGGTGATGATGTTGAGATTGATGATGAAGATTGTGGGGTTGAAAATGATAGTGTGGATAATGTTGGTGATGACGATGATGTAGATGATAGCGTTGAAGAAGATGATGATGACGATAGTGGGACTGATGAAGATGGTGCTGAGGATGATGAAGATGATGAGGATGGTGGAGATGACATTATTGAAGATGATGATGATGATAATGAAGATGTTAATGTAGGTGATGAAGATGGTGGGGATGGCCATGAAGGCTGTGAGTTTGCTGATGATGGTATGGATGAGGAAGATGATGTTGCTGATAGTGAGGGCTGTGCTGCTAGAGTTATTGATGATGATGATAGTGGGACTGATGAAGATGGCGTTGTTGATGATTGCAATAATGAGACTGATAAAGATGTTGAGGATGCTGAAGATGATGGTGTTGCAGATGATAGTACTGCAGATGATGACGATGTTAATGTTGGTGATGAAGGTGGTGGGGATGGTGATGAAGGCTGCAAGTTTGCTGATGATGGTAAGAATGAGGAAGATGATGTAGAGGCTGCTATTAGTGCGGTCTGTGCTGCTGTGGTTGTTGATGATGATGATGACAATAGTGGGACTGATGAATATGGTGCCGAGGATGGTAAAGATGTGGATGGTGGAGATGGTAGTATTGAAGATGTTGATGATGATAACGATGATGTTAATGTTGGTGATGAAGGCTGTGAGTTTTTTGATGATGGTAAAGATGAAGATGTAGACATTGCTGATAGTGAGAGCTGTGCTGCTGAGGTTGATGATGAAGATGAGGCTAAATAAAATGATGAGGTTGATGGGAGCATTGCAGTTGGTGATGGAGATGGTGGTAATGTTGGTGATCGTGAAGGTGGGGGGGATGGTGATGGAGTTTGTGGTAATGATGTTGATGATAGTGATGAAGATGGTGAGGATGATAACGTTGATTCTGCTGAGGCTGGTGAATATGAAGAGGGCCTGATTGCTCTAGATTGTGAGGATGATGAAGACAATGTGGTTGGTGATGATAATGTGGCTGCTAATGATGACAGTGGTGATGATGAAGATGATGAAAATGATTCTGGAGTTAGTAGTGATGAAGAAGATTGTGGAGTTATTGCTGGTGTTGAAGATGATGAGGGTAGCAGTGAGGATGGTGAGGATTTATGAGGTGAGATTGAATATGATGAAGATGGTGTTGTTGATAGTATTGAAGATGGTGATGATGATGAAATTGGTGGTAATGTTGTTGATGAAGATGGTGTAGATGATAGTGTTGAAGAAGATGATGACAACCACAATAGTGGGGCTGAGGATGGTAAAGATGGTGTTATTGAAGATGTTGATGATAACAGTGATGGTAATGTTGGTGTTGAAGATGGTGTATATGAAAGTGTTGAAGAAGAAGATGAAGAAGATGATGATGACAATAGTGGGACTGTTGAAGATGGTGCTGAGGATGGTGAAGATGATGTGGATGGTGGAGATGATATAATTGAAGATGTTGATGATAATGTTAATTTTGGTGATGAAGATGGTAGGGATGTTGATGGAGGTAGTGAGTTTGCTGATGATGGTAAGGATGAGGAAGATGTAGAGGTTGCTGTTAGTGAGGGCTGTGCTACTGAGGTTGATGATGATGATAGTGGGACTGATGAAGATGGTGTTGTTGATAGTATTGAGGAAGGTGATGATGATGACAATAGTGGGACTGATGAAGATGGTCCTGAGAATGGTGAATATGAGGAGGATGGTGTGGAAGATAGTATTGAAGATGCTGTTGATGATGATATTGATGTTAAAATTGGTGATGAAGATGGGGATGATGATGGAGGCTGTGAGTTTGCTGATGGTGGTAAAGATAAGGACGATGATGTATAGGTTGCTGATAGTGAAGACTGTGCTACTGGGGTTGTTGTTGATGATGATGATGTTAGTGGGACTGATGAAGATGGTGCTTTGAATGATGAAGATGGTGGAGATGATAGCGTTGAAGATGTTGTTGATGATGTTAATGTTGGTGATGAAGATGGTAAAGATGATGAAGATGGTGAAGATGATATTGTTGAAGAAGATGATGATGACAATAGTGGGATTGATGAAGATGGTGCTGCTGATGATGAAGTTGAAGATGGTGTTGATAGTATTGAAGATGTTGATGATGTTAATGTTGGTGATAAAGATGGTGTGGATGGTGATGAAGGCTGCAAGACTGATGATGATAATGGGACTGATGAAGATGGTGCTATGAATGATGAAGATGGTGGAGATGATAGCGTTGAAGATGTTGATGGTGTTAATGTTGGTGATGAAGATGGTAAAGATGATGAAGATGGTGAAGATGATATTGTTGAAGAAGATGATGATGATGACAATAGTGCGATTGATGAAGATGGTGCTGCTGATGATGGAGAAGTTGAAGATGGTGTTGTTGATAGTATTGAGGAAGGTGATGTTGATGACAATAGTGAGACTGATAAAGAGGGTGCTGAGGATGGTGTAGATGATGATAAAGGTGATGGTAATGTTGGTGATGAAGACTGTAAAGATGAATATGGTATAGATGATAGTATTGAAGATGTCGTTGATGATGATGATGTTAATGTTGGTGATAAAGGCTGTGAGTTTTCTGAAGAAGGTAAAGATGAGGAAGATGATGTAGAGGTTGCTGATAGTAAAGGCTGTGCTGGTTGGGTTGATGATAGTGAAGGTTGGAGTGAACTTGGTGGTGGCAAGGATGACGACGATGATGGGTGTGAGGAGGATGATGTTAATGATGCGTACGATTTAGAGGAGGATGGTGAGGTCAGTGGTGATGATGATGGTGAGGATGAAGAAGGTTGTGACAATGGTGATGGTGAGGATGATGGAAATGAGGTTGTTGATGACAGTGTTGTGGTTGGTGATGATGGTGAAGATGGCTGTATAGTTGGTAATGTTAAAGATGGTAAGTATGACATAGGTTGTGTTGAGTTTGATGAAGATGGTGACATTGGTGATGATGATGGTGTGGATGATAATGTTGATTCTGCTGAGCTTGGTGAAGATGAAGAGGATCTGGTTGGTGATGTAGATGGCGAAGATGGTGAAGATGGCATCATGGTTGGTGAGGATGATGACTCTGGTGAGGTCTGTGATGATGGTGGGGTTGGTGATGAAGACCATTGGGATGTTGAAAATAGTGGCAAGGCTGTTGATGCTGTTAGTGAAGATGATGGTAAATAATTTGAGAATGGTGGTGTGAAAACAAAAGAAAATATGTATGAGTCTAGTGCTGTCTGATTTATCATAAAAAGCGTAAACTAATTCAAGCATTTTTTGGATTATAAATTCTTCAATTATTTCTTCATTGATGCACAGTCTATCACCAGTGCTGTTGTACATTTTGTCAGATATTATCATGTACTGCTACTGCCCTCTAGTGGTCAAATAGCAGAACTGTGTTGGGGAGATTAGCTTCAGTGACTTTTTTACAAGTGTGGGTATGTGCAGATTGGAGTAATGGGCGTGGAGAAAGGTCTTTATCATTGGTTGTGAAAGCTGTCTGTCAGGGTGTGGGGTAGGGTTAGGGGTGAGTTTCTGTTGTACCAATTCACCTTTTGACACGCCCATTTCTCCGACCTGCAGCTATCCCTGTCTCACTTTTATGAGTTATGAAACCAGCTTCTTAAATCACAACAATCACTCCATTTCAATGTTTTCCTGACTGTTGATATAGAATATCTCAACTCACATAAAAATTATGCAGTAATAGTCTGTTTTTGGTAAATTATACTAATAATTGCAATTAAATTACTTAATAATTAAATTCAAATAGTTAAAATAGTCACCTGATAATGAGGTCATTGATGATGATGATGATGAGAAGGATGTTGTAGTTGGTGCAGGTGATGATGTTGAGATTGATGATGAAGATTGTGGGGTTGAAAATGATAGCGTGGATAAGGTTGGTGATGACGATGATGTAGATGATAGCATTGAAGAAGATGATGATGACGATAGTGGGACTGATGAAGATGGTGCTGAGGATGATGAAGATGATGAGGATGGTGGAGATGACATTATTGAAGATGATGTTGATGATGATAATGAAGATGTTAATGTAGGTGATGAAGATGGTGGGGATGGCCATGAAGGCTGTGAGTTTGCTGATGATGGTATGGATGAGGAAGATGATGTTGCTGATAGTGAGGGCTGTGCTGCTAGAGTTATTGATGATGATGATAGTGGGACTGATGAAGATGGCGTTGTTGATGATTGCAATAATGAGACTGATAAAGATGTTGAGGATGCTGAAGATGATGGTGTTGCAGATGATAGTACTGCAGATGATGACGATGTTAATGTTGGTGATGAAGGTGGTGGGGATGGTGATGAAGGCTGCAAGTTTGCTGATGATGGTAAGAATGAGGAAGATGATGTAGAGGCTGCTATTAGTGCGGTCTGTGCTGCTGTGGTTGTTGATGATGATGATGACAATAGTGGGACTGATGAATATGGTGCCGAGGATGGTAAAGATGTGGATGGTGGAGATGGTAGTATTGAAGATGTTGATGATGATAACGATGATGTTAATGTTGGTGATGAAGGCTGTGAGTTTTTTGATGATGGTAAAGATGAAGATGTAGACATTGCTGATAGTGAGAGCTGTGCTGCTGAGGTTGATGATGAAGATGAGGCTAAATAAAATGATGAGGTTGATGGGAGCATTGCAGTTGGTGATGGAGATGGTGGTAATGTTGGTGATCGTGAAGGTGGGGGGGATGGTGATGGAGTTTGTGGTAATGATGTTGATGATAGTGATGAAGATGGTGAGGATGATAAAGGTTGTGTTGAGATTGATGAAGATGGTGTGGATGATAACGTTGATTCTGCTGAGGCTGGTGAATATGAAGAGGGCCTGATTGCTCTAGATTGTGAGGATGATGAAGACAATGTGGTTGGTGATGATAATGTGGCTGCTAATGATGACAGTGGTGATGATGAAGATGATGAAAATGATTCTGGAGTTAGTAGTGATGAAGAAGATGGTGGAGTTATTGCTGGTGTTGAAGATGATGAGGGTAGCAGTGAGGATGGTGAGGATTTATGAGGTGAGATTGAATATGATGAAGATGGTGTTGTTGATAGTATTGAAGATGGTGATGATGATGAAATTGGTGGTAATGTTGTTGATGAAGATGGTGTAGATGATAGTGTTGAAGAAGATGATGACAACCACAATAGTGGGGCTGAGGATGGTAAAGATGGTGTTATTGAAGATGTTGATGATAACAGTGATGGTAATGTTGGTGTTGAAGATGGTGTATATGAAAGTGTTGAAGAAGAAGATGAAGAAGATGATGATGACAATAGTGGGACTGTTGAAGATGGTGCTGAGGATGGTGAAGATGATGTGGATGGTGGAGATGATATAATTGAAGATGTTGATGATAATGTTAATTTTGGTGATGAAGATGGTAGGGATGTTGATGGAGGTAGTGAGTTTGCTGATGATGGTAAGGATGAGGAAGATGTAGAGGTTGCTGTTAGTGAGGGCTGTGCTACTGAGGTTGATGATGATGATAGTGGGACTGATGAAGATGGTGTTGTTGATAGTATTGAGGAAGGTGATGATGATGACAATAGTGGGACTGATGAAGATGGTCCTGAGAATGGTGAATATGAGGAGGATGGTGTGGAAGATAGTATTGAAGATGCTGTTGATGATGATATTGATGTTAAAATTGGTGATGAAGATGGGGATGATGATGGAGGCTGTGAGTTTGCTGATGGTGGTAAAGATAAGGACGATGATGTATAGGTTGCTGATAGTGAAGACTGTGCTACTGGGGTTGTTGTTGATGATGATGATGTTAGTGGGACTGATGAAGATGGTGCTTTGAATGATGAAGATGGTGGAGATGATAGCGTTGAAGATGTTGTTGATGATGTTAATGTTGGTGATGAAGATGGTAAAGATGATGAAGATGGTGAAGATGATATTGTTGAAGAAGATGATGATGACAATAGTGGGATTGATGAAGATGGTGCTGCTGATGATGAAGTTGAAGATGGTGTTGATAGTATTGAAGATGTTGATGATGTTAATGTTGGTGATAAAGATGGTGTGGATGGTGATGAAGGCTGCAAGACTGATGATGATAATGGGACTGATGAAGATGGTGCTATGAATGATGAAGATGGTGGAGATGATAGCGTTGAAGATGTTGATGGTGTTAATGTTGGTGATGAAGATGGTAAAGATGATGAAGATGGTGAAGATGATATTGTTGAAGAAGATGATGATGATGACAATAGTGCGATTGATGAAGATGGTGCTGCTGATGATGGAGAAGTTGAAGATGGTGTTGTTGATAGTATTGAGGAAGGTGATGTTGATGACAATAGTGAGACTGATAAAGAGGGTGCTGAGGATGGTGTAGATGATGATAAAGGTGATGGTAATGTTGGTGATGAAGACTGTAAAGATGAATATGGTATAGATGATAGTATTGAAGATGTCGTTGATGATGATGATGTTAATGTTGGTGATAAAGGCTGTGAGTTTTCTGAAGAAGGTAAAGATGAGGAAGATGATGTAGAGGTTGCTGATAGTAAAGGCTGTGCTGGTTGGGTTGATGATAGTGAAGGTTGGAGTGAACTTGGTGGTGGCAAGGATGACGACGATGATGGGTGTGAGGAGGATGATGTTAATGATGCGTACGATTTAGAGGAGGATGGTGAGGTCAGTGGTGATGATGATGGTGAGGATGAAGAAGGTTGTGACAATGGTGATGGTGAGGATGATGGAAATGAGGTTGTTGATGACAGTGTTGTGGTTGGTGATGATGGTGAAGATGGCTGTATAGTTGGTAATGTTAAAGATGGTAAGTATGACATAGGTTGTGTTGAGTTTGATGAAGATGGTGACATTGGTGATGATGATGGTGTGGATGATAATGTTGATTCTGCTGAGCTTGGTGAAGATGAAGAGGATCTGGTTGGTGATGTAGATGGCGAAGATGGTGAAGATGGCATCATGGTTGGTGAGGATGATGACTCTGGTGAGGTCTGTGATGATGGTGGGGTTGGTGATGAAGACCATTGGGATGTTGAAAATAGTGGCAAGGCTGTTGATGCTGTTAGTGAAGATGATGGTAAATAATTTGAGAATGGTGGTGTGAAAACAAAAGAAAATATGTATGAGTCTAGTGCTGTCTGATTTATCATAAAAAGCGTAAACTAATTGAAGCATTTTTTGGATTATAAATTCTTCAATTATTTCTTCATTGATGCACAGTCTATCACCAGTGCTGTTGTACATTTTGTCAGATATTATCATGTACTGCTACTGCCCTCTAGTGGTCAAATAGCAGAACTGTGTTGGGGAGATTAGCTTCAGTGACTTTTTTACAAGTGTGGGTATGTGCAGATTGGAGTAATGGGCGTGGAGAAAGGTCTTTATCATTGGTTGTGAAAGCTGTCTGTCAGGGTGTGGGGTAGGGTTAGGGGTGAGTTTCTGTTGTACCAATTCACCTTTTGACACGCCCATTTCTCCGACCTGCAGCTATCCCTGTCTCACTTTTATGAGTTATGAAACCAGCTTCTTAAATCACAACAATCACTCCATTTCAATGTTTTCCTGACTGTTGATATAGAATATCTCAACTCACATAAAAATTATGCAGTAATAGTCTGTTTTTGGTAAATTATACTAATAATTGCAATTAAATTACTTAATAATTAAATTCAAATAGTTAAAATAGTCACCTGATAATGAGGTCATTGATGATGATGATGAGAAGGATGTTGTAGTTGGTGCAGGTGATGATGTTGAGATTGATGATGAAGATTGTGGGGTTGAAAATGATAGCGTGGATAAGGTTGGTGATGACGATGATGTAGATGATAGCATTGAAGAAGATGATGATGACGATAGTGGGACTGATGAAGATGGTGCTAAGGATGATGAAGATGATGAGGATGGTGGAGATGACATTATTGAAGATGATGTTGATGATGATAATGAAGATGTTAATGTAGGTGATGAAGATGGTGGGGATGGCCATGAAGGCTGTGAGTTTGCTGATGATGGTATGGATGAGGAAGATGATGTTGCTGATAGTGAGGGCTGTGCTGCTAGAGTTATTGATGATGATGATAGTGGGACTGATGAAGATGGCTTTGTTGATGATTGCAATAATGAGACTGATAAAGATGTTGAGGATGCTGAAGATGATGGTGTTGCAGATGATAGTACTGCAGATGATGACGATGTTAATGTTGGTGATGAAGGTGGTGGGGATGGTGATGAAGGCTGCAAGTTTGCTGATGATGGTAAGAATGAGGAAGATGATGTAGAGGCTGCTATTAGTGCGGTCTGTGCTGCTGTGGTTGTTGATGATGATGATGACAATAGTGGGACTGATGAATATGGTGCCGAGGATGGTAAAGATGTGGATGGTGGAGATGGTAGTATTGAAGATGTTGATGATGATAACGATGATGTTAATGTTGGTGATGAAGGCTGTGAGTTTTTTGATGATGGTAAAGATGAAGATGTAGACATTGCTGATAGTGAGAGCTGTGCTGCTGAGGTTGATGATGAAGATGAGGCTAAATAAAATGATGAGGTTGATGGGAGCATTGCAGTTGGTGATGGAGATGGTGGTAATGTTGGTGATCGTGAAGGTGGGGGGGATGGTGATGGAGTTTGTGGTAATGATGTTGATGATAGTGATGAAGATGGTGAGGATGATAACGTTGATTCTGCTGAGGCTGGTGAATATGAAGAGGGCCTGATTGCTCTAGATTGTGAGGATGATGAAGACAATGTGGTTGGTGATGATAATGTGGCTGCTAATGATGACAGTGGTGATGATGAAGATGATGAAAATGATTCTGGAGTTAGTAGTGATGAAGAAGATTGTGGAGTTATTGCTGGTGTTGAAGATGATGAGGGTAGCAGTGAGGATGGTGAGGATTTATGAGGTGAGATTGAATATGATGAAGATGGTGTTGTTGATAGTATTGAAGATGGTGATGATGATGAAATTGGTGGTAATGTTGTTGATGAAGATGGTGTAGATGATAGTGTTGAAGAAGATGATGATGACGACGACAACAATATTAGGGCTGAGGATGGTAAAGATGGTGTTGTTGAAGATAATGATAACAGTGATGTTAATGTTGGTGTTGAAGATGGTGTAGATGATAGTGTTGAAGAAGAAGATGAAGAAGATGATGATGACAATAGTGGGACTGAGGATGGTGAAGATGATGAGGATGGTGGAGATGATATTGAAGATGTTGATGATAATGTTAATGTTGGTGATGAAGATGGTGGGGATGTTGATGGAGGTTGTGAGTTTGCTGGTGATGGTAAGGATGAGGAAGATGTAGAGGTTGCTGATAGTGAGGGCTGTGCTGCTGAGGTTGATGATGATGATAGTGGAACTGATGAAGATGGTGTTGTTGATAGTATTGAGGATGGTGATGTTGATGATGACAATAGTAAGACTGATAAAGAGGCTGCTGAGGATGGTGTAGATGACAGTAAAGTTGGTGATGAAGATGAAGATGGCATAGATGATAGTATTGAAGATGTTGATGATGATGTTAATGTTGGTGATGAAGATGGTGTGGATGGTGATGAAGGCTGTGAGTTTGCTAATGATGGTAAGGATGAGGAAGATGATGTAGAGGTTGCTGATAGTGAAGGCTGTGCTGATTGTGTTGATAATAGTGAAAGTTGAAGTGAAGTTGGTGGTAGCGAGGATGATAATGGGGGTGAGGATGATGAAGATGTTAATGATGTGTATGATTTAGAGGAGAATGGTGATGATGATGATGATGGTGGTGAGGATGAAGAAGGTTGTGACAGTGGTGATAATGGTGAGGATGATGGAAATGAGGTTGTTGATGACAGTGTTGTGGTTGGTGTCGATGAAGATGACTGTATAGTTGGTGATGTTAAAGATGGTAAGTATGATATATTATGTGTTGAGTTTGATGAAGATGGTGACATTGATGATGATGGTGTGGATGATAATGTTGATTCTGCTGAGCTAGGTAAAGATGAAGAGAATTTGGTTGGTGGCGAAGATGGTGAAGATGGCATGGTTGGTGAGGATGATGGCTGTGGTGTGGTCTGTGATGGTGTAAATGATGGTAAAGATGATAATGATGGTGATGAAGATGGTGAAGATGATGAAGATAGCATAGATGATAGTATTAAAGATGTTATTGATGATGATGTTAATGTTGCTGATAGTGAAGGCTGTGCTGATTGGGTTGATGATAGTGAAGGTTGGAGCGAATTTGGTGGTAGCGAGGATAATGATGATGGGGGTGAAGATGATGAAGATGTTAATGATATGTATGAGGATGGTGGTGAGGTTAGTGATGGTGGTGAGGATGAAGAAGGTTGTGACAATGGTGATAATGGTGTGGATGATAATGTTGATTCTGCTGAGCTTGGTGAAGATGAAGAGGATCTGGTTGGTGATGTAGATGGCGAAGATGGTGAAGATGGCATCATGGTTGGTGAGGACGATGACTCTGGTGAGGTCTGTGATGATGGTGGGGTTGGTGCTTGAGACCATGTTGGAAATAGTGGCAAGGCTGTTGATGCTGTTAGTGAAGATGATGGTAAATAATTTGAGAATGGTAGTGTGAAAATAAAAAAATTTATGTCAAATAGTTAAAATAGTCACCTGATAATGAGGTTAATGATGATGATGGTGAGAATGATGTTGTATTTAGTGCAGGTGACAATGTTGTTGAAACTGATGATGAAGATTGTGGGGTTGAAAATGATAGTGTGGATGATGATGTAGATAATGTTGGTGATGAAGATGATGTAGATGATAGTGTTGAAGAAGAAGAAGAAGAAGATGATGATGATAGTGGGACTGATGAAGATGGCGTTGTTAGTGGGATTGAAGTTGGTGATGTTGATGATGACAATATTGAGACTGATAAAGATGCTGAGGATGATGAAGATAGTGTAGATGATAATGCTGAAGAAGATGGCGATGACGACAAAAATGGGACTGATAAAGATGGTGCAGATGATGAGGATGGTGTAGATGATAGCATTGAAGATGTTGATGATGATGACGATGATGTTAATGCTGGTGATGAAGATGGTGGGGATGCTGATGAAGGCTGTAAGTTTGCTGATGATGGTAAAGATGAGGAATATGATGTAGAGGTTGCTATTAATGCGGGTTGTGCTGTTGTGGTTGTTGATGATGACAATAGTGGGACTGATGACGATGGTGCTGAGAAAGGTAAAGATGAGGATGGTGGAAATGATAGTACTGAAGATGACGATGATAACGATGATGTTAATGTTGGTGATGAATGCTGTGAATTTGATGCTGGTAAGGATGAGGAAGATGATGATGAAGAAAATGACAAGGTTGTTGATTGAAGCATTGCAGTTGGTGATGAAGATGGTGGGAATGTTGGTGATCGTGAAAGTGGTGGGGATGGTGATGGAGTTTGTGGGAATGATGTTGATGATAGTGATGAAGATGGCAAGGATGGTAAAGGTTGCATTGATATTGATGAAGATGGTGTGGATGATAACATTGATTCTGCTGAGGTTGGTGAAGATGAAGAGGGTCTGATTGATCTAGACGGTGAGGATGATGAAGACATTGTGGTTGGTAATGATAACGAGGCTGCTAATGATGACAGTGGCGATGATGAAGATGATGAAAATGATTCTGGAGTTAGTAGTGATGAAGAAGATGGTGGAGTTATTGCTGGTGTTGATGGTGAAGATGATGAGGGTAGCAGTGAAGATGGTGATGATGATAAAGCTGGTGGTAATGTTGCTGATGAAGATTGTGTAGATGATAGTGTTATTGAAGATGTTGATGATAACAGTGATGTTAATGTTGGTGTTGAAGATGGTGTAGATGATAGTGTTGAAGAAGAAGATGAAGATGAAGATGATGTTGACAATAGTGGGACTGTTGAATATGGTGCCATGGATGGTGAGGATGACTGTGGTGTCAGTGATGATGGTGAAGTTGGTGTTGAAGATTCTTGGGATGTGGGAAATAGTGGCAAGGCTGTTGATCCTGTTGGTGAAGAGAATGATTGTATAGACGTTGAGATTGATAGCGAATCAGGACAGATGGGATCTGATGGTGTGAATAATAATACATTATGTATTAATCTGATGCAGTCTGATTCATCATTAAAAAAAGAGTAAGCTAATTCAAGCAGGTTTTAGTTTGGATATTATTATAAATCACAAAAAAAAAACTATCACTAAACTAAACACTACTGCCTTTGTACATTGTTACCTCTTATGGTGTACTGCCCGCTAGTGGTTAAATAGCAGTACTGTTTTTGGGGAGCTTCTGTTACATTAAAGAGTTGTGGCTCCAGGCTATTTTTAAACAAGCAGTGTAAAAAAAAACAACCAACCAAACAAACAAATCTTTTCTAACTGTTAACCTGGAGTACTTTATCTCAAATAAAAATTACTCTGTAACAGGGTTGCATACTAAATCTACTTTGTTTTTTGTTTTTTTACTGTTATGATTTTCTGGATCAGGTGTTGTGTTGAGTGTATTTAGTCTTACGATGAATGCATGTCTCATTGTAGTCAGCACAGCAGTCATTATTTGTGAGGCAGAACTCATCACAGTAACAATCCTGACTGCAACTGTCATTCCTGCCAGCACAGCAGAGCACTGCAGGTTCAGCACATAGGGCTGAAAGATAGAAGACCCAAGACAGGGCAGAGTTGAGTGCAGCTCTTACATTAAAACATGACAACATCAACAACAGATATACTTGGTGATCCAAATATAATGTATCTTTTTCACAGTTTTCAAGTCAAGTTTTTTATATTGTTAGTTATTTTCCCCAATTCTTCCCCTTGTAGTGCTCATTGCTGATTTGGGGCTATCTGAAATTATACCAAAATAATAGACTTGCAGAGAAAGAAGAATTCAAATTGGTAGCTCTATTTGAAAGTTTGTGGTGCTTAAAATGCTATATATATATATACACACACACACACACACACAGTATGTAGTAAATATTATTTTTATAAAGAAATAAAAATGTGTGTTAAACAGAAAGTATCAAGTTAACTTAAGCCGACCAAAATTAATGTTACATCATACTATTTCACAGTTAGGACGAACCTTGAATTAAAATCAAATAACATCCTGGTAGCATATCACTGCAACATTGGAACAATGCTAATATATATATATATATATATATATATGTGTGTGTGTATATATATGCAAGCAATGTTGCAGTGATATGCTACCAGGATGTTATTTGATTTTAATTATCACTGCAACATTGGAACAATGCTAATATATATATATATATATATATATATATATATATATATATATATATATATATATATATATATATATATATATATATATATATATATACATATTAGTAAAAAAATAACTAATAGATATACTTTTATACTTTATAATTGTTTTGTATTGCAAGTTTTCTGAAATGTTTAAATATGCAAATGAGGCATTCTAATTAAATATGCAGTCATTTGAATATATTTCTGGAAGACAAATGAGAACATTGGATAAAGTCAGGTTCAGAGTTCTTATTTCATTTTGTTGACATATTAGAGTTAAAGGTTTTTAAAGAATGGAGTTTTGCATATCTATTTTTTATCACTCCATAAATCAGAAAATACCGTTGACAGCCAGACAAAAAATAAAATTTGTTTTTAGGAATAAAATGTTATATAAATCAAGCAAATGATATATGAAATGTTCAGAAGAATATAGATAGGAATAAAATTGAAAAGTTTGAAGAGATTTCTGACTTTTCAAGAAAACACCTTTTAAAGAAATGCAACTGAAATCTACAGATGCAAAAAAATTAAGTGTAATAAAAGAAACACATAAATGCATATTTTGGATGTTTTCTTTCCACTAGTCTGAAAGAAGACATGTAAAGAATGCAAATTAGGCCAAAATCTCAAAATTGACCAATATATGAAAAAAAATAATGGTTTAGTCTGTAGTGTTTTGCCTTACAGGTTTTACTTTGGCTGTAGATAGATAATAATGCAGCCCTTGTTTATTTAATCTTATTTGAGTCTTATTTTTTTCCTGTAGTTTCTCACAGAACATGTGTACACACATGGCAGGTTACCTGGAGAGTGTTGTCTGACTTACCTGATGCCAGGTTCATGTTTCTTTGGTACAGGAGCAGTAAGAGAAGCCAAAAGTGGACAACTAAAACCTTCATCCTGTTCAGGTATGTGTCCAACTCAACTCACTTTATTGCCACTTTAACTGTGTTTTTAACTTGACCTGCTCATTTTTCTTCAGGCTAAATACTGATTTGCATCTGCATCCTGCTCATCAGGTTTTGCTGTATATCAATGTCATTTGTCATTATGCTTAAAAGTCTAAAACTATGACAGGAATGCTGGAAAACGTGATTTTGTAACATAAATAATGTGCAAAATCATCAAGATAAAAAGTTAAACAAACAGGACCTTCACAAGGTTTTATTGAATGAAATTGAAATTTTTATTAAATGTAAGTCAAAAACATGCTTGACTCACAGATAACATGCATACACAAAAACTTTTGACAAAAATAAGTTTTCAAAAGATAATAGATAAATTGTTGAAAATGAAAATAAGAATATGGACATGGAACATGTTTATAGTTAATGTAATGGAGGACTTAGGAGACCTTGTGAACTTGAGGAGAAAATTCACTGTGAAATTAGGGGTTAACACCTTATCTATAAAAACCTGATAAGCATTTTGTTGTACATCATATTATCAAAGGACTATGTTAGAGACTGTTATATATAACCGATACTTCCTAGGTAAACAACACAAACACACCCAACTTACTAATTTATCTTGCTAAAACTAGTCTGAGTGATTCATGAGTTATGATGTAGAGGAGGAGGTCCATATTGACAGATGACAGGTGCTATCAGCTGATCGTTTGCCTCGTATAAAGTAAGTGAGTTTCAGCTCAAGCCTGAGAACGTTTCCTTAACAGCAAGGACCGCCTGCATATCAAAGATGAAAGATGAACAATCATACAGATGTCAATTATGTTTGTTAAAATAAAAAATAAAAATAAATAAATAAAAAACTGGTAACATTGGCTAACATCAGTGGTTTTTAAACAGTCCAAAATTGTGAATCAGTAAAGGCTATTTTAAACTAAAACCTCTCTAAACCAATAAAATATATATCAATATGCTTGTTATAGGTAACTCACAATATTATAATCAAAGGCATTTTTATTTTGCATAATTTCACCTCATATCCTATATGAACAGAGTAGGACAGATATTATTAAACCAAAACATGTAATACAGCAAATGTCTTACATAAATGTGTAACTGTGTAACATGATCACATTTTAGTTTTCTGTCATATACAATAATATGACAGAAAACAATAATCATATACAATATTATGTTTTCTTTGTCTGTACAGAGGCATCTGGTGTTCAAATTTGAAAAAATATTTAATTATTACTCTGACGATATGTTTATTTGCCGTTAATTAATAATCATATTAAATAAATTGCACGATATGGTAACTAAATCACAATTCATCTCACACACTCACTCACTCACTCACACACACACACACACACACACACACACCGTAAGCATTCTAGCATAAGATTGCAACTTAACAATGTTACACATTTTATGTTGCAGCTTATGCTAAAATGCTTTTTTTATTTTATTTTTTTTTTTTTCACATCAAACTACACTCCATACCCCATAATGACAAAGCAAAAACCAGATTTGTGTAAGGCTGAAAATGTATTAAGAAAGGCTTTCTACCTCCGTCTTGCTCTGCTTTTGTCATCTGTTGCTTTCCAGCTCACTCCAAACTCATTCTCATTTTTTGCCTCTTCCCCGTTTGGCATTATCATGTTATTTTCGAGTGCACCGTCAGAATTTCCATACGTGTCAGAGAGAGTGATCTCTGCAGAGTCAGAGAGAGATTTCACCGCAATGCTTAGGTACTGAAGTTAGATAGTCTGGCTAAATCTATTTACAACTCTTAACCCATTAGGTTGATTTTACAGAGTAGAAACATACCGCTACAGGCTCCTCTGTGCAGTGAGACGTCATCAATGGCAACATCTGACCGAGCTGAGCTTCCTCTACGCCCCTCAAAGATCACCTGATAGACCAATAACAGATTTATTCTTTTCTAAATGCCACTGCTCAAACATTTTTCTTTATACATTAAAAAAAAAAAAGCATTGTGAGCCTAAGTGAATCGTAAACCAATTGCACCAAAAGACTCTTCGATCTGCTTAGGCTTACGATGCTTTTGGGAAACATAGCCCAAGCCTGCCCCTCAAAGTAAACTGATCAATTTTCTTTACTCTGTTTACTTTAACATGTAGAACAATTGAAGAAGTTTATGTAGTTTAACTGACCTGGAACTTATCATCTGGTCTCAGGTCCACCTGTGCAAGATGCCACATGTTTCCTTGGTCTTCTCTCATCCTCCACACCTCTTTGGCCACATTGCCATATTGCAGCAGGTAGACACTCAGTCCCATGGTCCAGCTGGAACCATACATGTGGTACCAGAACTGAAGACACTGAGGTTGAGGGTCAGCACATTGTGCACTGAGGAGACGGGCCGTGTCGCCATGGACAGCACTGTCACCCTCGATGTACATATAAAAACCACCTGGAAAAGAAATTGTGCATCACAGCTATTGATTTTTTGATAATAATTGCTATAATTTAAGGTAGAATGACTTCAAAATGTAGAAAACAAGACCTACTTCCTGTTGTGTGGTCAGAGGAGGGACCAGTCATTGATGTGGAGGTGGAGCCTCTGTGTCTTGTCCAATCAAAAACATCAGTCGGCAACTGAGTCCAAGTACAAATGTCCCTTTCAAAATCACAGTTGATGTCACAAGCTGGAGGAAAGAAGCAAATTTAATTTACTGTTGCATTAATTTTTTCCTGTAAACAATGGAAGATGCAGAGAATTAATCATGGGAGTGTTATTTTATGAATGAATGAGGCATTTTATATAGCGCTTTCATATGTACTACTGTACACCCAAAGCGCTTTACAATCATATTGGGGGTCTCTCCTCAACCACCACCAGTGTTCAGCATTCACTTGGATGATGCGATGGCAGCCACAGTTTAGCGGCTCCAGTGCGCTCACCACACACCAGCTATACTGTAGTGGAGAGGAGAGAGAGTGATAGAGCCAATTCAATGGATGGGGATTATTAGGAGGCCCTGATTGGTAAGGGCCAGTGGAGGGAATTTGGCCACGACATGGGGGTTACACCCCTACTTTTTACGAGAAGTGCCATGGGATTTTTAATGATCACAGAGAGTCAGGATCTCGGTTTAACGTCTCATCCGAAGGACAGTGCTTGTTACAGAATAGTGTCCCCATCACTATACTGGGGCGTTAGGACCCACACAGACCACAGGGTGAGCACCCCCTGCTGGCCTCACTAACACCTCTTCCAGCAGCAACCTAGTTTTCCCAGGAGGTCTCCCATCCAGGTACTGACCAGGCTCAATCCTGCTTAGCTTCAGTGGACAACAAGTCTTGGGCTACAGGGTAATATGGCTGTGACATTTTATGGCATCATCAGTCACAACATGATGGGATCACACTGCAGTGGTGGATAGTGAACTTACATGCTGAGGTGTTTGGTATTTCTGTAGTTTGGATGGGTGCAGGTTGTGGCGTTGTTGCAGCTGGTGGCAATGGGACTGTAGGTGGAGCCACTTGATTTGGTAAATCTGAAAGATGTGTACAACTCTTAAATGAAGTTAAGAGCCTTTATGCAAAACGTAGTAGTCGTTCTACTGAATAAGCTGACTTGTTGTTTCTAAAGCTGATTTTTTTTTTTTTTTTTTTACTAAGGGCCACCACAGAGTAGAAACATACCGCTACATGCTCCTCTGTGCAGTGAGACGTCATCAATGGCAACATCTGACCGGGCTGAGCTTCCCCTACGCCCCTCAAAGATCACCTGATAGACCAATAACATAGATTTCTCTAGATTATTTCTTATAGTTTAGTATGTTCACTTTAACATGTGGACTATTCAAAGAAGAATAAGTAGTTAGTTTTTACTTTTACTGACCTGGAACATAACATCTGGTCTCAGGTCCACCTGTGCAAGATGCCACATGTTTCCTTGGTCTTCTCTCATCCTCCACACCTCTTTGGCCACATTGCCATATTGCAGCAGGTAGACGCTCAGTCCCATAGTCCAGCTGGAACCATACATGTGGTACCAGAACTGAAGACACTGAGGTTGAGGGTCAGCACATTGTGCACTGAGGAGACGGGCTGTGTCGCCATGAGTTGCACTGTCACCCTCCATGTACATATAAAAACCATCTGGAAATGTTGATAGGAGACTCTTGAGCAGAGAAATTGTCATAGAATTTGTGCAACACAAATATTTATATATTGATGTGAAATGATTGTTATAAGTTTAATGGTAGAATGACCTCAAGACCTAAAAAACAAGACCTACTTCCTGTTGTGTGGTCAGAGGAGGGACCAGTCATTGATGTGGGGGTGGAGCCTCTGTGTCTTGTCCAATCAAAAACATCAGTCGCCAACTGAGTCCAAGTACAAATGTCCGTTTCAAAATCACAGTTGATGCCACAAGCTGGAGGAAAGAAGAACATTTAATTTACTATTGCATTAGTATCTTCCTGAAAACAATGGAAAAAGCAGAGAATTAATCATGGGAGTGTTATTTTCTGGCATCATCAATCATAACAGAATGTGATCACACTGCAGTGGTGGATAGTGAACTTACTCGCTGAGTTGTTTGGTATTTCCCTGCGTTGGATGGGTGCAGATTGTGGCAATGGGACTGAAGGTAGAGCCACTTGGTTTGGTAAATCTGAAAGATATTTACAATTCTTAAAACATTAAGGTAAACAACCCTTTTGTAAAATGTAAAGTCGTTCTACTGAATAAGTTGACTTATTTTTAAAGCTGCATGTTTTTTACTAAGGGCCGCCACAGAGTAGAGTCATACCGCTACAGGCTCCTCTGTGCAGTGAGACGTCATCAATGGCAACATCTGACCAGGCTGAGCTTCCTCTACGCCCCTCAAAGATCACCTGATTGAACAATAACACAGATTACTATAGATTAGTTATTGTAGTTTTTTATGTTTACTTTAACATGCAGAGCATTTGAAGAAGATTAGGTAGTTCTCAAATATTAACTGACCTGGAACATAACATCTGGCCTCAGGTCCACCTGTGCAAGATGCCACATGTTTCCTTGGTCTTCTCTCATCCTCCACACCTCTTTGGCCACATTGCCATATTGCAGCATGTAGACGCTCAGTCCCATGGTCCAGCTGGAACCATACATGTGGTACCAGAACTGAAGACACTGAGGTTGAGGGTCAGCACATTGTGCACTGAGGAGACGGGCCGTGTCGCCATGTACAGCACTGTCACCCTCGATGTACATATAAAAACCACCTGGAAAAGAAGTCGTGCATCACAGCTATTGATTTGTTGATAATAATTGCTATAATTTAAGGTAGAATGACTTCAAAATGTAGAAAACAAGACCTACTTCCTGTTGTGTGGTCAGAAGAGGGACCAGTCATTGATGTGGAGGTGGAGCCTCTGTGTCTTGTCCAGTCAAAAACATCAGTCGGCAACTGAGTCCAAGTACAAATGTCCCTTTCAAAATCACAGTTGATGTCACAAGCTGGAGGAAAGAAGCAAATTTAATTTACTGTTTCATTAGTCTTTTCCTGTAAACAATGGAAGATGCAGAGAATTAATCATCGGAGTGTTATTTTATGAATGAATGAGGAATTTTATATAGCGCTTTACTATGTACTACTGTACACCCAAAGCGCTTTACAATCATATCGGGGGTCTCTCCTCAACCACCACCAGTGTGCATCATCCACTTGAATGATGCGATGGCTGCCACAGTTCAAAGGTGCCAGTGCGCTCACCACACACCAGCTCTAGGTGGAGAGGAGAGAGAGTGATAGAGCCAATTCAATGGATGGGGATTATTAGGAGGCCCTGATTGGCAAGGGCCAATGGAGGGAATTTGGCCACGACATGGGGGTTACACCCCTACTTTTTATGAGAAGTGCCATGGGATTTTTAATGACCACAGAGAGTCAGGATCTCAGTTTAAGGTCTCATCCGAAGGATGGTGCTTGTTACAGTATAGTGTCCCCGTCACTATACTGGGGCATTAGGACTCACACAGACCACAGGGTGAGCACCCCCTGCTGGCCTCACTAACACTTCTTCCAGCAGCAACCTAGTTTTCCCAGGAGGTCTCCCATCCAGGTACTGACCAGGCTCAACCCTGCTTAGCGTCAGTAGGCAACCAGTCTTGGATTACAGGGTAATATGGCTGTGGCATTTTATCGCATCATCAGTCACAACATAATGGGATCACACTGCAGTGGTGGATAGTGAACTTACACGCTGAGGTGTTTGGTATTTCTGCAGTTTGGATGGGTGCAGGTTGTGGCGTTGTTGCAGCTGGTGGCAATGGGACTGTAGGTGGAGCCACTTGATTTGGTAAATCTGAAAGAGGTGTACAACTCTTAAATGAAGTTAAGAGTCTTTATGCAAAATGTAGTAGTCGTTCTACTGAATAAGCTGACTTGTTATTTTTGAAACTGAATGTTTTTAGTAAGGGCTGCCACAGAGTAGAAACATACCGCTACAGGCTCCTCTGTGCAGTGAGACGTCATCAATGGCAACATCTGACCGGGCTGAGCTTCCTCTACGCCCCTCAAAGATCACCTGATAGACCAATAACATAGATTTCTCTAGATTATTTCTTATAGTTTAGTATGTTCACTTTAACGTGGACTATTCAAAGAAGAAGAAGTAATTAGTTTTAAGTGGTTAATTTTACTTTTACTGACCTGGAACATAACATCCGGCCTCAGGTCCACCTGTGCAAGATGCCACATGTTTCCTTGGTCTTCTCTCTTCCTCCACACCTCTTTGGCCACATTGCCATATTGCAGTAGGTAGACGCTCAATCCCATGGTCCAGCTGGAACCATACATGTGGTACCAGAACTGAAGACACTGAGGTTGAGGGTCAGCACATTGTGCACTGAGGAGACGGGCTGTGTCGCCATGAGTTGCGCTGTCAGCCTCGATGTACATATAAAAACCACCTGGAAATGTGGATCAGGAGATTCTTGAGCAGAGAAATTGTCATAGAATTTGTGCAACACAAATATTTATATATTAATGTGAAATGATTGTTATAAGTTTAATGGTAGAATGACCTCAAGACCTAGAAAACAAGACCTACTTCCTGTTGTGTGGTCAGAGGAGGGACCAGTCATTGATGTGGGGGTGGAGCCTCTGTGTCTTGTCCAATCAAAAACATCAGTCGCCAACTGAGTCCAAGTACAAATGTCCTTTTCAAAATCACAGTTGATGCCACAAGCTGGAGGAAAGAAGAAAATTTAATTTACTATTTTATTAGTCTCTTCCTGAAAACAATGGAAAAAAGCAGATAATTAATCATGGGAGTGTTATTTTCTGGCATCATCAATCATAACAGAATGGGATCACACTGCAGTGGTGGATAGTGAACTTACTCGCTGAGTTGTTTGGTATTTCTCTGCGTTGGACGGGTGCAGATTGTGGCAATGGGACTGAAGGTAGAGCCACTTGGTTTGGTAAATCTAAAAGATATTTACAATTCTTAAAACATTAAAGTAAATAACCCTTTTGAAAAATGTAAAAGTTGTTCTATTGAATAAGCTGACTTGTTATTTTTGAAGCTGAATGTTTTTACTAAGGGCCACCACAGAGTAGAAACATACCGCTACAGGCTCCTCTGTGCAGTGAGACGTCATCAATGGCAACATCTGACCAGGCTGAGCTTCCTCTACGCCCCTCAAAGATCACCTGATTGAACAAAAACATAAATTACTATAGATTAATTATTATAATTTTGTATCTTTACATTAACATGTAGAGCATATGAAGAAGATTAGGTAGTTCTCAAATATTTACTGACCTGGAACTGAACATCTGGTCTCAGGTCCACCTGTGCAAGATGCCACATGTTTCCTTGGTCTTCTCTCATCCTCCATACCTCTTTGGCCACATTGCCATATTGCAGCAGGTAGATACTCAATCCCATGGTCCAGCTGGAACCGTACATGTGGTACCAGAACTGAAAACACTGAGGTTGAGGGTCAGCACATTGTGCACTGAGGAGACGGGCTGTGTCGCCATGGACAGCACTGTCACCCTCGATGTACATATAAAAACCACCTGGACAAGAAGTCGTGCATCACAGCTATTGATTTGTTGATAATAATTGCTATAATTTAAGGTAGAATGACTTCAAAACGTAGAAAACAAGACCTACTTCCTGTTGTGTGGTCAGAAGAGGGACCAGTCATTGATGTGGAGGTGGAGCCTCTGTGTCTTGTCCAGTCAAAAACATCAGTTGGCAACTGAGTCCAAGTACAAATGTCCGTTTCAAAATCACAGTTGATGTCACAAGCTGGAGGAAAGAAGCAAATTTAATTTACTGTTTCATTAGTCTTTTCCTGTAAACAATGGAAGATGCAGAGAGTTAATCATCGGAGAGTTATTTTATGAATGAATGAGGCATTTATATAGCGCTTTACTATGTACTACTGTATACCCAAAGCACTTTACAATCATATCGGGGGTCTCTCCTCAACCACCACCAGTGTTCAGCATTCACTTGAATGATGCGATGGCTGCCACAGTTCAAAGGTGCCAGTGCGCTCACCACACACCAGCTCTAGGTGGAGAGGAGAGAGAGTGATAGAGCCAATTCAATGGATGGGGATTATTAGGAGGCCATGATTGGCAAGGGCCAATGGAGGGAATTTGGCCATGACATGGGGGTTACACCCATACTTTTTATGAGAAGTGCCATGGGATTTTTAATGACCACAGAGAGTCAGGATCTCGGTTTAACGTCTCATCCGAAGGATGGTGCTTGTTACAGTATAGTGTCCCCATCACTATACTGGGGCGTTAGGACCCACACAGACCACAGGGTGAGCACCCCCTGCTGGCCTCACTAACACCTCTTCCAGCAGCAACCTAGTTTTCCCAGGAGGCCTCCCATTCAGGTACTGACCAGGCTCAATCCTGCTTAGCTTCAGTGGGCAACCAGTCTTGGGTTACAGGGTAATATGGCTGTGGCATTTTATCGCATCATCAGTCACAACATAATGGGATCACACTGTAGTGGTGGATAGTGAACTTACACGCTGAGGTGTTTGGTATTTCTGCAGTTTGGATGGGTGCAGGTTGTGGCGTTGTTGCAGCTGGTGGCAATGGGACTGTAGGTGGAGCCACTTGATTTGGTAAATCTGAAAGATGTGTACAACTCTTAAATGAAGTTAAGAGCCTTTATGCAAAATGTAGTAGTCGTTCTACTGAATAAGCTGACTTGTTATTTTTGAAGCTGAATGTTTTTACTAAGGGCCACCACAGAGTAGAAACATACCGCTACAGGCTCCTCTGTGCAGTGAGACGTCATCAATGGCAACATCTGACCGAGCTGAGCTTCCTCTACGCCCCTCAAAGATCACCTGATAGACCAATATCATAGATTTCTCTAGATTATTTCTTATAGTTTAGTATGTTCACTTTAACATGTGGACTATTCAAAAAAGAATAAGTAGTTAGTTTTTAGTGGATAGTTTTACTTTTACTGACCTGGAACATAACATCTGGTCTCAGGTCCACCTGTGCAAGATGCCACATGTTTCCTTGGTCTTCTCTCATCCTCCACACCTCTTTTGCCACATTGCCATATTGCAGCAGGTAGACGCTCAATCCCATGGTCCAGCTGGAACCATACATGTGGTACCAGAACTGAAGACACTGAGGTTGAGGGTCAGCACATTGTGCACTGAGGAGACGGGCTGTGTCACCATGAGTTGCGCTGTCACCCTCGATGTACATATAAAAACCATCTGGAAATGTTGATAGGAGATTCTTGAGCAGAGAAATTGTCATAAAATTTGTGTAACACAAATATTTATTTATTGATGTGAAATGATTGCTATAATTTTAATAGTAGAATGACCTCAAGACCAAGAAAACAAGACCTACTTCCTGTTGTGTGGTCAGAGGAGGGACCAGTCATTGATGTGGAGGTGGAGCCTCTGTGTCTGGTCCAATCAAAAACATCAGTTGCCAGCTGAGTCCAAGTACAAATGTCCTTTTCAAAATCACAGTTGATGCCACAAGCTGGAGGAAAAAAGACAATTTAATTTAGTATTTTATTAGTATCTTCCTGAAAACAATGGAAAAAGCAGAGAATTAATCATGGGAGTGTTATTTTCTGGCATCATCAGTCACAACAGAATGGGATCACACTGCAGTGGTGGATAGTGAACTTACATGCTGAGGTGTTTGGTATTTCTGCAGTTTGGATGGGTGCAGGTTGTGGCGTTGTTGCAGCTGGTGGCAATGGGACTGAAGGTGGAGCCACCTGGTTTGGTAATGCTGAAAGATGCGTACAACGCTTTAATTAATTAGGAACATTTTTGCATGTAGTTGATAGTTTGTAAATGTAGTTGACAAAGGGTCACCATAAAGTAGAAACATACCGCTACAGGCTCCTCTGTGCAGTGAGACATCATCAATGGCAACATCTGACTGGGCTGAGCTTCCTCTACACCCCTCAAAGATCACCTGATTGAACAATAACACAGATTACTATAGATTAGTTCTAATAGTTTAGTGTATTTTGAAGAAGATTAGGTAGTTCTCAAACTTTTATTTACCTTGAACTTAACATCTGATCTCAGGTCCACCTGTGCAAGATGCCACATGTTTCCTTGGTCTTCTCTCATCTTCCACACCTCCTTGGCCACATTGCCCTCCAGGACATAGACGCTCAGTCCCATGGTCCAGCTGGAACCATGCATGTGGTACCAGAACTGAAGACACTGAGGTTGAGGGTCAGCACATTGTGCACTGAGGAGACGGGCTGTGTCGCCATGAGTTGCACTGTCACCCTCGATGTACATATAAAAACCATCTGGACCGGGAAAAGGAGACATTTGAGTAGGGAAGTGGTTGAATATGGTCAGCTTTATAAGATATGAAATTATGAATGTTGACTTACTTCCTGTTGTGTGGTCAGAGGAGGGACCAGTCATTGATGTGGGGGTGGAGCCTGTGTGTCTTGTCCAATCAAAAACGTCAGTCACCATCTGAGTCCAACTGCAGATGTCCTTTTCAAAATCACAGTTCATTTTACAATCTGTCAAAACAAAGTAACCATATAATTATCATACCAAGCAGTTAACCACAATCTGATCCGCCAAGATTATGGAGCATATGAATGCCTTTTTAAACATTAAAACACCTATAAAGTGATATCTCACAAATCCCTCTTACTTTTCAACCTCTTCCTTTTTGGGTGTGTAACGCCCACTTTTCTCAATCCATTAATTTCACATATTATATTCACAAGACACTTTTATGTTTTTATTGCATTTCAGATATACTGCACATGTTATCAGTTCATGCATTCCCTGAAAATAACTCATGTTCTCCACAGTTTGAACTATAAAAAAACGTGTACTGGAACATTTACTTATGAATAATGTTTAATCCTGCCCAACAGTGTTTCTCATTGAATACCAATTTTCTTGAAATAACAAAACAACAGGTGACAAAAGTAAACTGGGTTGTGAACAGTGTTTTGCATCACTTTTACATAAACATTATTATAGGATGTCTTACTTGGATGGGGTATGATTAAGTTTGGGGTAGTCGGATGGGGTGCAAGAGTGGTCGAGTCCAAATCTTCTGCTGATGAATCTGCCAATGTTTTGAGATCAATTCAAATTAATTGAAGCTTTCTTTATTTATGTAATATAAAAAAATACAAAAGGATTATACTGTATATAAAAATATACTTTTTTAATAAATAAATTAATACCCAGTTAACAACAAAATTTCTGAATTAGAGTCAGATTTTTATTCTGATGGAGAAAGCTAAAAAAAAAAAAAAAAAAAAGTGGTCACGGACCATGCCACAAAAAATAATCAGATTGTAATAGATTTATATCTACAACACTTACAATCACATGCACCATACATTATGGTCACATCATCTATGGCTACATCTGAGCGTGGATCTGAGCCTCTGATGCCTTCTATGATGATCTGAAACAGTCCATATTAGAGTCCATATTAGTTTAACATGTTTGTCTATGCACTTAATTTTGTCCTCTGTATTCATTAACAAGTAGAACTTGTGTTACTGTATGTCATGTACACATACAGTAACTTACCTGGAATGGCTGTTGTGGTTTGATTTCAACCTGGCCTTGGTGCCAGCTGTTGCCCTGGTTGTTGGCTCTGGACCATATTTTGATGGCGTGGTTGTTCTCATATATATGGAAGTTGAGCAACATAGCATTTGCCAGGCCGTACATGTGAAACCAGAAACTCAAACACTGCTTGCCGGAAGTGTTGCAGACAGGACTCATTAGTCGGGCTGAGTCGCCATGGACCACACTATCCCCCTCAATATACATGTAAGAGCCACCTATATAAAACAGTCAGAGTAGTGAATAAGACAATAAACCCAGTTTTTTTTTGTTTTGTTTTACCCAGGTATTGACTGGGACACGGACCCAATGTCTACATGAAATCTGTGCCACAAAATACAATCAGAATCCCATAGTCTACTTCATATTTTATGAACCAATTTTCCCAGCAAACTTACTTCCTGTGGTGTGGTCACTGGCTGGTCCTGTGAAGTTTGATGGTGTTGACCCTGACCATCTGGTCCAATCAAAACTGTCTTGGATAAGTTGTTCCCACCCACATTCATCCTGATCAAAGTTACAGCTCCATGGGCAACCTGTGTGATGACAAAGAAATTAAAAATTTTATATATATACACCGATCAGGCATAACATTATGACCACCTTCCTAATATTGTATTGGCCCCCCTTTTGCTGCCAAAACAGCCCTGACCTGTCAAGGCATGGACTCCACCAGACCCCTGAAAGTTTGCTGTGGTATCTGACACCAAGATGTTAGCAGCAGATCCTTTAAGTCCTGTAAGTTTTGAGGTGGGGCCTCCATGGATCTGACTTTTTTTTCCCAGCACATCCCACAGATGCTCAATTGGATTGAGATCTGGGGAATTTGAAGGCCAAGTCAACACCTCAAACTCGTTGTGCTCCTCAGACCATTCCTGAACCATTTTTGCTTTGTGGCAGGGCGCATTATCCTGCTGAAAGAGGCCACCAGGGAATACCGTTTCCACAAAAGGGTGTACATGGTCTGCAACAATGCTTAGGTAGGTGGTATGTGTCAAAGTAACACCCACATGGATGGCAGGACCCAAGGTTTCCCAGCAGAACATTGCTCAAAGCATCACACTGCCTCCGCCGGCCTGCCTTTTTCCCATAGTGCATCCCGATGCCATGTGTTCCCCAGGTAAGCGACGCACACGCACCCGGCCATGTGATGTAAAAGAAAATGTGATTCATCTGACCAGGCCACCTTCTTCCATTGCTCCATGGTCCAGTCCTGATGCTCACGTGCCCACTGTTGGAGCTTTTGGTGGTGGACAGGGGTCAGCATGGGCACCCTGACTGGTCTGCGGCTATGCAGCCCCATACGCAACAAACTGTGATGCACTGTGTATTCTGACACCTTTCTCTCAGAACCAGCATTAACTTATTGATCAATTTGAGCTACAGTAGCTCGTCTGTTGGATTGGACCACACGGGCCAGCCTTCGCTCCCCACGTGCATCAATGAGCCTTGGCCGCCCATGACCCTGTCGCTGGTTCACCACTGTTCTGTTCACTTGCTGCCTGATATATCCCACCCACTAACGGGTGCCGTGATGATCAGTGTACCAGATAATCAGTGTTATGCACTTCACCTGTCTGTGGTCATAATGTTATGCCTGATCGGTGTAAAGAAAGACAGAAAGAAGAGAGACTGCTTACTTGCAGCTGGTGGGGTTGGTGTGGGGTTATCTGTTGGCGGTGTTGAAGGATTGGCAACTGTGTGGAAGCAGAAAAGTTCAGAGTTTTAAGGTTTCATTTGAGTTGTTGCCTGACAGTTCTTTCATCTACTATACTGAAAGAAAGAAATGATTTTCCAAATTCACAACTACTATGTTAAGTCAATGCAGGTTTATTTATATAGTACATTTCATACAATGATAATTCAAAGTATTTTACATAAGCAATAAAGAAAAATATATAAAAAATAATGATGAAATTTATTTTTATAATATATTAAAGTGAATAAAAGGAAAGAAAAAGTAAAAAATCAAAAGATATAGACAGAAAAAAAAAAAAAAAATCCTATTCAAATCTATTCCAGATTTGAATAGGATAAACATTTGAATAAGACAAATATGATTTTAGAATATCATTTTATGATAATAAAAAACTATGCACTTACAACAGAAGGTGTGATTTCTCCAGTCTGGCAGAAACACCTCCGTTATCTCACAAGCAGACACGTAGTCCTCCAAAGAGGTGCAGAGCTGCGCTTTGTCCCCCTGGGAAATACAGTAATCAGAAACGCAGCTGCTGACATAGATCTGTGGTGGAACGAACCAGTGGCACTCTTTGAAAGCATCTCCAAACAGTTCAGTGCACTTTGTATATGCATCATCCTCCAGATCTGGATCACACGCAGGGGGTTTTGGAGAGCCATCACTGCAACTGGAAAAAAGGTAGAAAAAAACAGGACATTATGATTCTAATATTACAATGTTTCTTTTTATAATAGTAAATTGATACATAATTAATTATTAATTAATTGTAATTGTGTACCAAACATTTTTATGCCCCTATGTAATTCGCATTCGATGAATCAATCTCCGTCACATCCCCAGTTGATCCATTACACCGGATCACTGAGTCAGTGAGTTGAAGTCACTTGGTGAATGAATCGTGAAAGATTCATGTCTGAATCATTCAAACCGGTTTTGTGAACAGGATCTGCCAATTCATTAAAAAGATTGACTCAAAAGAACGATTCAGTCATGAACTGGGCATCGCTACATGCCAAGAAAAAGCTAGAGTGTAATTTGCAGAGAATAATAACTTCATTTTTGGTCTGTTTTATCTCACCATCATATCACGGTTTTATACGACTATTAAGTTGATTTTTGCCATTTGGAGCCTGAATGCCCCAGTACTAATGAAGAGCGAACTGATAGCACACGTACATCTGCAAGATGTCTGTTAAAGATTACTTCATCTGGAAAGCATCTGCTGTTTACAAACATCTGATAGACGTCTTTAACATGTCAGTTTTACAGTACATACATTCTAAATCATAAACATCTTAAAGACATTTTCTAAACGTCTATTTGACATCTGACAGGAAACGTCCTATAGACGTATTGCAGATGAGCAAACACTCTAAAAAATACGTTTTCCAGATGTAAACACGCACATCAAATAGACATCTCCGAGATGTACATGTGCTATCAGGTATATATGCTTTTAAATCATCAGGTGCAACAATATTCGCTGCGCAATAACAGTCTATCTTTACTGATTCAACCGAATATTTTAGGAATTATTACGAATTCTGTGAGGATTCAGTGAGCTCTTACGGCCATTCACTGTCGTTGGTATTCCAGCTGCTGGCGAATTCGTGCGAATCCGCTACTGTGTTGCCGTCGGATGTCAGAAAATCGTCAAACTGAGTTCCAGAGTAGGTACCGCATAGGCCGCACAACACCCCTCTGTAGCGTTCATCCACCTGGACGAACAGCCTGGCGTTTCCAAACAGCAGCCTTAGACCGAAGTTTGTATCAACTCGAGCGTAAGGTCCTGATTGAGACACAAACACAGAAGAACCAAACTCCACAGGGAGGGGGACCTGACTACCGTTTACCTGAAGGGAAGAAAAAACATGGTTCATGGTGAGGAACTTTTTAGTGCATCTCATGTCATGAAGCATGTCAAGAAAATGTTAAAAGAAAACGAGGCCTGTATTCAGGACCATTACTATGTACGACTACATGTATATGTGTGTGTATGTATATATATTATTAATCAGCATGATGTAACTACAATTACTGTTATGCCTACTACTATTTTTAATAGTAATACTGTAATTTTTTCCCACATTATGGTGGAATATGAGGATAACATTTTATTTATTTATTTTTATTTTTTTGCAGTAGCCTATGTAATGAAATATTGAGGTGATGTATTTAAATGTCTTAAAGTAATGTCACCATGGGAAAAAAATCGTAATGGTCCTAAAGTAAGGTTAATTTTCTATATGGAAAATTTAATTTCTTATTTTTTTTCTTGTGATTTCAGATTTAAATTATGGGTGCATGTTTTTGGAAAGGGTATTTATGATGCTCAGCTTTTAAGACTGGGGAAATGCATTATAAAAAATTAACATGGTAAACATAGATTCTACCAAATCATGATAAATTTAATGTAGGATCTCCTTCAAACTGTCCAAAATTCTTTCAGAATCTTCTGTCATTTTAATATTTTGTTACTGGCAGCTGATGCCAAGTTGGCACAGTTGTATTGAAAAAAAAACTGGAGTAACTTTAGTATTCTGTTGGATACTATGTTAGAATGTTAAATGTTTGATAAGGGATATTTTATAATACTCCCAAATCATTGTCAATCATAAAAATGCACTTAGATTTGTTAAAACTGGGTCATGCATTTGTTGGCACATTGTTTTATGTTTCATGTAAGGGCCAGAGAGTGTTGAGTTCCTGATAAGATCAGTTAAAGTGTCTGGGTCACAAAAGTGCTGGTGATTGAATACTTTTTGTTTTCTTTAAAGTGACCGGTTTAAACCTGCAGTATCATAGCTGTATATCAGAAGTATGATTATGTCAAGCAGAAGTCACTATCAGGACACTCCTCAAATGTTATCATTGAATGACAGCATACAATGTCATAAGCATACATTTTTCTTATCACTTACCCTTAAAATATGAACATTTTACTTACTGTAAACACTAATTATTGGTCATTCATTCTAAATGGCAGCTCCTGCCAACATTTTTTTCCACAAACTGCCCTCGTATATCATGAAAGATTAGGGAAGTGCTACGTGGAGAACTATGTGGAGGCCTCATAAACCTCCCCTCACTGTACTCTAATACAATAGTTAGTTTGCTTGTCTGGTTCTCTGATCATATCTTTCTTCCTCTAGTTTCTGATCATGTATCTATCTAATCACCAGATAGGCGTTGATGTGTAAATGTGGATTGTCATCTGTATGATGTTACGGACACTGCAAAAAACTTAGTACTCAGTACTTTTGTCTTGTTTCCCAGTACAAATGAACTCTTAAATCAAGATACATTTACTTGAGAAGCAAAACTACTTAAAATATTAAGTTTTGTTTTCTGAATTTTTTTAATTGAGTTTATGCTTATAAAAATGCCAATGGGGTCAGAAAAATACATTCTAAATCATGCCATTTTGCTTCTCAAGTAAATGTGTCTTGATTTAAGAATGTTTAGATATTTGTCCTGGAAAGCAAGACAAAATTACTGAGTAAGAAATTCATTTTTTTGCAGTGAAGTTGTTGGAAGTTTCATTACATTTTTAGGACTGGTTTCATAGTAAAGTTTTAAAGTTTTCATAGTAAGCTGAAGCGTCAAGATCTCATGAAATAATTCCTTTGGTGTGTCATATGTGCTATGTACATTAGACACTAATGAGACTTCAAATGGTTAATCAATTATTCTTTTCCTTTTTTTTTTTTTTTTTAATGTGCGTTGTCTATTTGTGGTGTAACCGAATACACAGTGATAATATGGCCAATTCCAAATGAATGACAAAAACTAGACACTCACATAAACCAGCTTGTTTTTCCCGATGACAATGTGTAGGCCTTCCATGTCAAGAGCTACAGAGTTAAGAGAGGAAGTTGCAGAGTTGTTCTGTCCCTCATTTCGTGCGGTTATTGTGAACTTGGTGTCAGTAGGCCCACAGGTCTTTGCTATTGTGTAGTTGCAGGTGCCCCAGAAAGAGTAGGCCTTGCCATCATAAGTGATGTAATGGGGGTCACCATAGACACTGCAGGTCGCCGGGCTGGACGGAAAACAACCCTTGACTCCGTCCTTAATCATGCACACTTCATCAGCCATGCAGGAAGCAGGTGAACAGTGAATGTTCCCATTGCCCAAACACTGGCACTGTCGCTCACATTCACCCTCCATAAATGTCTCTCTGATCTGTATAGGACAGGATGAGAAAGATTTATGTACACATAAAAAATTAAAAAATAATAAAAAAAAGTATTAAATATACACAGACTGCCCAGCCAAAAAAAGTCACTGTTTGGATTTTAATTGGCAAATACATAAGAATCTATGATTGGATCATCATTAAAGTGATTATTATGTTTCTAGCATGTTTTATGTTTGGCAACGGTTCTTTTAACCCCAACAGATGGAGTGTGTAGCTTTTCATTTAAAAAAAACCCAAAAACATTTAAACATTCAAAAAACATTTATTTCCATCAAGAGGTCCATCAATTTTTGGTCAAGACCTTATATTGACAGTGCAAAAGGTGAGCACTCTGTAAAGTCTCCTCCAGCACATCCCAAAGACTTTCAATGAATTTAAGGTCTGGACTCAGAGGTGCCAATTCATGTGTGAAAATGATTCTTCATGCTCCCTCCCAACAATTCTTTCACAATTTGAGCCTGATGAATCTTGGCTTTGTCATCCTGGAATATGGCCATGATGCATCTTTCTACAAGCTACACACTCCATCAATTAGGGTTAGAAGAACTGTTGCCAAACATATAACATGCTAGAAGCATAATAATCACTGTAATATTGATCCATTCATAGACTCTTAAGTATTTGCCTATTAAAATCCAAACAGCGACTTTTATTTTTGGCCGGGCAGTGCATATATGGCTAAGCTACTTTACCGAATAATGCTGTTCATTAGCCCAACATCCACAGTCTTTAGCTTGCACACACACTCCTCCGCTGAGCATGAAGCCATCGTCACACTCGCAGCGCTCCTCGCATATCCCACAAGGCCCTGTGGTGTCCAGGCTGGAGCAGGTCTTGGGACAGCCGCTGGCACAGGTGTTATAGTGGCTGTGAGGGCCACATGATACAGCTACAACAAAAACCAAGATAATCAAACATAAATAATCTCACTGATAGATTTACAATACGTTTCCTAGTACCTTTGTGGTTTGTAATGGAAAGTTACGGGTCAGCTGGTGAAGGTGTGGGAGATTATTAATTAATAACCAGTGAGTAAGTCGAGTACTTCTGTGTGGATTGTTAGGTGGAGACTGGACTGCTGATTACAGAGGTCTGAGATAGGCCTTTTGCTCAACAGGGGCTTAAATCAGGTAGTCTGATCTGACACGTCAAGCCTTAATTTATATTTATGATTTGCCTAATACTGGCAGACAGCACTTGAATCACGAGTCTGTGTTCTTACTGAAAGTGCCCATTGTTTCATAGCCTTGGGTGGAGATGAGATAATAAGGCTTTAAAGCAATATTCAAGGTTAAATGCATTTTGGTTGAGCTCAAGGCCTGTTTTACACATCCTGTGTGTGAGCAGCAGTTTGCTCTTTTTTCTTTTTTTTTTGATATTTGATGTTTGATTTTTTCTGCCTATTTTAAGATGTAAAGGTTAATTTTTTAAAAACTTAAAGGGATTTAACCCAGGATTTTGCAAGATTTATTTATTTTTGTACATTTTTAAAGTTAAATGCATCAATCTGGGGCATTTTAATAGCACAATTAAGAGCTCCAACCCCTTTTTTTGTAATCAAATTTAACAGATTAAAAAGTCTTTACATTGACTCAAACATTTTAAGTTGGGATAATCAGTCCGCATTACATTCACACTGGTGTTTTTAGTCAAGCAATTTGAATATATTATTATTATCTGTAAAAAAAAATGAAAAATACACACAAAAGAAAAAAAAATACAGTTGAATACACTGGATGCTCGCATGAAAACACTGGATGCTGCTGCGCTTCACTCTGAAACAAGGAGCATGACAGACTAAATACTTATTTAATTAAATTGCAGCCTTTTGTGATTTGAATATCGCACTAAGCCGTAGCGCAATTTTTATTTTAGGTCATTTGACATATGTTTTGCCAAAGCAATGGCACAAAACATGTTATATTTATCTTGTTATGAGAAGTGTAAAAATATTTTTGATTCATTATGAAACTGTGGTGGGCCACCGGAGTCTTGAGTAATTAATGGGAAACACTGGCATGTGGTTCTAACTTTCTCCTGGAGTTTTTCAAAGTGTTCCCTTCTCTGTTATTATGAGCACTTATTCTAAGTCAAATGTTATACATTTTCCTATAGCAGATTTCAAAAGAAAAATTTGTTTATCTTCCATATTATACATCATAATGTTGAGTTGAGCATAATGCCTAAATTCACTTGCAGTATAAACACAGTAGTATAGATAGATTTATAATATATAATATGTACTATTCAGGGCTTGACATTAACTTTTTTTTTGCTCACCAGCCACTGTGGCTAGTGGTTTTCCAAAGTTACTAGCCACTCAGCATTTTCACTGGCCACAATTTTGACATTGATACCAATGGGAAAATCTGCCATATAGATATTTTTTATATTATCTTATAATTTGGCAGGAGGTATATTAGGCTGCTGTCACTTTAAGACCTGAGACACGGATCCATTATACTGTTACACATGCGTTTTCTTTCTCAACTGTTTATGTTCATTTAAAACATAACTGACTGTGTTTACGTGAATACTCGCCAAGACCGGCATTTTGACATTATTTTGTGTATATTTGACTGTCTAAGCGCAAAAAGCAGTGAAAAATAACTCAATTTAGTACTGAGAGGCAGCTTTATGTGTGTGCACTTTGGGTGTGAGCACAAAATCTGCGGGAATGAGTAAAATTATGTACAATATGTTCAATTCCACGGCGAAATTCAAGACCTGTACCACTGACAAATATTCATTCGGAGCAAATTAAACGAGTGAGTGAGGGGAGGCGGGTTTGTGTGTCAACTCGCTGTCGGAGAGATGAAAGAGCGAGAAGGTGCAGCTGGTATTGTGTATCTATTCTGCCGAAAATGATTATTGGAAGCGTTTCAGATATTTCAGTATTGATATGCAAAGAAAAATCAATATTTTTGATTTTTGAATATTTCTGCACTCAGTTTATTATTTCAGATTCCTTTTTAAAAGACTACAATTGAAAAATGTATATATTATATATAAAATTCAACCGACAAAAGTGGCTAGTAGGAGTGACTGCGTTACACGCCACTGCTGAAATCCACCCAGATTTGGTGGGTTGGCGGGTGTTAATATCATTATTGGCTTATCGGCCATAATATTGGTTCATGCTAGTGCACTTTTTACATGGACCAAACACCACCAGGAATTACATCAGAAAAGCAAAATCAGTCCATTTAAAAAGACAACTTTACAGATCAAATAATAAACTTGTTTTTTTACTGAATAAATCATGGTTTAACCAAAATACTTTTCTTAAGCCTTGTTGTGAGTGCATTACTGTGAAAACACATTATTTGTTTGTCAGTCGTTGTAGTTGAGTTTGAGTTTTATTTAACCCAAAATGTTTTTGTAGATAATTTTAGCAATTGTTAAGCACTTACGACAGAATGTTGAATTCCTCCAGACCGCAACAGAGATCCCAATTTTGTCGCAGATGGCACTGAAGGCCTCAATAGCATCGCAGAGTGCAGCAGGATCTCCGTCAGTTGTACACATATCGAACATGCAGCTTTGGAAAAAACTATCTGCATTGAGAACAGATGAGCATGCTGAGAATGGGCCCTGTCTGGATGTCAGCAGGCCGCAGTGAACCTCGCTGGCGTACTGCTGCTCCTCTGCATCTGTACAGACCCTAGGCAGGGTGGGCTCCTCACACACGCTCTGCCCTACAACATTAGCGTCCTGCACAAGTGACCCGTCTGGGATCTTGAAGTCATCTTCTGTCTCCTTGTTAAAGTTGCCGCACATGCCACAGATTCTGTTGGAGTAATGGCTGGGGACGATCACCTGAACAGCACCGGATCCCATGTAGAAGACGGACAGTTTGAAATCTGTCTGAAGGACCAAAGCATGTCCCTGGGCATTAACCGTAACTGTGTTTTCCTTCAGGAGTAGAGGGATATCCTTCCAGATTCCATTAACCTGATTAGAACAAGAAAGTGGTTAAGACAAAAATGATAATCACAAATTGTGTTTAGTGGTTGACCGACATATTGCTAAGGCCGATATATCGGCTGATATTTGGCATTTTTTAAATTACCGGCTCGATTTGGCTGAAGCAGAACTTTTGTATTATATATATATATTTATGTCTCTATATTTCTCTAATATTGGCATTGATATTGTCATTGCTATTGGCATTGGCCATCAAAAAAAACAAACAAACAAACAAAAGTGGTCGACCACTTATTGTGGTTGATTGCTCACCATGACTCTGCTCCTCTCTGTCCTCAGCATGGACACTCTCAGACCACGTATGTTGATGTTCACCTGCTGAATGGCGGAGACGTGCGAGTCCCCTTTTCTCTCATTCTGCACCTTCACTGCAAACTCTGGAAGCAACCCTGACTCATCGCAGACCTTTGACAAAACGTAGGTACAAGGACTCTCAAACTGGAAGGTGACCCCATCAAAAGTAGTGTAATGTGGGTCAGAGGCCACATGGCAGGTGCCAAAGGTGTCGTTGGACCGAGAGATGTGAGAACAGATGAGTTGCTCATCAGTGCAGGTGCAACGAGTGTTTTCATGAGTCCAAAATGTGCCTCTTTGCTCACATTGTGGCCCTGTGGATGAGAGTGGCGTACTACCACTTTACTATTTCACAAAGGCCAATAAATGTGGTGAATTTATGTCTCAGTGTTAGCCTGAAGATGTTTTTATGTAGCTAAATGACATACTAGGTCAAAATAATATGTCACTCACCACATTGTCCCCTCCGGATTCCTATTCTGTCAAAGGCAGTTTCCTCATCCTCACGCAGGCCTTGTGATAGCTCAAAAATAACCTGCCAGAAGCACAATTACAGCTGCAGTGAGTAACAGTGATTCTTCAGTGCTTGCAAAATTTTCATCACTCAGTCCAAAATGTACCTATTATATTTGTGCACATTACTTTCACAGATGCTTTCTTATCAAACAACTTACAGAAATTCTTGTAGTGCTTTAAGACTGCAGACAGCTTAACATAGTTCATACGAGCAAAAAATAACTCTTGGAGTTTTTTCCAAAGGGATCCCACTTAATCAGTCTTCACTGGTGAGTTGTATGTTATTTTTGTATCTTTATTGTATATCCCAACAAACATTTGGCAAGCAAAACCACCAATAATTTATTTATTTTTTACATTTTGCTCTCAAAACTATGGAGCCCCTAAAGGGACATGGTGATGGAAAAAAATATGAGATGGGAGGAAAAAATTTATGTCAATGCTTTTGCATTCTCACAAATGTTTTGCATTCCCCCGAGAAACTTTGCACTCGCTCGCAAAACTTTTGTGTTCTTTGCGAGCAAACGCAAAGTTTCTCAGGCGAACGCAAAAGTTTTGAATTGAAATTTTTTCCTCCCATTTCATATTCTTTCCACCACCATGCCCCTTTAGGGGCTCCATACATTTGTGCACATTACTTTATACAGATGCTTTCTTATCAAACAACTTACAGAAATTCTTGTAGTGCTTTAAGCCGGTAGAGTTGTCAAAAGTACTGACTTCGGTACCAAGTAGGTACTGAAATTTAAAAAATGTGATGCTTTGAGCGCTGTTGAGCGGATTCATAAACACCTCTGATTGGTCATTGTGTTCACGCACTCATCGGATATGTCTGTGAATGGCTACAATGATCAATGCTTCAAAAACGTTGTAAATAGTCATCAGTGACACTCTTCACTGAGCGCTTACACAGATACACACGGGAACGTTTGAAAGCAGGCATCTATCATGGACCAGTCTGTTGATAGACGCCTGCTTTCAAACGCTCCCGCTTTCAAAACGCTTTCAAATTCAAACACTTCCGTGTGCTTTCAAACAGTCCCGTGCGTTGATCATTGTATCCAATCGCAGACATACAGTATCCGATGAGCGCGTCAACACAATGGCCAATCAGAGGTGTTTACGAATCTGCTCAACAGCGCTCAAAGCATCACATTTTTTAAATTTCAGTACTGATTGTTATCGAAGTTGGTACTTTTGACAACTCTAGCAGACAGCTTAACATACAATTCATACGCCTAGAAGACTCTTGGTGGTTTTTCAAAGGGATCCTACTTTATCACTGTTCATTGGTGAATTGTATGTTATTTTTGTATCTTTATTGTATACCTCCAAAAAAAAAAATAATAATAATTGTTATTATTTTTTAGTTTTTGCAAATCAAATGCTCATTGGACAACAGCCATGTTGGACGCATTTCTATTGTTCAGTTTCCACTGGCATGACTGTGTTTTTTCATTGTTTAATTGATTAAGTGTGGTCATTTTGGTTGAAAAACTTTTAACTTTTTGGATACACAATAAAAAAACCACAAATAACTCCATAGAATTCTTCTCTAAAATGTTTTAAATGATCTTGAACATTTCACCATAAAGATTCCCAACAGCTAAATCTGAATCTTTAAATTGCTCTACCTGGATGTTGTCGGATTGCTTTGTCAGAGGGATGTAAACTTGTCTCCAGTCTCCACTGTTAGAAGTCTCTGAGGTCCAAATCAGTGTCTGCAGAATGTCATCCACTAGCAAAACTTTGAGTTCAGAACTCTTCTGGGTGGGTTTATGGTACCAGAACTCCAGACAGGAGTCTTCTGAGATCTTAAGAAATCCACTCTTGAGAGGAAACACACCAGATGGACTCACAGGATGCGCGGTTTCCTCTGTAGTACATAAATTTAAGTGATTTACAAGATTTACAATTGATGCTCATCTCAATTTGAAAAGTTTTACCGCCTTTCAAAGTTTGTGATTTCCTCTTTTATACTAAGGCCCGGTTTCACAGACGGGGCTTAGACTAAGCCAGAATTAAGCCTTAGTTCAATTAGGACATTTAAGTTGCTTTTATAAATGTACCCTAGAAAAAAAACATTTCTGGTGTGCATCTTGAGACAAAACAATGGCTCTGACATATTTTAAGATATGTCAGTGCAAGTTGCTTTCAGATAAAACAGCTCAAACATGCATTTTAGTCTGGGACTAGCTTAAGCCTTGTCTGTGAAACCAGGGGTAAGAGTTTTATCCTTCTTATCTTTTCAGTTGTATTAATTTTTTTTGCTCTGTTTGTGGGTTACACGTGTTGTTACCTCCCCGTGCCTATAAATGGTATGAACACTGAAAAACAGCTGTTTCATAGTTAATTTTTCACTAAACATTAAGTTGGTAATGTTTTCATTGCATTGTGGAAAGCACAGGCTGTATTATAGATTGACCTCTAAAAGCATGCTGTCATAAATAAGATTAGACTCTGATCTGAACTTTGTGTTTCGTGAATTCTAGCCGTGTAGCATGAGTGTCACGATCAATGCCTTATTCACACAAGTGGTTGAATGCGGTGCCTTGCGTACTTGAAAGTCAAGTTGAAGAACATAATTTGAGGAATAAAAAGTTTAAAGAAGCTCTGCTACGTGCTGTTAGAAACCTATTAACTGCTGTTGTTGTTGCCGCAGGTGAATGGATTGGTGGTAAACACCAGCGAATAACACAAAGCAGCAACTGTCTCTGCAGCAATTTCATCTCAGCAGTATAATTACCTGTTGCCGTCTGAACGCTGATGGGTCCCTCAGAGGTCCAATCACAGGATCCTGGCAAATCACTGCCAAAATCACACTTTGCGAAATAATCTACAGCACAGGAGGGAAAAGTGATTAAAGGACAATAAAAAAGTGGAGTGAGAATAAGAACCTAATCGAAAACAAGAAACAAACCAAAAAAATTGTTCTGTTTGGCTTGTTATAACAAATGTTCATGTCCAGAGTCACTCTTGCGAGAAATTGGTCATACCGGTCGGTGTGAGTGCTTCTATTAGAAAGGCCTAAAAAGTTCACAACTCATCAGAGTTTGATAGCATGGTTTCTAACAGGTACTCTTTTTAGTACTGCAGAAGATTTTCGGTAACACTTAAAGCCTTTATGTATAATGTATTATTTTATTAGTGCAGTCAAACGATTAATCATGATTAATCGCATCCAAAATAAAAGTTTGTGTTTACATGTGCTGTGTATATTTATAAATACACAAATATAAATATAAATATTGTATATATAAATATATTTTTGTTAAATACAGTATATACATGCATGTGTGTATTTATATATACATAATAAATAGAGGCGATTAATTGCGATTAATCGTTTGACAGCACTATTTATAATGTACATTATAATGCATTATATCTTTTCATAAATAATTGTAATCAAGTTAAAATGCATTATAATATCTACAGGTTTCTCGCTACATCTCAAATTGGTTGGTTGTCATGTTTTATTGCATTATACTTTCTAAAAATGTAATAGTGAGTAGATTTTAAAGTATTTTGTTTTATAACTGTGGTTACAAATTACAATTATCCATGAGATCATTACAAGGCATAATAAAATAAATACTTACATAATGCATTGTATTTAAAGGCTTCAAGTAAAATGTTACCATAAATGCTTTAACATTTTAACCTCACAATTCAAAATTCTTACCTGCATTTGACCTCCAGTCAGGAAGAGTGAGTGAGAAACTTCTGCAGATGATGAATGGAGAAAATGTGATGTAAATAAAATGTTAAATAGAGAAACATAGCTTTGTTAAACATAATATAAGAGCGATAGAAAGACGACCTACCTTGAATGAGCCTCAGTGTTTAAAACACATAAATAGGCTACTACATAGAGCAGCCTCAGGTACGTGTCCCCTGGCATAGTCTCGCTGATATGTCCTGAGGTGAATCTAGATTGTACCTCCTTTCTCGGGACAATGAGAAGGGTTTGAATGTGCTGGCTGTTATGAAGGTGATGGAAATTGCACCATTGACCCTGAGAAGGTGTGGTTTTGATGATGGTGCCCCACCGAAAGGGGAGGGGTTTTAATGTATTGTTACAGTAACAAGGAGAAATTGGACTCTTTTTGAAAGAGAGAATTTTGAAATTGTACCTTAAGTCATTTGTTTACGTTCCAGTCACAACCTTATCAAAGTCCAGTTATTGTGTTGCAGCAACTCTTTAATTCAATCTAATGCAACATTGCTAATGCAATATTAGATAACATAATATCAAAGCAAGCTCCTTTCTTGGAAAAAAAGAGCTGGTCTCTCATACAGAAAATAAGATGGTGTTTAGCTGGTTATGCTGAGTGGTGAGGTGATGTATGTGCCTGACCAGCTAAAAAAAAGTGCCCCAAAACCTAAAAAATGTTAAGTAGGATAATCACACTTTTAAAGCAAAACATTTAAAAAAGAAAAAAAATGACCTGAGAAAAAAATCAAGTAACATTTGTAGATTTTTTTTAACTAGACACCATTGTGATTTTTAAAGGCACAATATGTAATTTTCGCCACTAGAGGTCATTTATTCAAAACAAAGGCGTAGCTTGATGACGCCTTGATTTCGCAGAATCATGGGAGGTGTTGTCTTCACGTCTACAGCAGGTGGAAAAGAATCCAATGGAACTCGGGCAGAAATCAGAGCTAATTTAAATATTTATTAACATTACTATAGTATGAAGTAGGGTGTGGCTAAAAGCCATTGGAGCGATTGCTAATGAAAGACGAGCATGACACACGTCTCGAGAGCAGTTGAGCTTTTATTATGCCGCAGACGAGTGTTTCTGCTTCTTCTGGTCATGTGTATGTGGGGTAACAGCGCTGTTTTATCATATTAGGTACATTTGTGTGTTGAAAGTTGTTATAATGCTACTTTGTGTGTTCGCTCGGCGGCTGCTATGAGACACTTGTTGCACACTGCAGTAAGCTAGATCGATATTAGGCATGGTAAAACATGGTACTCACAGTAAATCAAGAAAACAAGATTTAAACAATAAGACTTACTGTGTTGAGCTATACAACGATGATTAGTCTTCAGTTGATAAATGTATCTAAACAGTTGCTCACCTGTATAATAAAACACATGATATATTAAAGCGTCTTTGGTGTTTCCATAGTTTCTACAAAATAAAACCGGAAATCGAGGGTAACGCGGGTATGATGTCACTGATCACTGGTCCGTGTCCTGGTTAAAATTGCTTATTTCTCTGGATTTAAACATTCTTTGAAACATTTGGGATAATGTAAGTACACAAGTCAACAAAATATATAACATTGTTCTAGTGGTTTTTACCACTTTACATATTGTGCCTTTAATCGGATACACTTTTTAAAGGTGTGTTTATTATTCAAGTACTGTATTACAGTTCATGCGAATAGATTTGCAGTGTCCTCAGGTTAATTGAACCATGCCAGTCCAATAAACACATATTTGAGACCTATTTTATTTACTGTGCTTCCTTAAACATTGCATTTGCAAAGATCAAATAGGAGCAAAGCCACTGTTTAGATTGATGCCAGACATTGACACCTTGACCTTGTGATTTGTAGTCGTACCTCTAACCTGTTTCATGTCTAGTTTTCTTTGACAACTCTATTTGAGCTAGAGCTCATTAACTTTTTTTTTGCTGTAATGATTTCACAGTCCTTGGTTTTATTTGCAATATGAGACATAATGTTCCAAATGCTTTATTTCTTCTATTCTTCTCTTCAACTTGTCCAACAGATAAGATAACACCAGCAACCCAGATTGATGCATATTCCAGATAATAGCTTTCTTTAATGATGTCATCTCAGACATATGTAGGTGGTCTGATACTGCTAGGACTTCCAGGATGTGCTGTCATACATCTGCTATTAACTAAACCTTTGGTTTGCAGCAAACAAAACTCCTCCTTTACATTATGCTGAGAAACAGACTGCAGTTGAAGAGACAGGTGAATGACTGCGATTTCAACTCAGATAAGATTACATTTTCTATTTACCCTCAGTGGATCATTAAGTGTCATCCTCTGACAGATGTAATACAAACAATATCACAAAATGAGCATTGCTTTTCTCTCGGCGCTTGGATTTAATGAGAAAGTGTGCTTGAATGATTTGAAATGAAAGCCCTTGGAGAGGTTAGAAATAGCTTCAATTTCTTTGATGCTCATTTAGAATATAACCAAGGTCAAAAGCAGGTCCAACCCTTGTGTATAAAGAACTGTGGCCATTTGCAGCAGCTGTGTGTAGGTTATGCCTAGCTGCTGCATAAATGAGTGCTAAGTTACAACCAAAGTCCCTGTCAAAGAAAGTCTGTTCAATCGGCGGCCATATTTGCAATGCCTCCGGGCAGCTATTTCGGGCATCCAAGACCAAGTCCTATCTATCTGAATGGGGGAATCCTGAAATCTCAAAAACTGCTTTCTCCCATTCATAAGTAATAGGAGTGAACTGTCTTCGTTTGTATATCTATAGTCTTTGGTTACAGCTTACACTCATTTATACTATACCACATTCTGCAAAACATTTGAGCATTACACCATTAAATTTGAAAACTAAATGTTTTTCGAAGCCTTTAACCAGGAGCAATGGCTGGAATAACATAGCAAACTGAATGGAATATATCAGTGTATAGTATTTATTGCCAATCGTCAAGCAATCAGATTATATATATATATATATATATATATATATATATATTGTGGTAACAAAAATACATCTAAGTGAACAATAGCCTTTAAAATGACTTAAAATACATATATAATAACAATGAGACAATAAGTATCAAAAGCAAGTAATCATATGATTTTATTGAACAACACTGTTAAAATACATAATGTAAAATACATAATACAAACATAATCGAGGTATTACAAATGCCTACAGAGGGCGCCAACGGCCTAATGATAGTTGTTGTTACACTATACCAAATCCTTATTTAATATTGGCCAAACAACATTTAATTCAAATGTCCACTTAATTTTTACTATTTGGTCACTTCTTTATGATAGAAATGCTATAGCCACTTTAATTTTTTGAATAAGAACATGTGGACCTCAAAACATGCAAACTCAGAGCGAGAGTTTAAGCTTTTATTTTTATTTAGGAATATTTTGATGTATTCTCCTGTGTTGGCTTAGGTTTATAAATGATTTACCTTACAAATCTGATGAAATGATGCATGTGCATTCCCAATTGAATGTTATAAGCAACCCAAACTCATAGCAGAGTTTGTAAACCGAGCTGCTAAGATGCGCTCCACGTAAATGATAACAGTGCAACACTTCCCTATAAAATACAAAGCGCATCAGACTTTATACATATTCCAAATGCATGTTATTTGAAACCCAAACAAACAGTACATGCAGAGACTAGGTTCATGTGGAGCAGCATTACTGTTAAAGGTTCAGTGTGTAAATTTTAGCGGCATCTAGCGGTGAGGTTGCGAATTGCAACCAACAGCTCAGTCCACTGCTCACCCCTCCCTTTCGAGGCACATAGAGAAGCTACGGTGGACGACACAGGACAAAGATGTCGTCGTCTGAGACAGAAGAGAGTAGCCAGTCAAGCAAATGCACTCTGTAGAGCAGTTTGTCCGTTTAGGGATACTGTAGAAACATGGTGGCGCAAAATGGCGAATTCGATGTAAGGGGACCCGCGGTGTATGTAGATAGAAATGGCTCATTCTAAGGTAATAAAAACATAATGGTTCATTATGTAAGGTCTTTATACACCACTGAAAACATAGTTATGTATATTATATTGCATTTCTGTCAATAGATCCTCCTAAATATTACACACTGGACCTTTAATGGAGCCGCTGAGATGCTGGAAGAAACGCGTAACCTGCGCGCATGTAAATAATTAAAGTGTTGCACTTCACTCTGAAACCCCTCAGGGAATTGATTTAATTGAATCGCAGCCTTTGTGATTTCAGAATTGCACAATGCTATATTATGATTTTTAAATGGTTTTAATATATCGTGCAGCCTTAGAAAATGGTCTAATAATGCGGTTCATTGATTCTCGTCCGAGGAATGCGCCATTTCCGATATTTTGCCAGTTAAGCGACATGGGTAAAGTGCAATCGAGGATTTTTTAAAATAGAGCACTCGAATTTAATCGAGGAGTCGTGACAGCCCTAAACATTAATATTGTGAAATATTATTACAATCTTTCTATTTTAATATATTTTAAAATATATTTATTTCTCTAATGGCAAAGCTAAAGCAATTACTCCAGTCCTCAGTGTGACATGCTTCATGATGAAACATTTCTTATTATTATCAGTGTTAATAACTGCTTGAAAACGCCTAGCCTTGTGGAAACCATGATGCATTTTTCCTCAGGATTCTTTGATGAATAAAAATTCAAAAGAACAGCATTTATTTGAAATTTTATTTTTTGTTATTATATTTTATTTACTAATTTATAAATGGTTTTACCATCAATTTTTTTATTTAATGCATCATGAACAAAAGATGAATAAAATGTTTTATAATATATTTCTTAAAAAAAATTGTACTGCCCCTAAACTTTTGAAAGGTAATGTATCACATTTCAATGGAAATTCTGTTTATTTTCTGTTTTATTTCTCACAGGCAAAAGTAGTTCCAAAGCAAGCCAAATCATTCTGTAATTTGATTGAGAAACATTCTATAATCCCTGTGCTCTGGCTCCACTCCGGGTTTTCCATTGCTCAATTGTTCCACACTCAAAAAATACTTTGCTTCAAATACCTAGCAAATAACTTTATTTTACTTGATTCTCTTCTTGTTTTGAAGTATCAAAAAAGTGAAATTAAAATGTTTACCTGGAATCTGATCCACCGTGGATCAGGTAGATCATATACATCTTTTTTTTTAAAGATATTGAATAATATTTTCCAGTTGAATGACTGCAGAATACTCCCTGTTTTCCTAGATGAATGCATGCATGTGTTTGAATTTATTGAGCCATTGTGTGAATTTTTTTTAATGCAGAGACATTGTGACATAATGTAGCAGATTAATGGCCCTTATGGGAAGTTTACAGGCGTGTAATGTGTACACAGAGCCCAGATAAAGGCTGGTGTCAATGAGAGTGTTTGTACAGAGTGTATTTGCCACCTGTCAGAGATAAGCAAAGCCTTGAGAGCAAAAGTCTGACATTCCCTCGGCCGTTCCCTGACACTTACTGTCATTTGTGTCAATACGCACTAAACTTGAAAAGAATATTAATGTTCCGTTCTGTTCTCTCTTCTTTTTTTTTTTTTTTTTGTCTTGTAAAGTCTCTGAGATTTTCTATTGCTGTGTTTGTACTCGGAGAGGGTTTGGCTCTTTCATGAGAGAAATGATCATCATTGTTTAAGTTTACATTTCAACATTTTCATTTGATTTAATTTTTTTTTCTTGACACAAATAAGTGATGTGACAAAAACTAGATGCCACTTTAGATGAATGTCCCACTGTTTCTAGTATATTTTCAGGGACTTTTAATATGCTTTAAGACAAACCATGTGCAAATTCATGTCAACACCATTGCTGAGTATTTTCTCCTTAAAACTGCAGTGAAAAAAAGACAATCTCAAACCCGCGGCTTGACATCGCTGGTGTCTCTGACATCACAAACTACCTTGTAACCAATCACGTCAACGTGTCGGCAGACTTTAGCATATCATTAACAGCAAACTAGCAGGGGAGTCTCGAGAGAAGCCAGGTTATCCTGGTATATTTTTCTGTTGATATGAAAAATCATGAAGATTTAGCAATATGGCGGGTGTATGATGTATATTACGATGTTATGATGAAATATATGCCTTTCTCCACTGATGTTCTGAGTTGTTCAAAGCATTTGTATGGATACTGATTGTTAGAAGGAAGCTGTCTGACTTTGACATGACGAACTGGAACGTGATTTGTGTAACATTAGCAACACATTAATAGCTGTTTGACATAGTCAAACAAAAGGCTAATCATGTTAATTACCGTTATGAGTCAGATGTTGTAAAGAGCGATACCATTGTGCTGCGTTTACCTCAGTTAGTTGACCGAGTGGATCTCTGAGCCAGCGTGAGCGAGTTGAGGCGGGGCTAATTTGCATATTTATTGATCCACGTATATTAAATGAGGCGAGGGTGTAGAGTTACATTCAAGCTATTTTAAGGCATGAAGAAATTTTTTTCACAGGAAAAAAAAATTTAAATGCCATTTTGGTGATCAAAGATGAGTTTTAAGGGATACATTTATTGACTACAGGGGGACTTTAAAATAGATTTACAAATGCAATATTCATTTTTTTTATTTTATAAATGATATAAAGTGCAGACACTGTCTACATTCTATGATTTTACTGTGGCATCTCGGTAGTTTGAACTGTGTGGGGTGGATTTCTTAAGATTTTAGTCACATTCATGTTTCTATACCATTTACAATAAAATGCTCCAAATATTTTGGGTGGAAAAGATTTGACAACAGAGTAAGCTGTTTCTACTTTGCCCTTAATTAGAGTTCTTGGAACTTTCCTGCAGAGACCTTAAAAGTGTGAGCTGTTCAGAAACTTGGGAGAGACGTGTTTGTGGTTTGTTGCTCAGCGAGGGATTTGTTGCGGAAGCCCTGGTGAGTTAAGCTGAGAGCTGCTCTGTGTTTGAAGTGTAATGTTGGTGAGGTGATATATTGTGTGCTTTTCCAAATCATTTCCCCTGGACACTCAGCGGACAGACTGTACTCTTACAAAGTTCCATAGTGTGTAATTTCAGATATGGTCTGACCCATTTCAAAATGAGGCAGTCCCAAACTCAGAACTAGTTAGCAAGATGTTGTCAAGTTATTCATTTAGAGTATATGTGTAATCCACATACAGTAGTTAAGACTCATTCTAAGGTCATAATTAATTCACACATTTCATTTTGATTCTCTACTTTGCTTATAGTTAGTAAACAAGCACAGTTATACAAAATACACTTTCTTACACAGAAATATATATGAGCAAATGTAAGCTAAATCAGTTAAAAATTAAAAGTAGTAGATACATTGTACATGCAAGTCAATCTGCTTAACATATTGTTATGCATTAGCATATCAATTCCAGCAGAGAGCGCCAAACCCCACTGTTTCTTCTGTGCTTCTTTTTATTTAAATGTTGTGCAAGAAGCACGGAGCTAAAATGTGTGAAATTAATTTCTTTATTGAAGAAAATAAAAAAGTAAACCGAGTATGAAATTGAAGGATGCATTAGTACAGTGGTTTCATGCAGTCTGAAATGTGTGAAATTCATCCTTTACATGCACTTTAAGGTGCTTTATCACTGAACTACTGAGGTTTGTAGCTTTCTGTCAGTACACAGTAGATCAACATATTTGATAATTACTTCATTTACATTTCTTGAAGAAAATGTCAGTGCAGGCAGCAAATGAATAGTGTTAAAGGCTGTCTAGTTCAAGGTTTTTAAAATGGGGTCTGGAGACCCCTGGGGGGGCCGCATGGGAGTGACAGGGGGTCCATGGAAAAGTCTAGAGAAAAATTGTAAAAAATAAATAAATAAATAATTAGGCTAGGTTAAAATAAATAAATGAGTAAATAAAAATGTGGTTAAAATAAAAATAGTTATAACATATTAAATGGATTAAATTAGATAAAAATTTGATTAATATGATTAAATACAAATTAAATTAAAATTGAACAAATAAATAAATATTACATTTAACAGTACATTACCTTGGTAGGAAAAAATATAATAATAGAAACTAATTTTATATTTATAATATTACATTTTCAGTGTAAAAATTGGGTGTTTATAAAATATAGATGCCTTTTAAGTTTTAGGATGGGGGTCCCTCACAGGATGATCGTATTTGGGGATTTCTGTCAAAAATCTAAATATTTGCTTGAAAGAAGAACAATTACAATTCTGTATGCAGTTATTACAGTGCTATTATCGCTATTGTTCATATATTAAACTGTGAAACTTTAAGTTAAATTTTAATGGGACATTTTACTTAGTTCTTACATTTAAATGATGTTGCGAGTAGAATTGTTATCAGTCTGCTTTAGATGAACTTCAGATGTGCTTTGAGTAATTGCATGTTGATATAAAACAACTGAAGATGTTTTCTGAAGTCTTGTGCATATATTTGCATGCATTTGTATGTGATTTGAAAGTTGGCGAATCTCAACATTTCAGACCCTGTTTAGACTTTTACGTTGTATCCTTAAAACTTGTCACCCAAAATGGATGTTAATACTTGGTGTAAACATGCTCTTATAGTGCTTGATTGGTGTCTTTCTGAGATTGTATGTGTGTATGTGTTTATGTGTTTGCATCCAGACCTTGACAGGGACACGCAGTTCTGCTCTCAAAGTCATTTCCACGCCCCGCATGCCACCTCAGCACCACGCAAACCCATCAAAACAGAGAACAAATGCGAGGAAGTATTAAAAAAAGACTGAAACGAGAAAAAAGAAGGGGTGAAGAACTAACTCCCCTTCGTGCCTCCCTTGGTCTCATCGATCCGACGAACTTCAGAGAGGAGATGATCTTATGCTTGTGCCTTTCTGGATGGCCAAAGCAGAGGGGGGGACTAAGATCAAAGAGCTGTTCCTGTCTTTCTATCCCTCTATCTCTGGCTGTGAGTGGAGGAGAGGAGGGAGTGAGAAAGAGGAGAAAAGGAGGAAGATCAGTGCATGAAAGGAGGAAAGATCTTGGTGGATTTAGTGGATCTGAGGGGATGGCACCCCGCTGTGTTCACCTTGCATATATACGCGCACACACACACACACACACACTCCATAACTGAGCTTGACCGCATTGAGGAGTCATGTAGTATGAAGGCATTTAAGATTGATCCAAAACATGAAACAAGCGAAGAGCTAAACCCAGTCCCAAATAAGCAAACATATTCATATTCTCATAAACCTTAGAAGCTTGAATCTTTTTCTTTTTTTTTAAGACAAGTCACACACAGTTCCATTCAAAAGTTTGGGGTTTAGGGTCAGTAAGATTTTTTTTTAACAAATTAATATTTTTATTCAGCAATGCTGCATTCAATTGATCAAAAGTGACAGTAAAAACATTTTTTAATGTTACAAAGGATTTCAATTTAAAAGTGGATCATGTTTTCCACAAAAATATTAAGCAGCAACATTGATGATAATAAGCAACAAATCAGCATATTAGAATGATTTATGAAGGATCATGTGACACTGAAGACTGCAGTAATGATGCTGAAAATACAGCTTTGGCGTCACGGAAATAAATTATATTTTAAAATATAATGGAAAAATGTTTTTTATATTTCACAATTTTACTGGTTTTACTGTTTTGATCAAATAAATGCAGGCTTGGCGAGCATAAGATAAGATAAGATAAAAAAATAAACGATGCGCACCAGAAAACATGGAGGGAAGCTCTTTTGAGTACCAATATTTTTGAGGACCGGTTAACAGGGACATGTTTACTTACTGGAGTAGGATTTTTCTCCATCACTGGTAAGATAACAATCATGATGATAAGTGTGTTCTTTAGGCTAATTATTAGGTGTGCAACGGATTGCAGTTAATCCGTGATACGTACGGATAAGGTTCGGCACGCATGTGATTCGCGGATTAACTGCTAAATTTAACCAGTTTATCATTTGGACATGTTTTGTCTCGCCAATTAACACGATTCAAACGATTTTAAAAGCGGAAGAAGGGGCGAAAATCGGGACTCGCGAGCTGTTATCTGTGCGCACAGCCTCACACTCCCGAAACGCGCGCACACAAAGAGAGAGAGATACGGTCAGACAGCGCTCGAACACCGAATTAATTCCTCTTTCGCGTTTACTTGCACTTGAACGGACACATACACACAAAATTATGTCAAAATACCTGTCTCGGCAAGTATAGGTTGTTTGCACATGACGTCATTGCTGCAGCGTGAAATGCGGCTGGAAGGCAAGTACTGATTTTTCTATATAGGAATCCTATCACAAACTCAAAATTCCTATGTTTTGCGTCGTTTATGGTTGCTCAATCCATCAAACCGAGAAACCACAATGAGCTTTTATCGTTTACGTAACTTATATCGTTTTTTTAACTTTAAAAGTTGTCACCTTTTATTAGGGGTGTAAGAAAATATTGATACACGTGAATATCGCGATATTATGTTTGGCGATACTGTATCGATTCTCAAAAACACTGTATCGATATTTATTTATTTACATCCAAGATTCGTGGCTTTGTGTTCGGTTTAAACCACGAACTGTATAAAACACAACCGCTAGATGTCAGCGTTATCTCAGAACGTAAACTGATCGCTAGCGTTAGCATTAGCAAACCCAGCTCACAAGACGATAGAATTATTCCGCTCTCGCGGTATACAGAGCTGAAGTGTGGACTCATTTTGGCTTCAACTATAAAGAATCCATTAAGGAGATCGACAAGAGTCAGTTGTTTGCAAAATAGACCATGTTATAATCCAAAACTCGAGAAACGCATTGAATCTGAGAGCTCACTTAATATCCCGATGCCATCCGCGCTGTTGAGAGAGGCATTCAATAGAATATGTAATATGTACTGCACATTTTCCTCTCAGTAACAAAATAAACACACAACAAAAATGACAGCGTTGAAAGCAGAAAGAAAGCATCTGATCATAGCGATGTGGATATGTTTGCAGCACCAGCTCTGCAGTTCAGTACTTCAGTGAAGGCATGTTTATTTAAATAGCACTTTATACAATACTGCTTTAAAGCAAGCAATATAAAACAGACATTCAGTCATTAAATGGACTATGCACTAGTTGTTAAATAGTTTAGAAATTAAAAACTGCTATACTGTGAACCTTTAAAACATATACACCTAAAGAATCCTGCAGTCACTTTACTATTTTCCCTTAGATTGCGCAAAATAGTGATTAGTGATATAAATGCAAATGATACTGTATTGATTAACTAAAAGTTGTTTGCAAGATTTTATGCATATGGTGGTGTGTTCTTTATAACCGTTTTTTTCTAAAATTAGATCCTCTTTCTAAAAAAAAACAAGAAATATCGCAATATATCGCCTTTCTTACAGTATCGCAATATATCACGAAATATCGTATCGTAACCCCTGCATCGTGATACGTATCGTATCTATAGATTCTTGGCAATACACAGCCCTACCTTTTATAGCGTTTTGCGTCTGCTGATACTGAAATGAATATGGATAACGTTACCTGCTTACCTTTTTTGTTTTTGACTTGGTTAAATATTCACATTCTTCATGGTATCGTTTGCAGGGAAGAGAATATATTTTATCCCATTGCATGATCATTTGGTGTTTTCACTTCAGTTTTGTAGAATTCCGTTTACAATGTTGATCTGGTTACCGTGAAAACAGTGTCACGCACTGCTGCTTCAGCCATCATATGGTAGAAAATGTCCAAATAAAAAAATGTGTTCAATAAGCCGACAAAAGTCGCTCCAATTCTTTGTTGGAAGGGTGTAAATGTAACTAATGTTTTCTTTGTAAATATTCACTTTGTAAATATAGAATCGGAGGGGCATTCAGCGGACAGACACCCTTTTTTACAGTCTATGACAGACACCGACACACTGTATTTTTATTTTATTGTATTTATTTCAACACATGACAACCAAAATCAAACCCATAGAAGCTTGTGAACAGTTTTGAAGTGGCATGCGTGCAAGTTATGCTCATTCACAAGCTGAGTGAGAGTCATACTCGCAAATTTAATGTTAATTTTTAAACCAAACAAAATACAACACTTTCAAAAACACTCAGCTATGTGTTTATTTTATTGAGTGATAGGGAGTGGGTTCAATCAGTGACATTATTAGATTTGCTATACGGCGTCTCCCTGTCACCTCCTCAACCTGCTTCCCTTAGTGTGTTTTTAGACGTAGAAAAGGCGAAAATTGTATTACACCGTCCAGTTTTTTCCCTGAACGATGATGTGAGCCCCTGATGCAATTCTTGATTCAGCATAAATTACCTACAATGGCGACATTTTTCACAATCACGACAGAAAATCAAAAATGCTGCCCTAACTTCACTATCAGAAAGACAGCGCGATACAAACCATATTAGAACTGAATGCGGCGTGACAGCTTCACATTCTCTTTATCTACCTCCTCGATGGCAGTCAAGTCTTTCAATTCAGTAGAAAAATCGCTCCTCTTCATAACATAAGGTTTACGTCCACAATATGTTGTATGTTTTCTGTTTATACCTTTCTAAACCAGCACAGTAGGACTTTTCTCCATCTCTTCCATTCTAATTTTCACTGCTTGCCCTCCACATCAATTTCGCGCGTCACCAGAACCACGTGATTGCAAACAACCTATTCTCTCTGTTATGAACAGTTGTCATAAGTGAACAGTTGAGAAAGAAACCGGATGCGTGTCAGTTATTAGGTCCGTGCTTTCCTTCTTAAAGTGACAGCAGCCTAATATTCTTGCTGTTGTCTGCCATTAATCTTAGTAAAATAAAATAAAATAAAAAATCATTATCATCATCTACCATGTTCGAGAGAAAAGAAGACAGTGAGGAGAGCAGTCAGGAGGAAAGTGATGAGGACAGCTTTTAGGATAAGTGTGTTGCATAAAGTGTGAGTACCAAGCAACATCTCCAGGTTCTCCCTTGAGAACCAGACCAAAAAAGTTGGTTGGTATATATATATATATAATTTGTGTGTGTGTGTGTATATATATATATATATATATATATATATATAGATAGATAGATAGATAGATTATTTGATCAAAACAGTAAAACCAGTAATATATATTGAATAGCTAAGTGACCCTAGAAAAGTTAAAATTATTTCTGAGCATAAAATCACGGTAACACTTTAGTTTAGGGTCCAGTTCTCCCTATTGACTAGTTGCTTATTAGCATGCAAATTACTAGGATACTGGCTGTTTATTAGTACTTATAAAGCACATAATAATTGCAGTTCTGTATCCTATTTGCTACTGTACCTCAACTCATAATCAGGAATTTAACTGAAATTTAAACTGCGTTCTTAATTCTGAATTGCACACAGACCTGCTGGGAAAAAAAAAAACAAACAAAAAAAAAACAGTCTACCAAACAAAAATAGCCCCAAACAAAGACAATATAAAAGAAAAACTTAACAAAAAGAGTCTCAAAAGAAGTCACTCCCTAAAAAAACACAGTCCCACTTCTCAGAGCAGAAATAAGAGGGAATCGTGTCTCTGCTGCATTATACAATTAATTGAATACATTAGCTGAGTGCACCTGTGACCTGACTGCATAAAGAACTGCAGGGAATGGAGGGGAATGTCAAATGAGAGCAGGATGTGGAGAGATGAAAGAGGGAAGGCTTTCTGTAGCAGTGTGCATTACAGAATTACCAAACAAAACAGTTTTGTTCCCGTTTTGTGCATTATTGCCAGGGAGTCATTTTCACCTAAACATCTCACCCAGATGGGTCCAATCTTGTGCTGGTGAAATCAGAGAGACTGTGTCAGAAATAAGAGTGTCTGTGCGCCGTGGTTGCTTTTCTTTCAAAGCTTATCATTGACTTGTTTAAATTAATTTCAAAAGCCATAAATTCATTACTGCAACTCTCCAAAGCACTTGTTTAAGTGTTCATTACAGTATGCACTAGTAATCAGTTGTTCCTGTCATGTTCTGGACCAAACTAATGACGGATGGAGTTTGTTAATGACTCTGTTGCATAACTTTAAAAAAATGCTGTGGTTTGATCATTTAGCATTGGTGTAAATGCTCTTTTCTAAGCAGAGCCAGAATCACTTCTTCATAACGTTGGATGCTACCTGTAAATCTGCATGAAATTTTAAATTTTTTTTTTTTTTTTTTTTTTACAGATCTGCACCTCACCCATTCAGACAAGATGGACAGAGGTGAAGAAAGCCAAACCTGTAGTCCCCAAAGTACTATTAGAAATCTTAGACCAGAAAGCAGCCAGGACTGTTAGACGTTCTTTATAAATTCTGGTAATTTAGGCTCTAGATTTTTTTTTTTTTTTTCAAAGTGCATTGAATTTAACCATGTAATCTGTATGTTCCTATATTGTTATATATACAACATACCCATACACGCACACAAACTGTTTCTTTCTCTCTATCTCTCTCCTTCTCTTTGTTTGTCTAATCAGCAGGCCATATCAGATCCGGTCCTAAAGGTCAGCAGGTGGAGAAAATCAATCTACACCTTGCCCTTTTTAACAGAGGTACAGGTCACACCGTGCAGTAGAGGAGAGGCTGTGTACTGCATCATCTTTCTGCTGTACGCACACACGCACACACCAACGCACACACACACACACATACACAAATTATCAGGTCAAGGTCATCACTTTTGTTCCAATCTGTTGCACTCGCTGACCTTTCATGTTTTCGTCTGCAGTCTCTGCAGTATCTGTCTGTAATCAGGATTCTTCTCTCACACTGAGTCTTATTTCATCTTCAGACCTTTTAAAAGCTTTTAAAAGTCAGGATAGAAATTCACTGTTTGTGCGGCATTTGGGATGTTATTGAGAAAGAGGGTCACCTTTGATAGCTCAACGCTTTTGGTTTCTTATCAGGACCCCAAATACATGTAACGAATGGGTAAATCTTGGTTAGAGAGAGAAAAAAAAAATATTGCTTAAAGAAAATGTATATAAAAATATAACTCCTTGTATGCATTTTTTAAATATATTATATATATGATATAATTACCCATTATAATTATTTACATTATATATTATTTGTATGTTTTGTTATATATGTTTTGTTGCTACCTTTATCCTTATTTTTTTTTTTAATCAGCATTTTTTGTGTAATATTTAACCAATTTTGTTAAAATTACTGAATTACAGTCATGAAAATCAGATAATAAGAATAAGAATTACAAGAAAAGCCTTAAAAATGAAACCTCCGGACACATTAGTGATGGCTATTCAAGGGCAAATTGTCATAAAAATAATGTCACAATGCAAAACACATCTTAATGGCTTCATTTTCTTTATGCATGCAAAATACAGTTAATTCTATTTTTCGTTTTATTTTGGCGGTGAAATGTGATGTTTTGTGAGATTCACGAGAACAAGTGTTAAATGAGCAGCAGATATGGATCTCTAGATGGGCGTCTGTCTTGCCGAGGGTGGATGGAGGCAGGGGATTTCTGGCTGAATATGGCTCCTGTTGTTCTACATTGGCAGAGCAGTGCATTGTGTTAGATATGATCAATAGATGTGAGCAGCCAGCGTTTAATTGCCTTTTGTTAACATGGAGGTGTTTGACAGAAGGAAAGGAGAGTCCCCTAGGGCTGAGCAAGGGTGTGAGTGGATGCAGGAGATTGTGTGTGCGTGTGTGCCATTTTACACGCACGACACGCTTGTACCTTTGTTCCTGCTGATGCCACATTAATTGCAAATTCAACTCAACAGCTCTGCTAACGTTGCCTGTTTTCATTTCAAGGCCCGAAGCATAGCCTATGCAAGTACCCCAACGGAAATGCTTCTAGCTACACAAACCTGCGTCATTACATTATGAAATGTGTCAGACTGCAGTTCATCATGCAAGACAAGTACACTGTAAACCCGAATAAGTTGGACAAACTCAAAATATTTGAGGCAATCAGTTTTGACATACCTGGTCTCAAACCAAGTCGCATGCACTACTTGTCACCATAATGGTAACTCTCCAAAAACTCACATTAACAGAAACTCTTCTAAATTAGCATAACAAAACATTAATCACTACTAAATCTCCCACTTAACATTAATCTTGCGCAAAAAAACATTATATAACACTTAATTTTAGCAGTTACTCTCCCTATCGAGTGCTATGGGCAAAGCATGCTGGGAAATAGAAATCCCAGCCCCAAGTTCATCTAAAAGAAATAAGTTCATAAAACTCAAAACAATGAAACAGTTCAGTTTACTTAAAATATATGAGTTCTGTGAACTTGAAAGAAAAAGAAAGTGTTAAATACTCATAAAAGTTAATTTGACTGAACTAATTTGTTTAAGTTTGTCCTATTTAAACAAATTGATTATTTTAAACGTTAGAGTTTATGTATATTTATTTATTATATTAATGTAAATTCTTGTTTTGAGGTCAGTATTCTCTTTCAGGCCAACTATTATCATGAATGGGCAGCAGTTTGAATGTTAGAATGTTAGAAAAACAGAGGAAAAGTTAATGTTGAAGATGATGTTTACCAGCTACCTGAATAACAACACATCTGGTTTAATATCATAGACATTTGAAGAGATTTGTTAGCGCCACAAAAAAGCAATTCAAGTATGGACATCCAGTGGCAGGGCCTGAAGATGAGCATGTAGTGATGTAATTCTATGAAGAGGAGCTCATGAATATTAATGAGTTTAAGCTGACGTCAGGGTTATCTTCCTGGAGTCTAGACCATCCAGTCGCATTACTCAATTAATATTCATGAGCCACAGAAGTGCTTTAGCATTAAGATGCAGTATCAAGCCAATTTTACGTTCAGTTAGTTATACTTTGATATATAGCCTATTTTTTCTAATATATAAATGATATATTAATATATAAATATAAAAGTTAATATAATTAAAATATACATTTTTTTTTTGTAAATATTTAGTTTGTAGAGCCCATAAAATCATTTCAGCATCTAGGATTGTCAGCTGTTTTACTATTGTCCACATAAATTTGTTTGTTCTTGTGGTGCCATCATCCAATCAATGCTGCCATTTTCTGCCAGTTTCAGAGTGATTAGTCATGTTGTATTTTCTGTTCAGGTGATTGTCGTAGAAAGTTCTGGATGGTAGATTTCAAAACGTACTTTCACAGGGTCAGGCTGCAGTTGAATGATTGCTTTTAAGATGAATAGGAATGCTGACAGCTTTATCGAGGTATCTTTCCGGGGGAAATGTTGGGAACTTCTGTAGATGTTCTCTGACATAGCCTTGGCTGGGTTTTCTGGTCTTACATGGTTTACTGGTTTTAGAAAGGTTTGGGCCCTTGTCAGGCCATTTTTGCAAAGAAAAGTGGGAAAATATTCCCAAGTCAAAATGTGCCAAACTGATAGACTCCTATCCAAACAGACTGAGAGCTATAATAAAATCAAAGGGTGCTACAACTTAGTATTGGGGGAACTGGAATAACTAACACGTATGCAGTAGGGGTGGGACGGTTCGCTGTAAAAAATCGAATCGTTCGGTTCTCCACCCACGGTTCGGCACGCGCTTGCACCGCGGTTCATCCCAAATCTGACGACGCATCTATATGGTTTGTTGAAAACAACGTGCAAAACAGACGGAGTCGGCTAATGTATGTTTCAGTTGATGGATACACATTCTGGTTTCACAATACGTTACAACAGCGATGATAAAAAGAACATGGACAAAACAGTCACTCGTTGTAAACAAATGTTCAATGACGTGCCGAAAGCTATATGACCAGTTATTTACGCCGTCATCACCCGGGTGTTGATAGCGCACGACGCGAGCGCAGGTAAAAACCCTGAACATCTCACGTTGCTATCTGTGTTTAAACTAAACTCATTTAAACCTTGCCAATTTAAACATTCATCCGTAAGACGCGAAAGAGAACTCGTGCGCGCTGTGAGGAGATTTGTTTGTACTCATCCGAAGCGCGTACATAGAGAGCCGCGTCACAGCGTGCAAATACTCTCGCGCAAATTCTCTTTCAAGTCTTGCACCTGAACGGACAAATTCACACAAAAATTATGTCAACATGCCCATCTTAGCGAGTATCCTAACAAACATAGTAGGTTATGTCTTAGGAGAAAAACGAGACAGACAACGCATGTCATGTGTATTGGGATCAGTGTACTGGATCTTTGAATTATGTCTTAAAGGGACAGCAGTCTAATATTCCTGCTCTGTGTTTTAATGTTAATCAAATGACAAAAGACGAAGAAATCACTCTTGACTGAATAGCTTTTGTAACTTCAATAATGTTTCATCTTTATTTAATTATTCAAATAAGTTTAAATGAAGTGTTATTTTATATTTGATTACTTTATTCAATTTCTGTACCTGAAAGCTTTTACATACCTGAAAAACCTGTAAAGCATTGTTTATTTTATTTGTATCTTAGCTCTCATGTATTTATTTGTGCTGTTTCTTGTAGTTAGATTATTTGTTTTTATTTTCTTTATCTTTATTTGACAATTGTCCTATTTTTTACTGAACATAGCACATACTGAACTGTACCGAAACCGTGATACAAACCGAACCGTGAGAAATATGAACCGTCCCACCCCTAGTGTGCAGTTAGTTATTCCAAGATATTTCTTTATTTATTTGTCTTTGTTTCTCTGAAATGTGTCAGTTTGGTTTTCAGTGACATTGCATAGGTTGTACTTGTTGCATTTAAGGTGCAAAAGTTCTGATATGATTTATCTTTGTTAAACTTACACATAAATTTAAATTCTGTCATGACAACTCTTGGAGTGATGACATGGTAATGGACATGACAATGTTGATATGTTTGGTCTTGGCGGAATAGATCTGCTACGCTGCTGCTGCTGCAGAGCAGGTACGGGACTTGTTGCTGCCAATACATACACGACAAGCTTCTGTGAGCATGTAAGACATGCTGCTGCTGTACAATGTAGCATACATGAATTACCTGTAGCAGATCTATACAGGTGGAGCTGGGGAAGGTGGAGGGTTTCTGAAAGTGTGCTGCAACTGCTACAGCAAATGCTGACCAGTATTTGAAGGTTGAGCGAGCTCATTGGCTACTGATACAGCAGGAACCAATCAGCTGTGCCCTATAGAGAATGACGTGACTGCAAACAGATTGAGTTAAGGACCTATCTATCAGCCTGCGCCATCTAGAGTTTCATGACAGAACTTTGTATTTCTGTGTTGTGAAATGTGATTTGTGTGCTGCTCGATCTTTTTGCTCAATTCATGAAGGCAAATGCACTTGTTTGAAATTGCACCTGGTGCTAAAACTGTAGCAAATTATACATCATAAATGTGCTTTTAATACAAGTCAACATCATACATGAACAATCAGTAAGCAACAAACCAAACAAACACGGTTTGAGCCAAAAGACTCATACGAAAACATGGTGCTTCACAGGAGAGGTAGGGAACGGAAATATAGAGGTCCAGCCAAGGCTAGTTCAAATTATTTGTGCCTGTGTGTGTGGGTGTGTGATATCTTACAGCGTCTAAATGAGGATACACACATACAGGGACTTTTATGTGTGATATTTTTTGGTGTTGCAGTCATCATGCGGTGTGTGTGTGTGTACTTGTATAAATGAGGAAGCTTGCATGCAGGGCAGAGAGGACACACAGCTTTGAAGTGTAAATTACTGGCACAGGAAGTGTGTGTTTGTGGTGCTGGGACACATTTCATTATGCTCCAGCCTTTCTGTTTAGCATTTAGGTAGACTAGATAAAATCACAAAGTGTTTTTTGGTCACGTAGTCTGTTAATGTCACTGAATACCCATGAAACAGCATAATATACTGTATAGGCATTCAAGAATGGGGAGCAATGTATGAACTTTGACAGCTTCAGTTTGTATAAATTACTATGGCTCTTCTTTTTAATGGACTTTAGAATGTTGGTGTTATGCTGGGATTAAAGGGTTACCCTTGTGAAAAAGAAGCACACTTTAGCATACTATTAAAAAGCATACTTATTACAGGAATACTATACCTTCAGTTTACACTTTAAGTATATATTTTTTAATGATTTTGGACACTTAATTGCATGTTAATTGCAAGTGAAAATGTATTATAGTTTGAATTTATATTAAATGCATTTAGCAGATTGGTAGAGTGCTTTGATCCACTTGAATACTATTATTTCATAATTACTTATGACTTATTACAGTTGCCTTGGTTAAAGTGTCCTGCCAAATGTACTGACAAGCATTTATGGTAAACTAAAATATATTTTAATACAATTTCTATTAAAACTTATTAGGGTTGTCAAAAGTACCGACTTCGGAAGCGTCTTAAAGTAGGCGTCTATCAGCGGATCCCTAATATATACGCTGACAGACGAATCCGCTGACGACCCTAAAACTTATATGTCATGTTTCTAAATATATTTGTAACGATGAAGTTGCTATTTAGTACATTTATTATATATTAACTTTTAATGTAATTTTGATTAACACTACAGTTAGAATGATAATCAGCTACTTTACTTGTGCTTTAGCATCAACACAACAAAATAAGTGTGCATCTTTAAAGTATGACAAAAGATTATTTAAACAAAGACTAAAAATTTACTTTGAAGTGAAACTTAATTTGACTTTATTACAAAATGAACTTTTTAAAAGTGTACATAAGTGTGTTAAGAAACAAGGTATCTTTAGGAACACTTAAGTAGCCTTGTATTTCATTAATATTATATGTAGTAGAGTTTATTAAAAATATACTTTTAAGATTTGAAGTGCACATTCAATACAGTTATGCACACTTCTTTCACAAGGGGGAGTTCGTTCAAAATTGAAAATCCTGTCATCTTTTACTTACCCTCATGTCAAATCCAAACCTGTATGACATAAAAGAGGATATGAAAAATATGTTTTTTGTCCATACAATAAAAGTCAATGGGGTAAAGCATTGTTTTGGACCCCACTAGCTTTTAATGGTATGGACAAAAACAGCTGAAACATTCTTCAACATATCTTCTCCTATGTTCCACAGAAGAAAGAAAGTCATACAGGTTTGTAACAACATGAATAGGAGTAGACAATTTTCATTTTTGCATGAACTATCCCTTTAAGAAGAAATGGTCAACTGAATTAATGATGGAGTTTGTCTCTGTTTTGGTTTTGTCGCACTGGTGACGTGTTTCATATCTGTCTCTCACTCTTTTGAACATCAGTTTGACTACCCAGCCACCGGCAAGGCAAGAGACATCACGCTCTGTCAGCCTGCAAACATATGAACACAGACACTCTCTCTGCAGCGATCAGGCCTGTTCTGTCTGGCTGGTGTGTACCATTTCAAATGTGAAAGCATTTAAACGTGAGAACAGTGGAATCAATACTTTTCTCTGTCTCTCCCTCACTTTCCGACATCAAGAGAACCCAAGCTGTTCCCTTTCACAACAGCAGAGGAACCCTCTACTGTAATTGGCAATGAGAGTGTACACACACACACACACACACACACACACGGGCACAAAAGCTTCGCTTAAAGACATTTATCAGCAGTTTGCCAGCAACAGAGACTTGCTGCACTTTGAGTCTCTGTGTGAAATGGTAAGAAGGTTTTTCTCTTCCCGCTTTTGTCCTAATGTCTTTCCCTCTCTTGCACCCCTGCCGTCTCTCCTCACTGCATTAGGAACGCCAAACCCTGACCTCTGACCTCCAGACTTACTTCTGAGTTCGCAGCAGGCACAGATAACGCTCCGTTTCACAGTCTTGCGCAGGTACAGAGCACCTGAGAATGTCAAGCGTCAAATATCAGAAGTGCACTGGGAAATGGCACACATTTCCTATTGATTCTTTCAGAATCTCTCTCTCTCTCTAGCGGTGAATAATAATAACAGGAATAAGGTATGAAATGTTTTATGAGTGTGATTTCTTTCCCTCAGATGAAACGTGTCTGATGTATTTTTCACTGAAGTGAATGGTTTTGTGTTTGATGAATAAAGCATGAGTCAAAATGCAGGGAACTTTATTTGGCAAATCATATGAAACTTGTCACTTAACACAAAATAATAGAAAAAATATTAATAATTTAATATTTAATTAAAAAAATATATTTTTACATTTAAATTATTATTTTTTGTAATTCCCATTATTATTAACATTTAATTCTCATGAGTTTAATACAGTGTTTTGCATTAAAACAATAATTTAATTTACAGTAAATTTTAAAGCTGCAGTCCATAAGTTTTGCCTCTTTGTCGCCATCTCTGTTTGAAACCTGCAGTTGCAGTTATTTGCGGAATTATCATCTTTACGTGGGCTGTGCATCGGCACGGCTCCTCAGCGCAGATGAATCTAATGTTTGCTGTCAGTCACCACATCGGTGTGGATACTGTACTTCGGAATCACAGATTCTACGTCTTGGGAGTATGAGCAAAATAAGAATTTTTACCGGAAAATGTCATCTGAACAAGTAAGTAACATGTCTGCCACTTTTGTTCTGACCAACAAAGAAAAAATACAATAAATCGCGCTGCCAATGGTGATTAAATCTAATGATCGTTTAGCTTGGATCATGTCAAACCGTGCAAATTATTATTATTGTTTTACTTTAACAATTCACTCAAATTGTTAACATCAGCATTGCGTGACTGTGTGTATTTAATGTGTATTAGCGTGTGAGAAAAGGCTATAAATGATCCATCACCTGCAGCATCCTCACATGATATAGCCTACTAGCTGGGACTCCTTCTTTATGTAAACAGATGTGACATAATGACGCAAAGACTAACGGCTCCATGCTCGAATTTCCCGTGGAAACCCACCAGTACCACTCGAATTAGAAAACATTATTTCAAGCTTACCGTTGTGAATCGGGCAAGGTAATGAGGTAGTTTTGAACACTGGCTGGTTATGACTGCAGCTTTAAATAATTATTTTTTTTTCATTACAGTAATGAGAAATCAGGGGCATTTTTTTATTTATTAGATTATTTAAGCAGGGACAGTACACATTAATAAATATTACTGTAATTTCTACAGAATTAGCTATTTTTCATCTGTAGTCCCTGGACAGAATGTTACAGTCACCCTAAAAGTTAAATATAAAATTAAAATGACAAAAAAAAAAAAAAGTATTTAATATTGACTGCTAGTGGTTGACATTGATACTGCAGTCCAAATTCAAATTTCAAACTCGACGCTCACAGGGGTTGCCAGATTGGGGCCACGCAACAGGAACGAGCACAATTGACAATGGAAAGCAACAAGCCTTACACTGTAAGTTGATCAGATAATGTATACATTTGCGATGTTTTTATTGCCGAGGATTTTTAGGTCGGGTAAAATCTGCAATCTCAGACTAAGTTCATTTGCTGGCTTCCATGGGCGCTATATGCTTTGCTTTCCGCCAACTGGCAACGTTGGGTGTTGAAAGACTATTTGGTAAATTGGCAAAGTGTGCGGGATCACACAGATCAAAACAACAACGGACATTCCGACACGGAACACACATTCAAAAGCAGAATAACTGGCTGAAGCATTGTTTTTCTGAGAGACAAGTATTTGAACTTAAAATGTTTTTTTAAATCACGGAAAACACATTATAGTATTTTTATGCTTTAGTACAGTCAAAAATTTACATACAGCACCTTTAAATGGTATTAAAAATAAGCTTTAGCAAAATATAATTTATTTTTTCTTTTGATTTTGGGGTAAATTTATTATTATTCATCTTCATTTACTGGATTTAATGTCTAAATGGGGATGTAAAGAATATTTAGGACATCTTTGTGTGAGAGAGAAACTGAGAAAGAAATGTTACTAGGAGAAAAAAAAGTTTTCATACTGTTTTTGAAGTTTGTAGTCTGCTCTTTATAAATAGTTGATCTGATGTGTGAGATGACACATTTTTGTTGGCTGGGTAAAGGAATGCTCATGGTGATTTTGGGATTGAGGTGACTCATCAGACACAGCAGATGTTAGGGTGGTACTGAGATCAGACACACATTAGCATGAGACACTCACCTTGGTCTTCCTCGAGGACCCTGAGACTGGCAGAGAGAGAGTGAGAGAGAGTTTTAAAGGGGTCATATATTGAAATACCACATTTTCTTTGCTGTTTTGCAAGGGAAATGTATTATTCTGTTATATGACCATTTTAAAATTCTTTGTTCATATCAGTATGTGCTTTTCTTGGGAATCAAGCCCACGTCCTTGGAGTTGCTAGCGTCATGCTCTGCTAGTTGTGCTACAGAAACAATAAAATATGGCTGTTTTGCGGGCAAGAATCCTTGACTAGTATTATAATTGAAACAAAAATAAAATAGTAAAGAATATGGGCCTTTTAACTGCTTCCCTGCCATTGACAAGATTTTCTGTCATTTATGACACAATGCTTCCTTGCCACTGACGATATTTTACATCATTTATGACATAACGCTTCACCGCCAATGACGAGTTTAGTTACACTTTGGTATGGGGAACACATTCACTATTAACTATGACTTTTGCCTCAATAAACTCTTAATTTACTGCTACTTATTATATAGTTAGTAAGGTAGTTGTTGTAGCGTTTAAGTTTAGGTGTGGCGTAGGATTTAGGGATGTAGAATATGATCATACAGAATAAGACATTAATATGTGCTTTATAAGTACCAATAAACAGCCAATATGCAAGCTAATAAGCAACTAGTTAAAAGTGAGAATTGTTCCCCATACTAAAGTGTTACTACAAGTTTTCCTTCATTTATGACACAACGCTTCCCCGCAAATGGCATGATTTTCCGTCATTTATGACACAGTGCTTCCCCGCCATTGACAAGTTTTTCCGTAATGTATGATACAACGCTTCCCTGCCATTGACGAGTTTTTCCATCATTTATGACAGTGCTTCCATGCCATTGATGAGTTTTTTCATCATTTATGACACTACGCTTCACCGCCAATGACAATTTTTTCCAAAATTTATGACATAACGCTTTCCCCCCAATGACGAGATTTTCCGTCATTTATGACAACGCTTCCCCTGCCATTGACAAGTTTTTCCAGCAATCCCTGTTTTCATTGTTATGCAATAAGGGGAGTTTTATTGATCTTCTGAAATAGTACAGCATCTCCGGATCCAAAAACAAGCAAAGAATATCTGAGTAAACCAGAAGGAACGAATAGAAGTTGCTTACGCACAAGTTGCGTGTTTAGTATTTGACAAAAGCATTATTTTCTCAGCTTTTTATTTGAAATGTTGCTTTTTAAATTAAACTTACGCACAATCAAGTGATTAAAAAAGAATGAATGAAGCTAGAATATTTTTTTTAAAGCAGATATATTGAGTGTTTACATATTCACTCATACAAAAAAAAAAAAAAAATACATATATATATATATATATATATATACATATATATATATTCTGGGGCCATGAAAGTTTTGTGAAAATGATAAAAAAAAAATGCTGCTGCTGGCTGGAATTTATTTATTTTATTATTATTATTTTTAGAAAACGCTGGTGGGGAAAAAGTTAACACACATGTAAATCCATCATTCTGGAGACAGACTATCATATCTGAGGTTAGGACGAGGGCCTGTACACATATATACAGACATAGTCGATAGACAATCTCCTGGATCTGTTAAAAATAAATACACTCTTTGATCCAGCTGGCTGACATGTGATCTCTGAAATGTCAGACAGTGGATTATTGACTGATGCCATTTCAGTGATATACTTGAGGCATTCTATGAAACAGGTGCATTTTCCATTTTGAAAATGTTCTGTTTTGATTTTTAAACTAGATTTTGGTCAGACCCTTTTCTTTGAGACAAAGAATGTATTTAAGTATTAATTAGCATTTCCTAAATTAATAATACATTAATTTGTTGGGATATTCTGAATTTGGGAACTTGCCAGGACCGGATTATTCATGTGGGCATTTGGGCCACTATTCAGGGCTGTATAAATGTTTTCAAATAGCAGGAGATTCGGTGCTAAAGGCCAAAGATGTCCCCCACCGGTCACATGGTGATTGACTGCCAAAATCAACATCGCCAGGGGCCCTGTGATACCTTAATCTGGCTCTCGCTGGGACAGCCGTTATCATGGTTCTGGTCTCCTATCATTAACATTCAAGAGTCAACAATATGAGAATATTAAACACTATTTTATGTGAGGAAATCAAATGTCATGGACATAGATAAATTAAATTTTTTATAAATTATTATACGTATTTTATAATAAATTATAATATATGTAATTGTTAATATTGTTATATGTATAATATGTGTTTATATGTAAAAATTCCTCCTTTAAAATATTTATTTAAATACTGAATTAAAAATACTTTACCAAATAAATTAATATTTAATTACATATATTTAACCTGGCAAATCTCTTATTTTAGCATGTAGTAAAGTTCATCATATGTTGAGGGTTCAACGTCTTTCTTTCATGAAATGACTCTCAACATTCTCTTCTTGCCATGTAGAAAGACAAACTGAAGGTTAAGATGCTGCTAACTCTGTGCAATGGCTTATGAATGATATGAAACGAATAGTCACGATGTGACTTGAGTCTATGCGTTTATGAAGCCACAGACAGATTAGAGTGTTGCTGAGGGCTTGTATGTTTGTTACGGTTGCCCCACTGCTTTTCACATGAACCTCTGAGTCTTTGAAGACAGCACGACTCAGGATTCAATCATCTTTAATCTTCCTCTCTCCCTGACGGCAGACCCTAGAGATCCGCTCTCAACCCCACATGTCCTCTGAGTTCTCAGGGTAGCCTGTCCCTCCTCTAAACTTTCTCCATCTCTTACTCCACCCTCAACCCATCTTTCTGCTTCTCTCTTCTGCATTCCCTCCTTTTTCATTTCATGCTAGAACTCTCCTCATCTTCAGGCCTGATATTTCTTTCTTCACACTGTTAAATGGCTGGCTGTGGACGTTGTTAGCCAGCATGGCATGCTGGTGTCTTGCTAACTAGCTAAACCTGCAAGAATGGCTCAACATGTTGGTGATCTGCATGGCTGTTCTGGTTTACTAATTAAACCAGCACCAAAACAGCTTACACAAGCTTGGACCAGCATGGAAATTCATATCTCCTGTAGATGTTTGTTCTAAATGAGTGTACAACAAAACACTGATGACTATCAAAGTTTTGCTAATGTATTAATAACTAGGGATTTAAAGTAGACATTTATGTGATGAAAGTCCAGTCGACGTTGACTAGCCGCTGATGACGTCATCAATGAACAAATAAGCCTGAACTTTGAGCTGACAGCTGAGACTCGAGCACGTTGCCTCGTGCACAGCTATGGCATATGACACTGCCCAGATGGCTATTGCTCCTACATAACAGCTCGTTTTTTATCAGTTCTTGTCTTTGGGTCATTGTATTTTGTTACAAATTACATTATATGAATGCATTAGTGAGAGAGCGATTGCGTATGTGAATTAATTCTACCTGGCAGCGTCTCTCTACTAATAGTGAAGCTGTGTGTTTTAGTTACTAAGAAATATATGTTAGAACTTGTCAGTTTCTAAGCCATTTTATTGAGAAATCACAGAACTGTTGACAATACATTTCTGGGCTACCGAATGATTCTGTGGGAGCGATCTGCGTGTGATGTATGAGTCTACGAGCTATGAGTGTGCGTTACAGTGCAGAACGCATTAGTTTAGAACGGTGATTAACTTACCTGAAAAATAAGCTGTTTAAAACGTACATTCTCCCATTCAATTTCGAGCATCCAGATGGTTGTCATGCTCTGCCATGGGTATGCATTTATTTGTCACTTTGGAAACGGAGTGTAAATATGGACTTAAAAGATTTCTTATACTGTTGCTCCCTCTATAGGACAAACGACTAGTCGACGTCAAGCTTAAAGCATTATGGCAGAGCATTAAAGGGGCTCTATGTAGGAATGACACCCAGTGGTCGAAATAGGTACTGCAGTCCAAATTCAAAATATTGTTTGCCCCGCCCCCTCCTTCAAAGACGCGGGTGGCCAGCTTGAGGACACGCATCAAGAGGGAGCGCAATTGACAATGAAAGCTGAGGAGACTTACACATGCTGATGAGTTGATTTTTCTGTGTTTTAATATGCTGTCGTTCATAGAGATTTTTAGATGGATGCAGAGGCTTTTTAGGTCAGGTAGAATCTGCGATTCTCTGACCCAGTTTGTTTGCTGCTTTCCATGGCTGCAATACGCGGTGTTTTCCGCCAACTGGCAACCTGTGATGTCGAAATACTATTGGATAAACTGGCAGCACATGGTTTCGCACAGACCAAAACAAAGACAGACATTCCGACACGGAACGCGCATTTCAAAGTAGAATATCTGGCTGTAGCATTGTTTTTCTGAGAGACAAGTCTGTGAACTTAGCATGTTTCCTAAATATCTGCAAACATATTGGGGTATTTTTATGCTTTATTAAAGTAAAAATCTTACATAGAGCCCCTTTAAAGTCGACTAGTTGCTGCCACCGCTATTAAGAACACAATTGAAGGTGTTTACATGATCTTAAATGCTGTTAGGTTATTAAGCATAACTGTTGTAATGATCAAGCATGTAAATGCACTCATTGATGTCAGATGTGTGTGAGATAACAGAAAAATACTGAACAGTAACATACAATGAGGACTATGATGGAAAAAAATATTAAATGGAAGGAAAATTTCAATTCCAATGTTGTTGCACAAAGTTTCTTGGCAGAACGCAAAACTTTAATACATTCTCACATAAGTTTTGGTTTGCCCAAGAAATGTTGTGCTAAAGCAATGAATTTTGTTGTTGCTCAAATATTTTTGGCAGAATGCAAAACTTTTATGTTCTCTCACAAAAGTTTTGTGTTCCCCCATGAAACTGTGCAAATTATAGACTGTAAAAAGATGTCTCCACTTACTTCCACTGTAGAAAAATGAAGCCAAAATATCCCAGAACGGTCGTTGTCGCTTACGTCATTCGCAGCCTGAGTCTGTGCAGTAGGGATCCTGAGGTGGAGCCGCGGTATTAAGGTCCTGCTCATACTCCCTCTCCCACATGCTCAGTCACAGGCAAAGCTGTTAATCATGACATTACACCACGTTTTTATTGCATAAAATAACTAAACTAAACTAACTAAAACCAAACATATTGGGAAAATGAACACTTGAACATACGTCAGCGTGATACGAACTAACAGGGTTTATGACCTATACGGCAAGCAAAGCTGTCAATCATGACGTTACACCCCGTTTTTTATAGCATAAAATAACTAACTAAAACCAAACATATTGGAAAAACGAACACTACATACGTCAGTGTGATATGAACTAACTAAATCACAGAAACTGTCTTTGGAAAAAACAATTATTTGAAGTGTAATTGGATTATTTAGTTTGGCTCGCATCCCATTCGATTACATGGAGAGGGCGGAGTTTATGACCTATACTGCAGCCAGCCCACCAGGGGGCGATCAAAATATTTTGGGTTCACTTTTCAGGCGTGTGTGGCACACTTGGTGCAAAAACATTGAATTATAATTTTCAGTGCAAAGTTTCTTGGGGGAACGCAAAAGTTTTGTGAGCAAACACAGTTTGTGCAAGTGAATGCAAAAGCATTGAAATATAGTTTTCTCGTATTTTTTTTCCCATCACCATGTCCCTTTAGGGGCTCTGCAGCAATGTGAGGTCTATGTACAGCATGTGTGTGGAAAAAACAAACACCTTTTTGATGTCTGCGTGATTCTTTTGACTCACAAACAATCAAAGGATTTATTCGGTCTCAAACACACGTACAGAAACACACATTCACACACACATCTTTAGCAGGCTTTTGAAGTTCTGGTGGGCGCAAATACATTTCTATCTGTTTTTCACACACTAACACACACACTTTTGTTTACTTATCATGGTAAGGACTTCTATTGTCTTTTTTACTGGGCTAATGATGTTTTCTATGACCCTAATCCTTACACAAGCTTTTTGCACTTATACATTATACATTAAGTCATTATTTATCATGTTTATCAAGCTGTTTTCCTCACGGGGGCTGTTGGATGCTCTTAACAGTGTAGCTGATTTAACTATTGCTGTCCTTGAGGGGACATTTCTGGACCATTGTATTTTAAGCCAGGCTGTAAACTACAGTAAGTGACTGCCTTTTCTCATGTACGGACTTTTTATAAGAGTAGTAAATATACCTCTGTAAATGGTATCATTGAGTACAGTATCAGTCAGTGAACTACAGCGGAGAAACTAAAACAATTTAACTTTTCCATGCCTGATGCACTAATGCAGTTACATGCAGCTCTCTCTCTCTCTCTCCCTCCATCTTTCTCTTTTAACTCATTTTAAGCAGACAGAGAGCGAGGTAAAAATAAATGAGAACGAGATATAACAGGAGAGAAATAAAACAAGATGAAAGCTGACCTGTCACTGCATTGACGAGTGAGTTGTTTGCATTTTCCTTTGATGTGATTCCCTGGGAACAAAACTTATGGAAATTAGTCAGGTAAAGAATCATGTGGGGAAATCGCTTCATTTGCATTTCTCTGCCTGAGTGACCTTTTGACCTCTCTCACGAGGGCAGGAAATAAAATTACCTAAGAAGAAAGGTAATGTGAACAAGAGGAATACACACTTGAGTTAATTTAGTGAAATTATTTTGGACACTGATTGTAAAATAATGAATGTGTATATAAATATAGCATGGCCCAGTTATGTCAGATTTGTTTCAGCAGAAATGCTTGTTTTTTTGTTTTGTTTTTTGTAGATTTACCTGAAAGAGCATTGTATGTATTTAATATACTTTAAAAATTTATTTACATATATTTAAAGGGTTAGTTCACCCAAAAATGAAAATTCTGTCATTAATTACTCACCCTCATGTCATTCCACACCTGTAAGACCTTCGTTCATTTTGGAACACGAATTAAGATATTTTTGATAAAATCCGATGGCTCAGTGAGGCCTCCATTGCCAGCAAGATAAATAACACTTTCAGATGCCCAGAAAACTACTAAAGATGTATTTAAAACAGTTCATGTGACTACAGTGGTTCAACCTTAATGTTATTAAGCAACGAGAATACTTTTTGTGCGCCAAAAAAACAAAACAAAATAACGACTTTATTCAACAATATCTAGTGATGGGTGATTTCAAAACACTGCTTCATGAAGCTTCGAAGCTTTACGAATCTTTTGTTTCGAACCAGAGGTTCGACGTGTGTATCAAACTGCCAAAGTCACGCCCCCCAGTGGTGAGCCATTGAAATTTCGAAACATTGAAACTGATGTAACAAAGCTTTGTTTACTGAAATCACGTGACTTTGGCAGTTTGATACACGCTCCGAACCACTGATTCGAAACAAAAGATTCGTAAAGCTTCGAAGCTTCATGAACTGTTTTAAATATGTCTTTAGTAGCTTTCTGGGCATCTGAAAGTGTTTATTATCTTGCTGACAATGGAGGCCTCACTGAGCCATCGGATTTTATCAAAAATATCTTAATTTGTGTTCCGAAGATGAACAAAGGTCTTACAGATGTGGAACGACATGAGGGTGAGTAATTAATGACAGAATTTTTGGGTGAACTAACCCTTTAAATATATTTAAAAGTTTGATTCAGTAATACAAATAAATGAATAAGTAAGTAAGTAAATAAATAAATAAATAAATAAATAAATATAAATAAATAAATATTTTTTTGATTATTTTTTAAGATGCTATTTTATTTTTAGGTCAAATGATCAAAAATAAATTAATATATGAGTGGAATATAAGTAAAACATTATTTTGTTCAATTTATGTCATTTATTTTTATATTATGCTTATTTTTTATTAAAATGCAGATGCTTAAATTGAGACTTATTTTTTTTAACTAAAAAATAGGTAAATAAGAGACGAATAGGGTGTGCTTGTAACATTTATTTAATTTTTTTTATTTGGTGGCTATCAATTCTATGCCTTTCTCTTTCTCTCTATCCCTCCCTCTCTCTCTTTGTGTTTGAGATTGTCATCTGGTCCTGCTCATGTGTGCCATATTTAGGCCACTCACGCAGTGTACCTCAGTCTTTTGCACCTTTTATTTATGTCATCTGGCCACCTGCTGACCCTTTGTGCTCTTCAGAGATCACTGCCTCTCAGATGAGTTATACCTACGAGTCACAATGACCTGCTAACATGTGGTGCGTCTAATGATAGGGGCTCAGGCTGGACTTCTATGTGTGATCAGTCAGATTAATGAGCATTTTCAGATCCAAAACGAACATAATCAATAGATGAACGACTTCTGCTGGCACCACCGGGAGCCAGAAAGCAAAAGTAAACAGGCCATTAGCCAAGGTCAAAGGTCAAGAGCTGATAAATGTAGAGGAGCTCAATATGAACTGATTTCTCCATCACTACCAATTTAACAGCATTTGCATGTTAGCTGAGTAAGTAACCAGATGAGATTTTATACGACGGCAGGTCACCCGCACCCCCTGCTGTTTGCCATCAATTAGTAGGTTTGCTGAGTACAGAAAAGCGCTAAACATGAGATCATAATTACCTGGTAAATTGTGCAGCATAATCAGCACACTGGCGACTTAGCAAGAAATTATGTTAATATCTTGTATAAGAAAGTCTTATATATATTGTAAGCCATGTCTTGTTTTAAAACAATGTTAAAACAAATTTGGCATTAGATGAAACTAAACTAAATTTAATTTGTCTAATTTAAAAATGTATAAAGGCCCGTTCACACCAAGAACGATAACTATAATGATAACTATATCGGCGTCCACACCAATGAGTCTGTTTATTCTAAACTCACGCGCTGCGGTTTCAAAGTGTGTACAACATGTTTTTGCTGTTCTTGTTGCATTTACACGGTTTTAACCAGCAGATGTCCTCAGCATGCTATGTTTCGAGTGAATAGCTAGTGTAATCGATCTAATCTAACAGTGAATTTAGCTGACGAAGTCAATATAGTGGAATAAAATCAACGCTTAGTCTTTTTCACTGCAACTTCAAAGGAAGTTGTCGAAACTAGCGCTGGACACCTGAGGTCATTTTATGTTACACTGTTTGCTAGCCTGGCATTATGATCTCATTGTTAATACTTCTCACCATTTATTCCGAGGGTTTGACGATTGCTTCCCATACATTAATTTTCTTTAAAGTATCCTTGAAAAGGGCGTCTGCCATTTTAAATGCGCAAGCCCTTAAATTAAATGGATTCTGATTGGTTGTCAGTGTTTTAGCGTTCAACAGCTAGAAAAAACCGTTATGAAAGTGATCCCAATAATATTGTTTCTCTATATCGTTATAGCTGTGGTGTGGGCAGTGCTATTCTTTTATATTTAGAATGATTTTTAGAACTAAATCTTTATCGTTATCTTTATAGTTATCGTTCTTGGTGTGAACTGGCCTTAACGCCAAGTTGCTTTGCATTATTTTAAAATAAACTATTCAATATATTTTAATTTTTTATAGTTTTTCCAGAGTAAAGAAGGTGGCTTTGGTTCAAGACTTTTTATCATGCTTTTTTGAGTAAGTTGATTTTGTTTTGTGTAGTCATTTCTTTCTATATGGTAAAGACAATGATAATGCGAAATATGATTTTAATCATTAGCTTTTTCTGAGCTTGAATAAGAGGCTTGACCACCATTACAGTAATGTTGACATCATAATTATACTATAATTATCATTAATGATCTCTCCACTTCTCTGATTTACTGATTACACCAGTATTCAAATAATTAACCCAAAAACTGCAGTGTGAAAAGTAATTTATAGAAACTAAGTGACTAGTGTGGCTGGTTTGTGGTTCTCTATAATTTTATCATCATTTGATTAATTATTGTAGGTGGTAGGCCCTATATGAAAATGCATGGTTTTATGTAGAAATATGAGCTAAAGTGGCCAAGCTGTTTAGTGCATTTGGTCTATATTCTCTTGCAATCAGACTGGTTATAAATTCTGTAGTTTTATTAAGTTGATTTATATTATATTATATTATATTATATTATATTATATTATATTATATTATATTATATTATATAGAGTTTTTTAATTGTTCATGATGTTTTTCTCTAGCATTAAAGCCTTGTTCTTATTTGTTGTCATGGTAACTCATTTTTTGATTGACTTGTTACACCTGTTCCTTGTTAAGCCTTTTGTTACTCTGTGGCTGTGTCTGAAATCACCCCCTATACCCTTAAATAGGGCACTATTTGAGGGGACAACGTTTGTAGTGGTGTCCGAAATCATAGTGGATGTTATTTGAGTGCACTTATTCAATCCCATAATGCACTGCAATAACGAGTGTACAACTGATGTATACTCAATGGCTAGAGAATACCCATACTGCACTGTGAGGGTCGTGCCCAATGAATTCCTGTGTCTCGCCAGAAGATGGCACCCGCAGCTGAATCATCCATCCATTTTCCAAACCGCTGGACCAATGTGGGTTTAGCGTAATATCAAACAGGTATAAATTCCTTTTTAATTGATTATTAAATAGTTTAATTAAGGTTTATACATAGTTTCCATGACAGAGTTCAAGATAAATCTTTTCATTACTACTGGAGCTGCCAGTTTGCTAAGTTTCAAATGATTATTAAACAGCAAGCACAAACAATGCAAAAGCAGCAGACCTTCCGGCTTCTGAATTCACTCACTCGTTTTCATTTCACTCCTTCAAGCGAACTATATTAGTGGAGTAATGTAGGGAATAGTGAATGAGGGTACAGAGGGTGATTCCGAACACAGCCTGTGTATATATAGCCCCCAGTTTGAGTTGGTCTGTTCTTGTCTTAGTTTACATCTAGGTTAAGTTGGTTGTAATTCTCCTGTCTTCCTGTATTCTTCTGTGCTCCTGCGTGTTTGTTGTTTGGCTTATTTTGTTAATAAAAGTGACTGCTGCATATAGATCCTGCCTCAACTTCTCTTACTTGCTGCCTTGACATGACCGTGACACTAGTTTTATTATCTGTTTTTTGACCTTGTTGACAGTATCCAACATGAAAGTATGATATTTTGACAGTCTTAATGCTGAATATTGTATAGTTTAGTACCAAATTTGTACCTATTCATGAAAGTGCCATCTGATCAGGGAGTTTTGTCTGAGATTTGGTTCATCTTAAATCAGTACAGTAAATAATTGCACTGCTCTTGTTGATGGTTCGCATCATGTTTATTTTTGTCATAATGGGTGTCTGCTCATTCTGTAACCCTCCGTGCTCTATTTCAGATGCTTTACCAGCCTAAAAATGTCATGTTGTCTGATGATTTCAGGTGCTGTTCTGGATATCGCACTCCATCCGGCTCCACCGCATGCTCAGTCACACTCGCCATGCCCTCGGGTTCATGCCAACAATTTCATTCGCATTAACCTGTGCCATGAAGAAACACTAACTGCGTTATAGAACAACACGCCCTAGCATGTACGCTCTTAATTAAAACATCAGCTCAACGTGCGGGAAGGTAGTTCATTGAACCCAGTGATGCGTTTTAGCCATTTGGTTCTTTGAACAGCCATCTTGGCAGATGTAATCATGACATTCAGATGTTGTACAAGATAGCTTATGATTATTACCCGCCATTGTGGACGCTTCCTCTCACTGCACGGTGATGCTAATGTGATGGGAGTCGAGGGACACGTTGTAATAGGATCCACCTTTCCTATGACACGGATTCATTAAACAAGCACAGAAAGGAGATAGAAAGAGCCTCTATTTGCGGAAATGTACAGATATTTTCTGCTCTCCTGACAACACACTGGCAGGAAATGACAAATTTTAATGTAAGAACGCACGGTACGAATAAAGGTCGAGCACATTATCAGAAATACAGTGAAAAGAGGCGACTGCTGTCATGAGTATCTATTTAAGTAACTGCAACACATTTATACCAACTCATCCCAGAAGGGAACGCTTCAGCATTTAGTCTGTTAGGATAGAAGTAGGACACTTACAATTTGCAGTGTCAATGGTAAAATGTACTTGCTAGATTGTATTATAGGCATAATTTGCAAGTGGGACGAGTGGGACATGTCGATTTTGTCCCCACCACTTTTTTAAAACCATTGAAAAATAGTGAGAGGAAGGTTTACAACGCAAAGAAAAAGCATCTTCAATTTAAATCATACATGTAATTTAAAACACAATACATCTGTATTGACCAGACAGGCCTGTTCTGTTTGCCTTAGCAGCTCATCACTAATTAGATGATTACAGTTATGAACACACTCATAAGTGTAGCCATATCAGGAGATGCTGTTAAGAAAGTATTGATAGCAAAAGGTGAGATGGAGGTATCCAGCCTCCCCCGGAGGCTCCTGTACCCTTCATCATATCAGCCTCAGACAGATGTCATCCGCGAGAGCCCGACACCCACAGGGGTCCAAGAAGGAGATTTGGAATGCCAGGCTAGATGAGCTTTCCAACTGAGTAACAGCCAACTAGCTTGTTGCCCACTGGCCCATTCCCTGTGTTGAAACCCTCTCCCGGCTCTCTGGGGTCTGCAGCAGAGCCAGCGTCTGCACCCGCAGGGGGGTTTGAGCGTCCCGTGTGACTGACTCTTTATCAGTGTGAGATAGGCTATTACTCTGCTAAGGTTCTGACATACCCACTGATTAGCCAGCTAGCGCCGGATGTACAGAGGCATGCTAGCCCTGCAGCAGGACTGGGCTGTTTTGAGATTTAACAGACATTTTTAGTGTTTGAGCTGTTTTAACTGAAAGCAACTTGCACTGACATATCTTAAAATATGTCAGAGCCGTTGTTTTGTCTCAAGATTCACACCAGTAATGTTTTTTTCTGTGGTGTTTATAAAAGCTACTTAAATGCCCTAATTGAAATAAGGCCTAATCCTGGCTTAGCCTAGGCCCTGTCTGTGAAACCGTGCCATAATCTTTCTGTTTGTTTGCAGGTTTAAATTAGAGTTATATATATATATATATATATATATATATATATTATAATTATTTAAGTTAGTATATATAAATTTTACCATATACACTACTGTTTGTGCCATTTACACTAAAAATTTGTGGTTGATAAGATATCTTCATGTTTTTGAAAGAAGTCTCTTATGCTCACCAAGGCCTGCATTTATTTGATAAAAAATACAGTAAAACAGTAATAATAGCGAAATATTATTGCAATTGAAAATAACTGTTTTCTACTTTAATCTATTTTAAAATGTTATTCCTGTGACAACAAAGCTGGATTTTCAGAACTCATTTTTGCAGCCTTTAGTGTCACACGATCCTTCAGAAATCATTTTAATAGGCTGATTTGGAAAAACATTTCTCATTTTCAGTGTTGAAAACAGTTGTGCTGCTTAATATTTTGTGGAAACTGTGATATATACTTTTGGTAACTGTTTAGTTTAGGGTCCAATTCTCACTATTAACTAGTTGCTTATTAGCATGCATATTACTAGGATATTGGCTGTTTATTAGTACTTATAAAGCACATATTAAACCCTTATTCTGCATGACCATATTCTACATGCCTTAATTGTACCCAATACCTAAACATAACAACTACCTTACTAACTATTAATTAGCAGTAATTAGGAGTTTATTTAGGCAAAAGTCATAATAGTTAGTTAATAGTGAGAACTGAACCCTAAACTTAAATGTTACCATATTTTTTATTGTCAAGCAAAAAAACTTCCTTTAAGGAAGTTACATTTATCACATAACTTGATTTTAAACCATCTCCTGTCTCTGCTGGTCGATTTTCCGAAAGGTGCCACTCTTTTCTTTATAATTTCTTATTATTGCAACTGTATTGACAGGCTCGTTGGGAGAATGAAGTGTCATTATAATCTCATTCAGGTATACCCCATCCTCATCCTCTCAGACGGCTTCGTTCAATACTATTTTAGCCGGCATTAAGACTTTATTGTGGTTTTGGGTGTGTTTAATCCATCTTAGTGAAATGTTGGATAATGGTCTCTAAACCCATTATTTATTGATAAGAAATCTCACCGTTTCATAGTAGAGGCTCACAGTCATCCTAATGATCCATCTCTTACTCTACCATCCATTATTTAGCCTGAATCAATAAATTATTGACTACATGTCACCAAGAATTGAAATCCTTCATGAAATTGTAATATGTATTAAAAAGTATTGCACAAAAAGATAATGATTGTATAATGTCTATGTGCTTTTAGGGCCTTGGCAAGTACATTTATGTCGGATACAGTGTTAACACGTAAAAACACCATTGCTGTTATCTATCTATCTATCTATCTATCTATTACTTCTAACCTATCTATCTATCTATCTATCTATCTATCTATCTATCTATCTATCTATCTATCTATCTATCTATCTATCTATCTATCTATCTATCTATCTATCTATCTATCCATCCATCCATTTTTATAATTAATATAATTTTTATAATTTCACCCCATGTTACAGCACGTCCTGGTCTCTTTTGCAGAATTATTTTGTGGCTTTTATTTCAAAAATCAAATTATAGATCAGTTTTGGTTTTCATGAACATGCTTTGTTTGTTTGTTTAGTGTCTGAGTTGAAATGAAAGCCTGTTGCCTGTTTCTGTAGTCTGAATTTGATGCACACCCACAATGCTCGTCTTTGCTCATAAATATTATAGTGCATCAGCAAGCTGTGCTATTTTCTCTTTCGACCTGTCATTGTCTTGACACAAGGTCTCAATTATTTTCACTCTCAAGCACTAAAGCTAATTAGTGAGACGAATACACAGGATGCTCTACACCCCCATCTTTAAACAAAATGGCAATCTTCTGCACAGCTGCCAAGAATTAAAACAAAAGGTAGTATAAACATATTTCTCTTTTACTTCCACACAACTCACTTTTTTGTTTTTAATTAGTCACCCAGCTTCTAAATAACCTGCACGGGAAATTGCAAAAACTTGCATTTGGGTATTTAATTAAAAAGAGATGCCTGCACACCCACAGATAGATCTTGGAGTTCACAGGACCCCTGAAATCAACTCCTCAGCTTAATACAACAGTCAGCACTAATGCTTACGACTTACTCTAATTACTAAGCCAGAATAAAACGTAATAATTGCACACACTCAAGTAAGAACAGACTGAAAAATGTCCTCACGCCCCCTTGAATCTAAATTGGCTTCTAAATTCTACTGTGTTACATTGATAATACATCATCAGTGACTTGTTTTTGTGCTTGATTGATCTACTTGCTTTGGGTCATTCTCTGTACAGAATGTGCAGGTAGTCCAGGTGGAAAATCTTGATAATATCACCTAGATTTAATTACTGTAAACTGATAACATAGTTTCAGAGCAGTGCGACTGCAGCATTGATGTTTTGGTTCGTTTTCTTACTGCATGGATCCATATAATATTTACTTCTTCACAACTTATAAATATCCATGTCATGTTTTCACGTCATTTTATGACTTGGCCAGTTTGAGCCAAAATGGTTGCATGATCAATATTAGTTTTGATTCTTAACTCTGATTGGATGTGCTCCGCTCAAAGTTGTTTAAAAAGGCAACAATCACACAACTCCGACTATGCTGTGTTAATGTGCTTGGCGACTGTAAATAGCCTACAGTTATGTTAATGAACTTAATTATTTTGTGAAAGATTTCAGTGATTATTGTTTATTATCATTATAATTTAATGCTATTTATTATTTATTGAATAGTATTTAATTGCTTTTATTTAATGTCTTTTATCTTATTGCTGTTGCTGTCATTTCATACAAACAAAAAAGCCATTTTCTGTAAATAATCTGCTTTATGCATGGCAAAGAAGTCACTGTAATGCTTTTTTTTTTTCATAGAGTTTAGTAACAGATTGATAATTACAGTTTTCTTCAATTTGTGTTGTAAGTTGAAAAGCCTCAGAACTTTGCATGTCTGTAAAACTTTTAATTAAAAAGTGAAGGAACATGTTTATGTTCTGACATACATTTTCTCTAATATCAGAATATGGTCCAAGTTTTCAATCTCTATCTTATTCTTTGTCTATTTTTTCCACCACTTTTTTCTGTTCTTTATTAGACATTCATCCAAAATGCTTTAAAAACACCTGCATGATGACACGGTGAGTCTCTAAATACATTATCAGTGTGATGAGCTCATTTCAGACATTCTCCTATTAGTGCTCTCTGCTTCCTATTAGTTCTTAATAAATAAGGATTAAATTACATTACATACCAATTACGTTATATAAGCCACTGTTTAACTGAGACACATGAGCATGTATATGACAGGTTTTATTCATTGAAATGCCACACTAATAAACTTAGAACCTGTATTAGTAGCAGAGAGTTGGTGGAGGTGTAACTCATCCGAGGCATTTAAATTATATTGTAATGAATTCATTTAGTGGACAACTTTGTCTAATAAGTTACATATTGCTGGGATAGATATACAACAGGCAGTTAAATAGAAGTTTCTTCAAATCCAATTTACAATAAAAAGAAGAATAAAATGGCCAATTGGTGCTATTGCTTAGAAAGGGGGTTTGATTGTTTTGAGAACAAAGAATGTAGCACAATGCACACATCTGAATGCAATCAATGATGAGCGTAATTTTTGTGCAATCAAGACGCAGAATGTTCACTAGACAAATGTTTTAATGAAGGGTTCTGAGTTGGGGGGTTTCACACAGGTACAGTCTGAGGTGATGTGTTTTCAGACTGCATGGTGGAAGTGATTGGGCAGATCCAATTGTAGTGGGGTGGCTAGTAGGTCAGAGTTCAGAAACTAGATTTCTACATTACCTGAAGGAATTTTATGTGGTGTGTGCTCATGCAAATAATTAAAATAATTGCTATTAATTATTACTTATTAATAGTAGACAGGAGGGGGCTTAGGTGGGGGACGCAGAGCAGTAACATAGGACAGGCAGGGCCAGGGCGGAGAAGAGCGACAATCGACCGAGACAAACCCGAAGGCGGTGGAGTTCCAGGCGGAGCCGAAGAATCGACGTGGAGTCAGAGCGACTGAGGACCAAGGTGGAGCTGGAGGGAAAGAGGAGCCCGCTGGAGCCAAAGGGGTGGAGTGACGAAGTGTAGCTGAAGGCTCAGAAGTCTATGGCGTAGACAGAGCGACGACTGACCAAGGCTGAGCCAGAGGGACGAGGAAGCCCGGTGGAGCCAAAGCAACGACAGTCCCAGGTGGAGCTGAGGGAGCAAGGAGCCACGGTGGAGCCGACAGGCCAAGGTGGAGCGAAAGGGGTCGACACTCTAGGGCTGAACTTGCGACCGATCAGCCCAAGGTGGATCCACGATGTGCTGGACAGGTTGCGTGAGAGGAGACGAAGGGCTGATGTGAGACAGTGAGGAGAGGACTGTTGGACTGGGCAGTGGAGGTAGGGGTTTACAAAATGGTCTTCCTGGCCGATACTAGACACACAGACAGTCGAAAACTGGCCTCTTTGGCCGATACAGGACAGGCAGAATTTTCTTGAACGGCTCTCTTGGCCGACGCGGAACAGGTTGAGGCGGTGGGAGTGCGAGGCAGGGCGGGAACACAGAAATCAATAACACTGTGCTGGGTGACAAAACAGGGTCCGTGCATGGGGAAACAGGCATGACACTTGAAGTTGATCAGCATTTCTCCACGTCATCCCTTCATAATCCAGGGCGATCTGTGGCTCTGGCTTCGGCTCAGGCACCTCTATCGTGGCAGACTCAGGCTCATGGTCTGTGATGGGCTCAGGCGTCGCTGGGCTGGTGGCAGTGGCTGGCTCGCTGTTTTCCTCCTCACTCTCGCAGATGGCGAATGGAGAACTGTTGTTGAGGAGTACCCACTCTACGTACTCATGGAAAGTCCCTTGAGGAAAAACACACACAGGCTGGCGTCATCATAATGGATGAGGTGTTGTAACTCCAAAAAATGCCTATCTTTGTCTCTCAAGGGACTGGTTCTCCTGCAAGTGGAGGAGAATGTGAACCGCTACTAGATCCATATTTGCAGGTCAGTTCTTCTGTCACAACGGGTTGAAATGATGAGGGGGATCTAATCGCAGCAGTGATAATAGTTTATTTAACAAAGAACTCAGGAAATAAGACACGAACAGAACAACCACACTAAAATATGATGAGAATGGACAATGAACAGAAAACACAGAGCTTAAATACTCAGAACCAAACCAACTAATGAAATGAATCACAGAAGCAAACACTAATCAAACAATGAATAACCATAAAAACAGATGAAAACCAAGGAAACTGAACTAAAACATGGACAAAACTCACCCAAAACCAAAGCGCAAACAGATAAACCCTGACAGGAAAACACAATTATGCCCATTTACTGTCATAACTAAAGCAGCAGTGTACATTACAGCTGTGTGGAAATTATAGTAGTAGGTAAACCAATCACTGTCACTCACAAACCGGCGAGAGCTCTTGAGAGGCATGCTGGGTAAATACAATCTCTCATCCCATTAGTCCAACAGGCGTCACTACGGCATCTAATGTATAATGCATGTCATCGCTCGTTCCAATTTGTCTGTGTAAACGCCGGTAACGGTGGGACTGAGGGTCAAGACCCTCATTCATTTTATGCCACTGCTCTCTCTTAACTCCTTCCCACTCACGCCTTCTTTTTGTGCTTTATATGGTGGCTGGAGTTGATTTGTCACTTGTAGTGACTTTGTTTGTACACCCAAATAGTCCATTTTAATGCTAAGGGGAATTGAGTTACTCAGTCTGTAATTGAGTAAAAGGGTATTTTCATACTAGAGCTTTTGATGCAAACTTGATTCTGTTTGTCATCAGAATTTAGGTTTGTGTGTTTAGTGTGAAAGTGGATTTTGTAAATTCATTGAAACAGATTGTCCCACCAAACCAATGGCTGTGTTCTTAGGCAAAATTGTGAGTGAGCCCACTCCCTTGGCTGAGAAGCAACCCCACACATGAATGGTCTCAGGATGCTTTACTGTTGGCATGACACAGGATGGTAGCGCTCACCTTTTCTTCTCCGGACAAGCTTTTTTCCGGATGCCCCGAACAATTGGAAAGGGAATTCATCAGAGACAATGACTTTACACCAGTGCTCAGCAGTCCAATCCCTGTACCTTTTGCAGAATATCAGTCTGTCCCTGATGTTTTTCCTGGAGAGAAGTGGCTTCTTTGCTGCCCTTCTTGACACCAGGTCATTCTCCAAAAGTCTTCGCCTCACTGTGCGGGAAGATGCACTCACACCTGAGACCATTCATGTGTGGGGTTGCTTCTCAGCCAAGGGAGTGGGCTCACTCACAATTTTGCCTAAGAACACAGCCATGAATAAAGAATGGTACAAAAACATCCTCCGAGAGCAACTTCTCCCACCATTTTCCAGCATGATGGAGCACCTTGCCATAAGGCAAAAGTGATAACTAAGTGGCTCTGGGAACAAAACATCAAAATTTTGGGTCCATGGTCAGGAAATTCCACAGACCTTAATCCAATCGAGAACTTGTGGTCAATCCTTAAGAGGCGGGTGGACAAACAAAAACCCACAAATTCTGACAAACTCCAAGCATTGATTATGCAAGAATGGGCTGCCATCAGTCAGGATGTGGCCCAGAAGTTGATTGACAACATGCCAGGGCGAATTGCAGAGGTCTTGAAAAAGAAGGGTAGTATACAATTATAGGGTAGTAGGGATACTAACCAGGAAAACACGATCATGAAACCAATGAATGTATTACTCGCGATTCTACAAATTGCCTATTACTTTATACCGGGTCCTAAAGCAAAGCCAACACACCATACTCACCATAACGTCTTGAAACTTGTGACTATGAATATCTGTTTTCTCTTGGGAATGATATATGTTTTGGTCTTCAGCAGCACTGGTTGATTCTGCGCAGCTCTCTCGACTCCTGCACATCCGCATTTGAACTCTCCATACCAACGGTTTCCCACATTGTGCGCATGCGTGTACAGTTTCTTGGATGTAGGACTTATTCAGCCAACACAGAATTTTCGCTTTGTCTTGATAGATTGACTGAAAACAATTAGATATGTTAAATCTAAATACATTTTTAATTTTAACTGTTCACCTTCACTACAATGCATCTTTTTGAATGGGGATAATTCTTTGGAAGTCATTTATTGAGCCAATATGTAATAGTCATTTTTTTTTGTTTTTTTTTTAGTGTTCCAGTGAACTGTTTGAATGAACTGATCCAGTCAAATGAACAAGACTAACATTTCAGAATGGTGTTTGTAGTTTCAGTTTACCTGTCTTATGTTAGTAGTGTTACTTTTAGTTAGTTACTGCCCAACACTAGCTTACATGGACACTATAATCTGTTTGTAATCGGATTAATAGCACTGTCAGAATAAAAAAAGTCCCATATAACCACCTCAATCGGAAAAAATTGGTCAAATCCGACTTAAAATTTTTATTTGGATTGTAAGGGGTGGTTTAAACCTTTTCTAATCCATTCGATAGGACATGTAAACACTTGAAAACCGAAAATGCAATGATGTAGAAATAGCGTAATGACGTATTATGCATGAAACAAGCTGTTATTGTTGAATATAGTGTAATAAATGACCCTTGAGTCATTCTAAAATTCCCATTCCACTTATCGTCTGTGAAGTGCTGTAGGAAAATTTTATCCCAGCAGTCCTTGCTTTGGATTCTCATCCACAGGTGCCTTGTTTTGGGCACGGGAAGGGGCGTTTTTACTGCTTGATAAATATAAGCAGCTCATCACAAAGCTTCATATGCTCATTGTCTCCTAATCAGGACTCGAAATTAGATAAATATTAAGTATAATGTATATTCGTGCAGTGCGCGCATGTCAAAAGATCAAATCTGATTTGAAGCTTGTGACATAAACATGCACATCAACCAATCACTTTATTTAATGTTCATGTAAACACTATGTTCGGATTCCTCATTCCGATTGAAACAAATAGTGTCCATGTAAATGTAGCTAGTGTGTGCTCCAGCATCCAGTAGTGGTGCTTATGTGCAGTTGACCCGTAATCTGGTTCGGGTTGTTTCCAAATTCCAATCCCACTCCCCTTATCTTCCTATCATTTTTTTGTCTCTTTAATCACTGTCTTCACCAGTAAAATGGCCAAAAGTTATCCAAATTTCCCAATGCAACATTCTTAGACAGTAATGGTAATTGTTGTGACCTTATCAGCATGACTGTCCATTCTTTTCTCTGCTCAATCTCAGTCATAAATGCATGTACAGATCAGGGAGGATATACAGTAAACAGGGAAAGGCTAAATACATGTGAACTCCAAGCATAATTCTGTCTTTAGAATCCATCTCCCATTCGCTTAGATCCTCTTCTAAGTCAGCTCTCTCCATATGCCGAATCCCAGTATGTGCAGATATCCTTCATCTGAGAGCTGGGCCAGTGATAATTAGAGAGTTTACTACAGCGGAAGTAACCAAACTGTCATACTCTGGTGGAATTAAATCTGTGTTTTGATCACTTAAATATTCCTGTGTTAGTCACACCGTATGCAAGATGTGAAGCCATTACTGTAATTAATTATGATTAGTAGCTTTACTTAAAGAAGGTGCTACAGTCTAGTGAAAGCTGAGCTTCAGTGTTTTCTCTCTCGCAAAGACAGCTGTGTGGCTCATTTCTTGAGAACAGCCATGTTCGATTACTAACAAACTGTGTGCTTCATGTAACTGCAGCAACAATCACATTAAATATGTCAATTACAATTATTTATTAAAGGGTGATGTAATGAAATAAAAGCCTAAATTCAGTCTGTTTATCATATGAAGCGATCATGTCTTTTTAGAAAATTGGGACTAAACCTTTCCATTCATATGGATTATTTTACGGTCATTTTATAAACTTCTTGAAACGTCAAAGTGGTAGTTGCGTAGCTGTCAGAAATCTCTCAGATTTCATTAAAAATATATTAATTTGTGTTCAGAAGATGAACGAAAGTCTTGCGGGTTTGGAACGTCGTGAGGGTGAGTAAATGATGACAGACTTTTAATTTTTTAAATGATACATCATGAAGTCTGAAATTTGTTCAGTTTTTGATCTCTTCAGTGCAGTTCATTTTTTCCAATCATTTATTTTGACACAAATTTGTAATTTACACCAGGACTTTAACAAAAAACAAGAATTGTATTTTGTATCTTCTTTCAGACGAACACAATCGGAGATATATTTAAAAATATCCTTAGTCCTCCAAGGTTTATAATGGTTGTGAATGGCTGCCCAAATTCTGAAGGCAAAAAAAAAAAAAAAAAAATGAATCCATACAACTCCAGGAGTTAGTAAAGGCCTTCTGAAGTGAATTGATGCATTTGTGTAAGACAAGTATCCTTATTTAAAACTTCATAAACTAAAATAACGAGCTTCCGGTACAACAGCCATATGCATTCGAAGTAAGTCCAAAAAGCGGTACACAATGCCATGACGTTCTACACTACGCCATGACGTACAACGCGTAGTACGTCATGTCATTGTGTAGAACGTCGGATTCATTTTTTTATGGATGGCTGCATTTTTTTGTCTTCAGAATTTGGGCAGCCATTCACAACCATTATAAACCAAGGATATTTTTAAATATATCTCCAATTGTGTTCGTCTGAAAGAAGATAGTCATATACATAGGATGGCTTGAGGGTGAGTAAATCATGGGATAATTTTCATTTTTGGGTGAACTATCCCTTTAAGTAATCAATGCATCACATTTTGTGTCTTATAATAAAGAAAAGTTAAAAATAGGTCAAAAAATAGGCCAAATGTTGAATGTTGTTTGTTTGTTTATTTATTTATGTATTTATTTATTTGACCAGTTGTTCTGTCAGTTAGTTTTGCTTGAATTGAATACTGGATATTGAAAATTGAGTACTGAATATTGAATATCAAGTGGCAACCCAAAACAGTACCAAATATCATACAAACTATCCATGCTGATATATGTCTAACTGGCCTTTGAGGTCAACAGCAAAACACGTGGTAAGCATTTGTGTTCTTGCTGTAAAAAAAGGAGACCATATAATGTAGCCTATTTATTTTAGTATTAGTAGCATTTTATTATTTGCCAGTAGCATTGTTTTTTTACCCCTTTACCCCTGTGCCTAGAGCTGTTTTATTTACCTTGTGACAAGTATATTATCATTAAATGTCTTTGCTAATAGGGTTAACACTTTTATCACTGAACTAAGACCTGTTATGGCATTTCTGTTCACGTTTAGTGTTGTGCTTTGGCTGGAGGATTCTAAACCCTGTCCCAGAGCAGCCTGAGGAACTGATAGATGAAGCATAGAAATAAAGGAAACAAAAAGCTGCTAATCAATGACTGGAAATGGCGGCTGACATGAGAAAAGATCGAGTTTGACACTTTTATGTCTTCTATTTATCGAGTGTCAAGGCTGCTTACTGCCAGCTGACACAACCCCTTGAACTCCGTGTTGATTTCTGCCTCGCTGTCTAAATTACACAGGAATCTGACAGGACACTATTTTTTAACCGTCAGACTGCGAAGAAATACCTTTACACAGAGATTGAATACTAATCATCCTGCTGCTATAGAATCTGTCAGATGCTTTAAAAGAAATCATTTTCTTCTCTGTAGCGCATTTATTTTTTCATCTAGTTTTTAGTAATATTGTCACGAAACTTAAGCTAAGTTAACTAAGTTATACTCTAAAAGCATAAAAAATACAATCAGTGGGTTTTTATTGATGCTTTTTAGTATTGAAATGTATTAGAGCTGCACGATTCTGGATAAATTGAAAATCACAATTTTTTTTGTTTCAGAGATCATGATTCTCCCACGATTCTGAACAGACAACTAAACAAAATAACATGTAATTTACTAGAGGTTCTGACAAAATGTTAATTGCTGCAGTCTATTTAAAATGTTTAATTAATCTAAATGAATTGATTTTAAAAAATCGGTTTGAATGAATGATTCAGTGACTCACTCATAAATACTTCACTAGTTTCATGACTGGATGAATCAGCATTTTTGAACAAATCTCTTGAATGAATGATTCAATGACAAATACATTTTTAACAGTCACTTGTCGCCACCTACTGGCGTAACAATGTAATTTATACAATCTTTGTTTGAAGCGTCACTTTATTACTCTATTTTGATCGCTACCATAGATGTCAGTGTTTATATCCGAACTATAAACTTTTATCCCAGTACTTCTGTGATAATATGAACACTGTGTGGTTGAAAAGTGGTTGAAAAGTGTTTCATACCTACACATGATAAATGTTGTCTCTGGCTAACACAGATTTGAATGTTCCGGTGTGATTTTGTCAACGGTTTAATAGATGCAGGCAAATCATTGCTATTTAGGAATAAGATTGCGTGGGTGTTTGAATCGAGATCGCGATATTTTAACGATTAATCATGCAGCTCTAAAATGTATTTATATTTTTACTGAGCCTGTCGCTATGTATTCTGGGACTGCCATGTCTGCTAAGTATACATGCAAATGCTGCCTTACAATAAGGCTAAAATGAAGTTAAAGGCAACATCGTTTTGGTTCCTACTTTAAAGGACTTATTCACCCAAAAAGTTAAATCTATCAACATCATTTTCTCACCCTCATGTTAAACCCATTTATCTTAATTTCTTGCATGGAGTTTCGAATATCTCTTTAAATTCAAGCCTTTTGTTTCGCCTTGTTTTGAAAAAGATCTCTGTGAGTTGTGTGCAATGTTTATTGTTCTAGTCTTCGAGGGATGAAGTTGTGTGTGTGTGTTTGCTGTCTTTGGCCTATGTTTCTGTTAGCGAGTCTGTGCAGGGTGTCATGATCTGACCATTATTGGCAGGGTCCATTAGGGGACCTCTTGAGTTTTCCCAGAATGCCTTATGTTCTGACAGAGTCTGTAATGTGGACTGAGCCTCTGCTCTCACATGGCCGATGAGAAGCACCTGCTGTCAGCAAGCATCACAGCCAATCAGCTGGTCCTCTCCCCTGGGTTCAGAACGTGGCTGTGATAAGTGCGGGACGTGTGTGAGGATGTGATAACGCTCCCGGCAGCTTCCAGACAGGGGAACTATTATATGAAAGAATTTAGACTCATTCATATTTTAATATTAAGTTGAAAAACATAATTATGAATAGCAGAATTTAATTTAAAATTCTGCATTAAAAAGATCTAAAAGTAGCTTGTTATCAGAGAAGAAAAAAAGCTGAGCTACGCCCGTGCTCATTCAGTGTTAATTTAGTATTATTTATATTATTATTTATTAATATTTTGAATTAGCTTTTATTTTGAATATTTTCAGTTTTATTTTAATTTCAGTTTTATTTTGTTTTGTACTTTTGTCTTTTTTTTTATATTTCTATAGAAATTTCATTTATTTTTGTTTCAGTTTTAGATTATGTAATTTCAGTACTTCAGCTTGATCTTATTTATTTCACTTACTTGGCAAGGCAACATTTCTAATGTTCATTAAAGGATTAGATCACTTCAGAATGAAAATTTCTTGATCATTTACTCACCCCCATATCATTCAAGATTCAGTAAAAAAAGAAATTATGGTTTTTGAGGAAAACATTCCAGGATTTTTCTCCATATAGTGGACTTCAACAGTTACCAACGGGTTGAAAGTCCAAATTGCAGTTTCAATGCAGCTTTAAAGGGCTCTACACAATTCCAGCCGAGGAATAAGGGCCTCATCTAGTGAAACGATCATTTTCTAAAAAAAAAAAAAAAAAAAAAAAAATGTATATACTTTTTAATCACAAATGCTCATCTTGCACTGCTCTGCTATGTGCCAAGCATTATCTCATCACGTTGGAAAGGTCACCCACCCGGAAGTACCGCGGTAGCACTATCTCATTTTTTCCTCCAACATCAAAATTGTCCGAAATCGTTGTTTTACCTTTTTTTTTGTAGAGGCCATTTCACTTAGTCTTTGCACGATTGCTTTGTAAACACTTGCTCGGTACTTCCACCTACGTCACGCATGACCTTTCCAGCATGATTACGTAATGCGTGGCGCATTGCAGAGCTAGTGCAAGAGCATTTGTGGTTAAAAAGTATACAATTTTTTTTTTTTTTTTTTAGAAAATGACTGATCGTTTCGCTAGATAGGACCCTTATTCTTTGGCTGGGATCTTGTAGAGCTCTTTGAAGCTGCATTGAAACTGCAATTTGGGCCTTCAACCCATTGGTAACTGTTGAAGTCCACTATATGGAGAAAAATCCTGGAATGTTTTCCTCAAAAACCTTCATTTCTTTTTTTGACCGAAGAAATTCTGTCATTAATTACTCACCTTCATGTTGTTCCACACCCGTAAGACCTTCGTTCATTTTCGGAACACAAATGAAGATATTTTTGATAAAACCGATGGCTCAATGAGGCCTGCATTGCTAGCAAGATAATTAACACTTTCAGATGCCCAGAAAGGTACTAAAAACATATTTAAAACAGTTCATGTGAGTACAGTGGTTCAACCTTAATATTATAAAGCGACGAGAATACTTTTTGTGCGCCAAAAAAACTAAATAACGACTTTTCAACAATATCTAGTGATGGCTGATTTCAAAACACTGCTTCATGAAGCTTCGAAGCTTTACGAATCTTTTGTTTCGAATCAGTGATTCGGATCGCGTATCAAACTGCCAAAGTCACATGAACTATTGAAAGTGTGAAACACTTATGATGTAACGAAGCCTCGTTTACTGAAATCACGTGACTTTGGCGCTCCGAACCACTGATTCGAAACAAAAGATTCGTAAAGCTTCATGAAGCAGTGTTTTGAAATCACCCATCACTAGATATTGTTGAAAAGTCGTTATTTTGTTTTTTAATATTTCTATTTTATTTCAGCTTTATTTAAATTAAAGCGATTTATAATAGTTTTAGTTTTAATTAACAATAACAATACTGCTCATGCTACTGAAAAAATGTTGACTTAGTGTTACTACTTCTAGTTAGTTTCTCTGAATAAAAGCGTCATGGTAACAAGTGGAAATCCTACTGTAGTTCGCACCAACTTACTAATGTCTGCTATTACGCAAATCAGACATGACTACTGGACTATGTGACATATTTAATATTCATGAGCCAGGCTGATATATTCTATAATGTGTCCCTCTGACTTTTTTCAGGTAGTTCCTGTGCCACTGCTTGCAAGTGGATTGAGTTCAGTGGCTCATTTGGAGCCATTTCAATCACTGCTCAGGACTGGCACTTGCTTTGATCCTTTGCTCATATTTCTGCAGCATACGAAAATGGTGTGTGTGTGTGTGTGTTTGAGTCAGATGAATAATGCGGGTCCTTTATTATTTTATGTGGAGCCACATTTCCTGTCCTCGTCTCCTTTGTGGATCGTGGGGTTGGTTGGCACCACCTCTGACAGCTACACTGGCACTTGTAATATTAGCCAGGGTTGCCCGCTTCTCTTTTTTACAGTTCTTTCTTTCTTTCTTTCTTTCTTTCTTTCTTTCTTTCTTTCTTTCTTTCTTTCTTTCTTTCCCTCCTTTATTTCTATATCTGTCCATCTTTCTTTTTCTGCATCCAGTCCTGGGACTGCATCCATACCCAAGTCCCAAGCGTAGCAGCATCATGTTTTGTAAAACAAGCATGTTAGGCATGAATAAAACATGGCCCATGAAATGGACTGGAAATGAGAGACAAAGAGTGTGTAACTGCTTAGTGATAATTATACACACACACACACAGACCCAAATGCTTGCCAAAGCCTGCAGACCGACAGAAGCCTGTGATAAAAGAGACTTTACACAAGATATCGATAGACGAATCTCACAAATCCTTTCAAGAAACAGCCTGGATCATATTTCACCCCAAAATCAAAAGAAAAAATAAGAAATTAATATTTAAAAAGAATATTTTTTTAGAACCATTTAATATTTTAATTTATTTATTTTCTGTTTTTATTAAGTTTATATTGTTTCCTGGTTTCCTGGTTCAAATGCTTCATTTTGAAGCATTTGAAGTATTATAGAATTTGTGGTACTCCCATTAATTTATGCTGATTAGATTCAAACAACCATTGTATTACAGTACTTTTTTTTTTTACTGCAATACATTAAAAATTCTATAATACGCCTAATTTACATAGAATGTTGATTTGTTTTTGCTGAAAAGAAGAACAATGACTTAATTTACTGTCAATACACATGTCCCAGAACACTTAACATCCATGGAACCTTTCCATTGCACAAATGGTTCCTTAGAATTTTAAAATGTTCTTTATGGTTCTTTTAAGAACTGTTCACTGAAAGGTTCATCGGAGAACCAAATATGGTTCTCCTATGGCATCGCTGTGAAAACTCCCTTTTGGAACCTTTATTTTTAAGAGTGTATATTGCATATCCTTGGTTAATCTCGATTGTGAGTGGTATGAATGAATAAAGCAGGGCTCGTAAAATAGGTAGCCTGACTGGAAGACACAGTAGCACCGGGATGTCGGGCTACTTATTTTACGAGCCCTGCTTTGTTCATTCATCAAAATGTATCACCGCCTAGCCCGAAAAAGTGTGAAATAAAATTGCTTCCTTGATTCGCATTGTTCACTCTCGACTTGTTATTTGATGTAAAAATATGATCACAGAAGTTTTTGATCATGCTGATTTGTCCGCAGTGAAGTTTAACCAATGCTAACGTTACTTGGCTTGTGTGTGTGTTTACTTCTCTTCGACAGGTGTGCAAAATCAGGTCCTCCATCAAAATCTGGTCTCTGTTAGAACCCCAAGCAATCCCATTGGCTCAAATACTTTTAATAGTTACTCTCTTTAGTGCCCGATTACAGTTCTTACAAAATCATGTTATGATAAATGCTGTTTGAACTACGTTATAATGACCATTAATGTCTGTATTAGTTAGCTTATGGACTAGCATAGCATAGAGATACCGGATTAGCCTGATAGCTTAGTTTATTCACAGATTTGCACTTACCCTACATGTATTCACAATCATCTATAATGTGATTGTATTAAATTAAGTGTTAAATGTCCAAATATTTAAGTTATGAAAATGTGATGATGTTCAATTATTCAATAGACTTTTATTATTATTATTTATTAATTAACAGTTTATCAAGTGAAAAAAATTACATTCAATTTGTTTTATTATGCACTATATAGTAAGCTATACATATTTAAAAAAAAAAAAAAATATGTTGAGAGAATCGATTTCTCTTTAGGGAGGACCCTATTTGTCATGACACCGGCTGCATCCACCTCGCCTTCTCTTCTTCTGACATTTGGGAAAGACAATTGGTGCTGCCACCCCCTGTAAAGTAGTGTCATTCTCACTTAATTTACTATTGCTAAGTGATAGAGATTGCATGCGCAGTGGAGAAAATTGCAAAAATCGTGTGTGTGTGTGTGTGTGTGAAAATGTTAATAGGCGCGTGGATTTACACCGGTATTTCAGTTCTACTCAGCCAAAAAAGACAGGTCAGGATGAAGAAGAAGGGACAGCCAAAGAAAATGGTTTTGATTGAGGTTTCGTTACCCAATTTAGGGGCAGTTATGGCCTAATGGTTAGAGAGTCAAACTTGTAACTCGAAGGTTGCGGGTTTGAGTCTCAGTACCGGCAGGAAATGTAGGTGGGAGGAGTGAATGAACAGCGCTCTCTTCCACTCTCATTACCCACAACTGAGGTGCCCTTGACCTAACCCCTAATCACTCCCCGGGCGCTGCTGCACACTGCTCTGGGTGTGTGTTCACGGTGTGTGTGTGTGTGTGTTCAACTCACTGCTGTGTGTGTGCACTTGGATGTGTGAAATGCAGAGCACAAATTCCGAGTATGGGACACCATACTTTGCCACACGTCATGTCACTTTCACTTTCATTTTCTACATTTTTTATTCAGGCTAGTTAAATTCATTTCGGGCTACCAAATTCTAAAGAGTGCCTGCCCGAAGGGCTACCAGGGATTTTGAATTTTAGCGAGCTCTAATAAAGGTTTTTGTGCTGAAATAGCACACACAGCTTCTACTTCAATCTGAATCTTTGCCCTCTATTCTAGTGTTGATTTCTCTGGGGGAACTGAGATCTGCTTTACATAGCACTCCAGCCCAATCAAAAAGAAAAGCCCTATCACATTCAAATAGAATGACTGACACCATTTCTTCTTCTTCTTCTTCTTTTTTTTTTTTTTTTTGTGCTGTGTTAATTTTTCATTGCTTCCTTTCCTTTTGCCTGTGGTGTGTACAGTGCAGAGGGTCTAATTAAAGAGCAGAGAAGATGCTTTGATGGTGCAGCCGTACTGCGGTAGTTTTTTTTTTTTTTTTTAATGTTGCGGTGTTACTCTCGGTTGTGTCTGTGGAGATGAGAGCTTTTAGGAAAGGGGAGAGGTGACATCAGCACACATGCATTTTACATCAGCGCTGCATTCTAGCCAGCATTTAGACAGATCCAGGGGACTTTACTCTCCATAAGAGAACAGGTCAGTTGCTGAATAATGCATCAGAGCATTAGGCAGGGATTGTGCTTAAACCGCCATTCCCTGAAGTGTCAAAGGAGCAGAAGTGTTTAGAGTCTATCAGTAATAGGATGAAATGACGTAGATCGGTTTTGCAGATCCAATCCGGGATGAATAAAGCTGTGGATTTCCTTATTGCACTGTTGAATTAAATCACATGATTCAGTAACCTGACCTATCAACCAGACTGCCTATCTATAATTTCCTTGCAGAGTCTTTGGTAAATCAGATTGGCCTGGTAATCTAGTGAAATGAGTTGTATTGCTGATTTTAGTCCCCAGTATGCGATGAAAGTTAATGAGAATTCATTGGATATTTTTTCTTATAACAATGTATAGTTAATATAACAATGTATATAGGCCTATGCATTATAATGATGCATAAATGTTTTGGCTGTCAGACTCCAACATTGTGGTCTATATGACTCGGGCACTATAATACAAATCAGTAACACTTTATTTCAATACTCCACTTTAGATGTTCTACTAACTATAAATAACTTTGCAACTACATGTCAACTACCAGTCATTAGAGTATTGGTAGCACTTTATTTTACAGTCCTGTTCCCCACTACTATGCACTTACTATGCACGGTCCTGTTCCCCACATACTATGTACTTATTATAGTTATTGCAATAACTGGGTCATAACTAGGTACTAGAGTTGTCAAAAGTACCGACTTCGGTACCAAGTCCGTACTGAAATTTAAAAAATGTGAGCGCTGTTGAGCGGATTCGTAAACACCTCTGATTGGCCATTGTGTTCACACGATCATCGGATATGTCTGTGATTGGCTACAATGATCAACACACTGGAGCGTTTAAAAGCACATGGAAGTGTTTGAATTTGAAAGCGGAGTGGGAGCGTTTGAAAGCAGGCGTCTATCAACGGACTGGTCCGTGATAGACGCCTGCTTTCAAGCGCTCCCGTGTGTATCTGTGAAAGCACTCGGTGAAGAGCGTCATTGATGACTATTTATAATATGTTTTTGAAGCGTTGATCATTGAAGTCAATCACAGACATATCTGATGAGCGAGTGAACACAATGGCCAACCTGCTCAACAGCGCTCAAAGCATCACATTTTTAAAATTTCAGTACCGACTTGGTACCAAAGCTGGTACTTTTGACAGCTCTACTACATACTATCCCTGAACCTACCCCTAAACCTAACCTTAACCCATGTAGTTACCTTATATTACCCAGTAATTTCTTAGGCAAGTATACTGTAAGTACACTTAAGTGCACGTACTGTTAAATAAAGTTTAACCAGAGTATTAGTAGACTGTCTGCTTTATATCTGCTAACACTTTTTGATGGTCTCCCAACAGACATTCTACTGAATATAAGTAACTTTGCAAGCACATCAAATTATTCTACTAACCGTAACCCTAACCCTAACCTACTGTAACAGTCTGCTAATACTCTAATGAGAGTTAGTTGACGTGTAGTTACTAGAATGTCTAAAGTGGAATATTGAAATAAAGCGTAATCTACAAGTCTTCTGAAGTCATTGGAGGGAAAAACAACACAATTTAAGTCACTATTCACTTTAAATATCAGGCTTAGCTGTCGGATCTCATTTACATACATTTAAATGATACAAATGCACAAAATTACCAATAACATTTGAGGTAATTGACATCAAACCTGGTGCAACATGCTTGTTTTTAGTCAACCAGCTTCACCAAAAATACGCTGTTAATGAGCAAGTTTAGATCTCTGCCAAACCAGCATAAACCAGCCTGGACAAGTGTAGCCTAAGTTTTTTTTCTAGCAGAGATTTGTTTTAAACAGTTCTATCCCACATTGAAAAGGATGAATATAGTTTCTCATTTGCAATGATTTCAAACTTCATTTCCTTCCTGTCAAGTCTAAAACAAGAGATGAATACTGTGGAAGTGTATTTCTAAAATTGCATGTCTTGTTTCTTATTCACTCTCGCCTTCTGGACCTGCTCAGACTCTGTGCCAGATTTATCACTTTGAAATCCTCTAAAATGAGTTCAATTATGGAGACAAAGAGAGTTAAAACTTCATTAGAAGACAGTCCAAAGTCTTGAATCAATTTGAATATTATGTCATGGAGTGCGACAAACTTTGTGTCTGAAAACAGGAGACGAGTTCTCTCTTGCTCACTTTCTACCAAATACAATTACATTTGTAAAGGGAAAAAAGGTCTTCAATGAACAAAAATGTTCTTTTTTTTTAGTATTTTCTTTTTTTAATCTGTTTGGATTTTCACTGGGGCTCTTCAGCGTCTCCTTGACAAATCCAAGGATAATGACTCAGGCTGGTGTCTCGGGGAAATCATTAACTTTCAAAACTGATCCAGAGTTTTTGTGCTAGAGAGGCTTTACCCAGTGTTCCATTCAAACCTATTTAATTGTCCTGCTAAGCTTTAGGCTTATCTTCAGCTGGACGAGTGAAGCTCCGCAGTCTGGATCTGCTCCAGGGTCTACGCTCACCAGTTTAATCAAATGCCAATTAAATGATTGGAATCTGGCTGTTTATTAATCAGTTTAACCAAAAATCATTTAACCACAGCGTCTGTTAATAATAAAACTGTTTGTTTAGTTTTGTACAAGCCATATCTTAAACATTAATGGATGTTCTACACATATGTAGGCCAACTATATGTTCACATAACTTGATGTTTGTAGATTATATCTGCATTTTACATGGATTCTGGCTTGTTGAAGCTAGTCATTTATCAGTCTCAGCCTCAGATGTCACGCCCACGGACCGTTGGCTGAACGTCTGATGCATATGGCACACAAAATTGGAAACGCTTCAGGAGTTTAGAAGTCGTTATTTGATTGTTTGCATTATGATTTCTGGGAGATGTGTGTGTTGCGTTCTTTAACGGTCCGCCTGGAAACAACGATTCCGTGATGCCAAACCCCCGTGTGAAAGAAGAAAGCCGTCATGTTTACAACTGTGAGCACTTATCAGGATCATCTAAACACTGGATTTTCAAAAGTATGTAAAGTTCGTGGCATAGACTCTTTAAAATACGCCCAAGAGTTTTACAAATCGGTTTGTTATTGTATGTACATTGACGTTACATTTTCAGGCCCCTAAACATGACGCGGAACAAAACGAAGTGTGATTGGTTGCTTTACATCTCAGTCAGACGGCCTCTGGGCGGTCCTTGGCCAATGAAAGCTGCTATGGAGTTCAGACCTTCAGCCATCAGTCTCAAGGTCTAGCTATGCGAGACTAGTCATTTATAGACCAAGCTGGTGGTTGATCAGCTATAGCACACAGAATAACACATGCTGCAGCTGTCAAATATCACTGTCATTCAAACTAGCAAGACACACATGTGAACCATCAGTAGAGTTTGGCATCAACAAATTTGTCCATACAGTGGAATTCAGAAGTCCACTAGTGAAAATGCATTCATTGCATTGCATTTTTCAAGTGAATATCCTTCAACCTTATTACAAATAAAATTATCAGTAGAACAATTTTATTAAAAGGTTAAATGGAAAACTAAATAAGTCTGTATTTATAGTACTCACCCATATTATTCCAAATTAGCTAAATAATTTGGAATAACATGGATGAGTATACTTTGATTATACAAAATATTATTATTTTTCCTTTTAAGTGTCAAAAGTCCACTAGTGGAAATATATTCAATGCAATTACATTTCCCAACTACAAAATTATATTATTAGTAGAACAATTTGATTAAAAAGGTTGAATTGAAAAATTGCATGAATTGCATAATGTTTTAGTATTTGTCCTCTTTTGCTTTAATAACAGAAGCACTCGAGCTGCATGAACCCCACAAATTTGTGTAAAACCTGATGATCATGTTATTCAACATGATTTGAGAATGATCCAAAGAGCATCTTGTGCTTCAATGGAAACAAAAACATCTGACCTTTTGTCCAACATGGTCAGTGTCACAAATAGGATTATTCGATCAGTGACCTAGAATGAGTTCAGTATCTTAAGGCAATAGTTTCTGACATGTTTACTCACCCTTGTGTCATTCCAAACTGTTTTTTTTTTTTCTTTCTTTGTGAAACACAAAATGAGATTCACGGTTCCCAATATGAAAAAAATACTATAGTAATTTATAGTAAATACTATAGTGTTTTTGAACCATACTATATTAAAGTACTTGAATTAATTTGTTGTGGTAATTCTATAGTTGCTGTGGTAATATAACAACTATAGTAATATAAACAAATTACTTTACCCAATACTGTACTAAGTTTTCAACAACTATAGGGTCTATTATACTACAATACACTACAGTTTACTGTAGTAAAAACTAAAGTATACTACAGTTTTTATTACAGCTTATCAGTTCACTATAGTTAATACTACAGTATGCTGTAGCATTCATTTACAAAGTGTTGTAAATACTATTATATATACAGTATACTACAATTGACTATAGTATGGTTCAAAAACACTATAGTATTTACTATAAATTATTATAGTATTTTTTCATGTGGGTTTAGTGACCAGAGTCTAGCAAGCTATAAAAAAACAAACAAAAAAAAAAACACTCTAAATACAAACCCGATTCCAAAAAAGCTGGGACACTGTACAAATTGTGAATAAAAAAGGAATGCAATAATTTACAAATCTCATAAACTTATATTTTATTCACAATAGAATATAGATAACATATCAAATGTTGAAAGTGAGACATTTTGAAATGTCATGCCAAATATTGGCTCATTTTGGATTTCATGAGAGCTACACATTCCAAAAAAGTTGGGACAGGTAGCAATAAGAGGCCGGAAAAGTTAAATGTACATATAAGGAACAGCTGGAGGACCAATTTGCAACTTATTAGGTCAATTGGCAACATGATTGGGTATAAAAAGAGCCTCTCAGAGTGGCAGTGTCTCTCAGAAGTCAAGATGGGCAGAGGATCACCAATTCCCCCAATGCTGCGGCGAAAAATAGTGGAGCAATATCAGAAAGGAGTTTCTCAGAGAAAAATTGCAAAGAGTTTGAAATTATCATCATCTACAGTGCATAATATCGTCCAAAGATTCAGAGAATCTGGAACAATCTCTGTGCGTAAGGGTCAAGGCTGGAAAACCATACTGGATGCCCGTGATCTTCGGACCCTTAGACGGCACTGCATCACATACAGGAATGCTACTGTAATGGAAATCACAACATGGGCTCAGGAATACTTCCAGAAAACATTGTCGGTGAACACAATCCACCGTGCCATTCGCCGTTGCCGGCTAAAACTCTATAGGTCAAAAAAGAAGCCATATCTAAACATGATCCAGAAGTGCAGGCATTTTCTCTGGGCCAAGTCTCATTTAAAATGGACTGTGGCAAAGTGGAAAACTGTTCTGTGGTCAGACGAATCAAAATTTGAAGTTCTTTTTGGAAAACTGGGATGCCATGTCATCCGGACTAAAGAGGACAAGGACAACCCAAGTTGTTATCAGCGCTCAGTTCAGAAGCCTGCATCTCTGATGGTATGGGGTTGCATGAGTGCGTGTGGCATGGGCAGCTTACACATCTGGAAAGGCACCATCAATGCTGAAAGGTATATCCAAGTTCTAGAACAACATATGCTCCCATCCAGACGTCGTCTCTTTCAGGGAAGACCTTGCATTTTCCAACATGACAATGCCAGACCACATACTGCATCAATTACAACATCATGGCTGCGTAGAAGAAGGATCCGGGTACTGAAATGGCCAGCCTGCAGTCCAGATCTTTCACCCATAGAAAACATTTGGCGCATCATAAAGAGGAAGATGCGACAAAGAAGACCTAAGACAGTTGAGCAACTAGAAGCCTGTATTAGACAAGAATGGGACAACATTCCTATTCCTAAACTTGAGCAACTTGTCTCCTCAGTCCCCAGACGTTTGCAGACTGTTATAAAAAGAAGAGGGGATGCCACACAGTGGTAAACATGGCCTTGTCCCAACTTTTTTGAGATGTGTTGATGCCATGAAATTTAAAATCAACTTATTTTTCCCTTAAAATGATACATTTTCTCAGTTTAAACATTTGATATGTCATCTATGTTGTATTCTGAATAAAATATTGAAATTTGAAACTTCAACATCATTGCATTCCTTTTTTATTCACAACTTGTACAGTGTCCCAACTTTTTTGGAATCGGGTTTGTACATCATAGAAGAAGCCCATATAACTTGTTCACAATATTCCAAGTCATTTGATAGCTTTGTGTGTGATGAACAGGTTAAAATAAGTCATTATTCACTTTCAAATCAAATCCTTCATGCAACTCAGTATATTGCACTGATGTTTGATGTCATGTCATCCATACTGATCCATAAGCTCCATTTTGAGTTGCATGAATGATTTGGCTATAATGTTGGCCTGTATGATTTCAGAAGACCAGGATGTACTGCACAAGTCATAAAGACTGCATTTTGTGCATTTCAGAGTTTGACAGCCTGCGGTCCATACAAACAGTCATTGTACACTCTTAAAAATAAAGGTTCCAAAAGGTTTTTTTGTTTGTTTGTTTGGTTTTTTTCCAGCAGTGCTATAGAAGAACCATTTTTGGTTCCCCAAAGAACCTTCCAGTCAACAATTCTTAAAAGAACCTTAGTTTGAAGAACATTTTAATCTAAAAAAAAACTTTTTCAAATATACAGTAAAGATCCTTTGTCTAATGGAAAGTTTCCATGGATGTTAAAGGTTCTTCATGGAACCCTCAATGCCAATAAGGCCACGTTCACACTGTCAGTTTTTGGGATTGACAACCGCATTTACTTACAAGTGTGAGTTTTGAAATGTCTCGTTCAAACAGTAACTTACAGCAGTGTCTCGAATACTGTCTGTATGAACGTGCAATGAGAGTCAAGCCCGTATTCTCTTACTAGTAACCATAGCGAAAGTGACCAAAGTCATTTCAAAGATGGCGGCGTCCATAAAACTGAAAAGTCTTATCACTTTTGACAGGACAGAATCCAGCTGAGCTGTGAGTTCATCCATCAAATGAAATCTTCATTAACCGACAGCAGCTTCAATGTAAACATGCGTTAGCCGGACACCTATAACCGTTGCACTCGCATCTCTCGCCCTTGTAGCGCCTCACGCTGCCACGCATGACACGGCATTTGAGTCGCGCATGGAATACAAAACTGATGGGAGCGGCTCGGGTGGAGAACAGTGACTGGATCTAAAACCTTCAGATGACACACAGTTCATCTCTCCCTCACTGTAAGTTACCGAAAGTGAAACCACACACACGAAACCCCTTAGCATAGCGGCTCTCTCGCACTGTATGACGTGACAGACAACTAGTTGTCCAGTGCGGTTCCGTTCACACAGTGCGAATATTCCGAGAAAATTTACGGGTGTGAGTTCGGTTATAGAATGCGGTTGTCACTCCCGTAAATAACTGTACTGTGTGTGAATGTAACCGTACTAAGGACTCAAATACAGAAGCATATTCTGCTGCTGTGTGAACGTGGCCTAAAGAACCTTTATTTGTAAGAATGTATGGAACAAGTATGAGCCATTCATGATGGCCGCAAGCCCAATCAGTGAAAGAGCGATGGTGACTTTGCTGAAACTCTGCAGTTTTCTCCTCAGGGGCGGTCATTCCAGTTGAAAGACAGCCACTTGTTAAAATGAAAATCTCAGACGGGCATATAGACCTCAAATTAAAATTCTAGCGCAGGAGCAGGTGAGACAATGTGAGAGGTCCTGATTGAAGCTATGCAAATGACAGCGTGTCCACAGTGAGTGGCAGCTCTTTCTGAGGAGACTAAGATGGCTTATTAAAGGTTTTCATTTACCCCTGACTGAGATTAATCACAGCACACACACACAAAGCACACACACACTTTCTCTCAGCATAGATGAGGTGCAGAGAGAGCGAGCACAGAGATCAGGTGTGGACGGCAATGAAATGACAGGGGCTGCTCGACCTTGCCGGGAGAGAGATCACCCTTGGCTCTCTGTCTCCTGGTCTCTATCTCACTGTCTAACGTTCTGTTTATACCCAGCGTGACCTTGTTCTTTTGAGTGACTGGAGGTCATCGATTGCGAATTGGGATTGAGCATCTTTGAACAGTTTTGAATGGCCTGTGTTGCTGTGAAGTAACCACAAGTGTGCCCAAGGGATAAATGTTCATTCAACCCTGCTGAAAATATAGACTAGCTAAGGCGATTATCAGCCTAATCACACTGACCGAAGTTAAAGGGTTAGTTCACCCAAAAATGAAAAATTCTGTCATTAATTATTCAACCTAATGTCGTTCCACACCCATAAGACCTTTGTTCATCTTCGGAACACAAATTAAGATATTTTGATGAAATCCGAGAGCTGTCTGACTCCGCTATAGACAGCAATGTAACCACTACTAGCGTCAGAACACTGACCTAGTATTGGCCGACGCTGTTCACGTGAGCAGCACGGCGCATACGTGTGATGCTGATGCAGGAGCCGGCCAATAATGAGTCGGTGTTCTGATGTAGAACCTGGAAGCGCTGAAAGTAAACAGCGTATGATAATGACACAGAAGAGAAGATATTGTTGAATAGAGTCGTTTTTTTCATATTTTCGTCACTTCATAAAATTAAGGTTGAACCACTGCAGTCACGTGGACTATTTTAACAATGTGTTTAGTACCTTTCTGGACCTTGAAAGTGGTGGTTAAATTGTTGTCTATAGAGGAGTCAGACAGCTCTCAGATTTCATCAAAAATATCTTAATTTGTGTTCTGAAGATGAACGAAGGTCTTACGGGTGTGGAACGACATGAGGGTGAGTAATTAATGACAGAATTTTCATTTTTGGGTGAACTATCCCTTTAAGAGAATGATTGCACATAATAAGCATCCATCCATCCATCCATCCAGGGTGGTCTTAGCTGGTGTCCAGCTGGTCTGTTAGCCGTTTTTAGAGGGGTTTTGGTCACTTTTCAGGTAGTGAGGCTGAGAGACCAGCTAGCTCTCCAGCTAAACACCAGCTTGACTAGACTGGAAGATCAATTAGACCAGGGGTCGGGAACCTTTTTTGACCAAAGAGCCATTTTTTTATTGTTTTTATTTTCTTCATTTTTGGTTAAAGGATTAGTTCACTTTAAAATGAAAATTACCCCAAGATTTACTCACCTTCAAGCCATCCTAGGTGTATATGACTTTCTTCTTTCTGATGAACACAATCGGAGTTATATTAATAAATATCCTGATTTTGAAAATATCCATATTTAACAAGTTATAAATTAAAATATCTAGCTTCCGCCAGAGCGCCTTCCGTATTCAAATTACGAAGAAAGTGTAACGCCTCTCGCAGCTCAAAGCGCTTACACTACGTCCTACGTCTTCCATATTCAACTTGAATACGGAAGGCGGTCTGGCGGAAGCTAGATATTTTGCTTCAAACTAGCAAGTACATTATTTGGCAGGTCAGCTAATTAGACTGTTAGCTAAGCAGTGCAGAGCAAGGTTGTGGTCTTGTTTTTGAGGATCTGAGCTGTTAGCAACAAGGCTGGAGGATCAATCTCAGAGAGCTGCACACTTGTCTTTGTAGCATAGCATAAATTTGTCATGCCAGCCACTGTTCTAACACACGTCTGCAGGGAGAACGAAAGAGAGATAGGCGCCATGGATTGTGGCAGTATTCCTGGCTTCGTGCTGGGTGCCTGGGCTGCCTTGGGTGATTCTGGCCCGACTTTGGTCCAGGAGAGGATTTGCACACTGTTCTGTATTTGAAACATGTTCTGCCGGAGGTTAGGACTCCAGCTTGTCTCTCACTGTGAAATTTAAACCTGGCTGTCATGGCTCAAAGTAATCCAGCCAAACCCGCTGCCCTCTGGAATTAACACTGTGCCTGCTGGTTTGCTCATATTGGTCTTTGTGCTGTGTTTAACATCTGATTGTTTAGATCATTTATTTGTCCTTTATTTATTTGAAAAGACTAGCTTTAATTTCCACTTTGGTCCAGTATAGCTATGCTGGTGAAACAGGTGGATTCAGAATTGAAGAACTTTCTCTTTGAGGTGTGAATTTGAATGTAGTTGGTCACTTCCAATTGGAAGTTTAAATGGAATTTGAATGTCAGGAAGTGTAATTCGCTGAATTATAATACAATGAAATTCAAAAATCAATCTATCTATCTATCTATCTATCTATCTATCTATCTATCTATCTGTCTGTCTGTCTGTCTGTCTGTCTGTCTGTCTGTCTTTCAACAGCACGTGCAAGGTGAAATTTATTTATTTATATATATATATATATATATACCGATCAGGCATAACATTATGACCACTGACAGGTGAAGTGAATAACTCTGATTATCTCTTCATCATGGCACCTGTGGGATATATTAGGCAGCAGGTGAACATTTTGTCCTCAAAGTTGATGTGTTAGAAGCAGGAAAAATGGGCAAGCGTAAGGATTTGAGTGAGTTTGACAAGGGCCAAATTGTGATGGCTAGATGTCTGGGTCAGAGCATCTCCAAAACTGCAGCTCTTGTGGGGTGTTCCCGGTCTGCAGTGGTCAGTATCTATCAAAAGTGGTCCAAGGAAGGAACAGCGGTGAACCGGCGACAGGGTCATAGGCGGCCAAGGATCATTGATGCACGTGGGCAGCGAAGGCTGGCCCGTGTGGTCCGATCCAACAGACGAGCTACTGTAACTCAAATTGCTCAAGACGTTAATGCTGGTTCTGATAGAAAGGTGTCAGAATACACAGTGCATCACAGTTTGTTGCATATGGGGCTGCATAGTCACATACTAGTCAGGGTGCCCATGCTGACCCCTGTCAACTGCCGAAAGCGCCAACAGTGGGCACATGAGCATCAGAACTGGACCATGGAGCAATGGAAGAAGGTGGCCTGGTCTGATGAATCACGTTTTCTTGTACACCATGTGGATGGCCGGGTGCGTGTGCGTCGCTTACCTGGGGAACACATGGCACCAGGATGCACTATAGGAAGAAGGCAGGCCGGTGGAGGCAGTGTGATGCTTTGGGCAATGTTCTGCTGGGAAACCTTGGGTCCTGCCATCCATGTGGATGTTACTTTGACACGTATCACCTACCTAAGCATTGTTGCAGACCATGTACACCCTTTCATGGAAGCAGTATTCCCTGGTGGCTGTGGCCTCTTTCAGCAGGATAATGCACCCTGCCACAAAGCAAAAATGGTTGAGGAGCACAACAATGAGTTTGAGGTGTTGACTTGGCCTCCAAATTCCACAGATCTCAATCCAATCGAGCATCTGTGGGATGTGCTGCACAAACAAGTCTGATCCATGGAGGCCCCACCTCACAACTTACAGGAGTTAAAGAATCTGCTGCTAACATCTTGGTGCCAGATACCACAGCACACCTTCAGGGGTCTATGGAGTCCATGCCTCGACGGGTCAGGGCTGTTTTGGCAGCAAAAGGGGGACCAACACAATATTAGGAAGGTGGTCATAATGTTTTGCCTGATCGGTCTATATATATATTCACTTGCCTCGCAATAATTTCATAGCGCATCACCGCATAACAGACACACTGCAAGGACAATAAAAGATTAGTTAGATAGCTTACTCCTAATCTCAAAAACATCTTGTTTAACACGAAATACTTCTCGATTCATTTTTTCAATATGGGCCACAAGAGAAAAAAAAAAAAAAAATCTCTCATCGTCACTAAGAGAATATGCGCCATTAATGCAGCGGTTACTTTAAGTTTCTGTAGTGAATAATTGACTGGTGTTTGAGACTTCTTCACTGGCATAACTCTCAAGCAAAGTTTGCACATTGCTTGTGATATCCACTGGCTCACCTTCATGGTTTAAAATGGAAATATCTTCCATATTGCGACGTGGCATTTTTCTTTATCACCAGTTGCTTGCAAAATGATGGGCAATGATTCAAATTTTATATACATACAGATTATATACAACATTATACACAGAGTATATACAACATACCAGTGTGTAATTCACTTGAGGCACCACAGTTGCACTCTTGCATCTATCTATCTATCTATCTATCTATCTAGAGTTCTATCTAGTGTTCTATCTATCTATTCATCATTCTATCGTTCTATCTGTGTGTGTTTAATAATTAAAGCAGGATTCATTATTGGAAACCCAGCAGGAAGTAAAAGTTCTTTCTTATACAGCAGCACCTCAGAGCAATCCCTGAATTCCCCAGAAACATATTCTCCTTTACAGGTACGTGTGTCGCAGCCTCTCAGACACTCAATCATTCAGTATCCCCTCTGTTATTCTCTCTCCACTACTCTCTTTGTTTTTTGTTTTCCTGTCTTTCGCAAAAGCTCTCACATTTGCCTCATGACCGAATAACTGAATAGGTCAACAACAGCAACAGAGCGACCAAAATCCATTATCGCTCTGCACAGTTTCTCCAAACGGCACGCCTTCCAGCCAGTGAGCTGATGAGGCAGACTGAAGCACGCGAGAAGCCTCTCGTCTGACAGTGAAAGCTGATGCTGATGTGTCTTCACTGATAAAATAACGAGCCAAGGCTGCAGAAATCATGCTTTATTCAGACCCTCAGCTATTGTCTACGCACCCTGTCAAACTTCTGCAAACCCTGTCTCCACTCCGGAGCTATTTATGAGTCTGCTCTGCATGAATCCATTTCCATACGGTGTCTTGAGGGCAGGAGATAAAGGAATGTTGCAGGCCTACTTAACTGGAGACGGAGGGAGACCAGAATCACTTCAAAGTTGCCGTATCTAACGCAGAACTCTTGCTTTAGAGGATGAACAACAGGAAGTTCAGAGATGAATATAGACTCGCACACGCACACACACTCCGATGACTTCATCTCACTAGAATAATGTCAGCAAACTCATTATTTAGACATTATAACATGGCACCCGCCGGCCCCCCTGCTGTCAAAGACCTGCAAAACTATCCAAACACACACGCTGAAAACCGCTCACGTACTCCAGATGCTTCCTGCCGTGTTCAGTCTCCTTCTGTCAGATACAACCATGACATCTTGGTGAAGAGAAGATGTGACGCCTGTATTGAGCCTTGGTGAGTGTGTGATGGAGTGCCTTCTTTTCTTCTTCCTCTCGGGCATTCGCTGTGAGATTCTGTCATATTCAAATGTGTGTATGTGTTTTAACGTCAGATTGCCACAGTGCAACCGAAACACATCTGTCTGAAGGTGGCTCAGATAAATAGGAGTGTTTGAATAAAATGTTGTGTTTGGGGGAAAAAATGTTGTGTGTGCGCTTCATCTTGCCTGGCCTATTTCCTCTTCCTAACAAACTGGGAAACAACCTCTCAGGGGAGACAAACTACATTTCATCACAGGAATTCTCATTTCCTGTCTCTCTCTGTTCACTTCACATCCTTACATTCTGAACCCTATCCAAGCCTTTTTCCCTGTTTTTCCTCACCTTTTGCTTCTTTTTGTACTCTGTTTTGCTTTTTTTATCTCTTACTTTCTCAGTCTGTCTCCTTTCTTATCCGTTTTGTGCTAACTGTTAAGTGCAGCGAACCCTTAAGAAACTAGTGATTGTGGGACTATAAAGCATCACTACTTTCGCACTGCAGGAACGAATCCCAGTTTCAGGAAAAGTTCGAGTCGTTTTTGCACACAGTGAGCCAGTGTTGTTAATGTTAACTTAAACTACTAAAAATTAAAATTATTTTTTCATTTTAAAATTAAAATTTTTGTTAATTAGAATAAAATCCTAAAACCTTATCTTAAAAAACAAACAAAAATTAGAAATGTTGGCAACCAGTCTCAGCCTCAGACGTCACGCCCACGGACCTTTGGCTGAATGTCTGATGCATATGGCACACTTAACTGGAAACACTTCAGGATTTTCGAAGTCATCATTTGGTTGGTTGAATTCTACAGGATGTCCAGGAGACGTGTGTGTCGTGTTCTTTAACGGTCCGCCTGGAAACTAATGCCGTGACACCAAACCCCTTCCTGGAACAAGAAAGCCATCGTGTTTATAACTGTGACAATGAACGCTTGCCAGGATCAACTAAACGCTGGATTTTCAAAAGTATGTGAAGTTCACGGCTCCACTTTTGCAGTAAACTTGCACAACAAGTAATTTATTAGATGCACGCCGGTCTGTTATTGTAGGGACATTGACTTTACATTTCCACACTCCTAAACATGATGCGTAACAAAACGAACTGTGATTGGTTGCATTACATGTCAATCAACTGTCCTCTTGGGCAGTCTTTGGCCAATGAAAGCTGCGATAGAGTCTAGACCTTCTGCCATCAGTCTAAAGGTCTGGTTACGCGAAACTAGTTGGCAACTAACTACACCTTGCTAGTACTGGGTTGGACCCACTTTTACCTTCAGAACTGCCTTATTTCTTCGTAGCATGGATTCAACAAGGTGCTGGAAACATGCTTTATTATTCATGTTTGTATCTCGTAATTCTGACTTTATTTCCTTTCAATTAGGACTTTATATCCCGCAATTCTGACTTTTTCCCCCAGTTTCACAGACAAGGCTTAAGCCTAGTAATGTTTTTTTCTAAGGCACGTTTATAAAAGCTACTTAAATGCCCTAATTGAACTAGGGCTTAATCTTGGCTTAATCTAAGCCCTGTCTGTGAAACACAGCTTATAACTCGCAATTCTGACATTATAACTTGCAGCTGCGACTTTATATCATGCAATTGTTAGAAAAAGTTTATATCTCGAGTTCTTCAGTCGAGATATCTTGACTTATATCTTGAGTTTATATCTCGCAATTCTGGCTTTATTTCCAAATTAATAATTACAACTTTATAGGCCCTATCCCGTAATTGCTAGTTTATATCTCGCAATTCATTATAACTCGCAATTGCAACTTTATATCATGCAATTCTGACTTTATTTCCTTTCAATTGTGACTTTATATCACACAAATGGTAGAAAAAAAGTCAGAATTGTGAGTTTTTATCTCGCAATTCAGTTTTTTTTTCCTTTCAATAATTACAACTTTATATCGCGCAATTCTTACTTTATAAGTTGCAATTGCGAGTTTATATCTCACAATTCTGACAATTATATCATGCAATTCTGAGAAAAAAAGTCAGGATTGTGAGATGTAAGCTTGCAATTGCGAGAAAAAAAAGTCAGAATTGTTAGTTTATATCTCGCAATTCTTATTTTATTTCCATTCAATTGTGACTATATCATGCAAATTCGGAGAAAAAAAAATCAGAATTGCGAGATGTAAACTTGCAATTTTGAGATAAAAAGTCACAATTATGTTTTTTCCGTCGCGGAAACAAGCTTCCATACTATATGCTGCAAAAAATGACTTAATGAGTTTAGTAGTCTGTTTTATCTTATTTTCCAGTACGTTTTTTTTTTTTTAAATCATAAACCAACGTACATTTATTTGCGAAGCAACATTGCATAATATTAGTGTATTTTGTCTTATTGCACTTGTCAGTTTTATTTTTTAAAATTTTAGTACACTTGCATTAAAGATGCATTTGCTGAAAACAAGTGTTTCAAGGAATTTCAGATATTTTAATGAAAATTACACTTTTTTTGCAGTGTAACAGCAGCTGAATTGTATTGCATCTAAAACAACTTGCGGTAGAGATGTGTCTGATACAGTTCTTGAACAGGAGTTTTTATTTAGTTATTTTATTACATTTGTGATTTTTAATGTTTTGCTTTGTGCTTGCTTTGGTTATTGTTGCCAGAAAGTGACAGTAGCAATGTTTTTTGTGCACTCCAATCTACTGCTTTTCCATGACTCCTTTTCTGTAGAGAAAAAAAAAAACAAACAAACAAAAAAACCATCACATATTCAAAGTGAAAACATTACCTCTAGACCAATGAGTCACACTAGTTTTCTTAGTGGAAACTTAAGCTATAAGTAAGATAAGAAAAAAACAAAAATCACTTATTTTATATACAAATGTGCATTTATTTGCTAATCTGCTCCACACTGGGATGGGGACCCTTTTTTTGTGTGAAGATGATGGTCTGTCTGTACATTATCCTTTACATATTCCTTTTCGGCCACTGTAAAGTGATGCAGAAAAAAATATATAACGAAAATGTTTGAGAGCAGGTGTTGTTATGATGGTCTGCATTGAACACACCAAGAGAGCTGCTGTCTGCCAGACTCTGATTGTAAATGTTCTCTCTTCTCTCATTCGGTCTCTCTCTACCTCCCTCTCTCCTCTGTTCGCCCTTTAAACAGGGATCCGCTATGTGTCTTTCCTATCTCATCCAGAGATTATGCTGTACGGGACAGACACACACATAGTAACAGCGGGAGAGTGTGTGATCTGTCACTGTCGACGCTCCTACAGTAGACTGGCCTGAAGTCATTTTCCACAGGAGAGAAAGGGAAGGAAACACAGCTAATGGATGCTTAGTCTGTTACAGTCTGTGCCGTGCAAAAACCATGACCATCAGTGCATGTCTGGAGAAACATGGCTATGGTCCAAGTGAGCTTTGTATGCATCATAGACCTGGTCCTGATGCAAAGGCTTACAACATACTATAACATACCATATTTGAGACAAAATCTAAGGAAACATTTTATGTGTCTGTCTTAAATGGTGCAAAAAATACTTTTCTTAATCTGTATATTTGTCTTTTCCCTTCTTGGCATTTTTTCCTCACCAAATTTTGTCCAAATGTGTCAATGGGATGATCGATCGATCAATCAATCAATCAATCAATCTGTCAATCAATCAACCAATCAATCAATCAATCAATCTTTCAATCTATCTATCTATCTATCTATCTATCTATCTATCTATCTATCTATCTATCTATCTATCTATCTATCTATCGTTTGTCTGTCTGTCTGTCTGTCATATTTACACTTTTTAGCACATCAGGGGAACATGAAATTGTCCAGCCATGACTACATAAGGCGGTCTGTTGGAAGCTAGATATTTTACTTTATAACTTGTTAAATATAGATATTTTTCTTACACAAATGCATCGCTTTGCTTCAGAAGGCTTTATTAACCCCCCGGAGCCGTGTGGAGTATGTTTATGATGGATGGATGCACTTTCTTGAGCTTCAAACTTGTTGACCCCGTTCACTGCCATTATAAAGCTTGGACGCGTCAGGATATTTATTAATATAACTCAGATTGTGTTCATCAGAAAGAAGAAAGTCTTATAAAAAAAAAACTCAATAAACTCCTACTTACTGCTTATTAATAGTTAGTAAGTTGTTAAGTTTAGGTTTTGGGTAGGATTAAGCAGAATAAGGCATTTATGCAGAATAAGGCATTTATATGTGCTTTATAAGTACTAATAAACTGCTAATATCCTAATATGCATGTTAAGCAACAAATTAATAGTGAGACAAGGACCCTAAACTAAAGTGATTAAACTTTTTGCTCAACTGCCACTGTGGCTAGTTTTCACTGGCCACAATTTTGACATCGATACCATGGAGAAAAATGGCCATTCGGTAACACTTTACAATAAGGTTCATTAGTTAAACATTAGTGAATGTATTAACTTAAACTAACCATGAGCAATACATTTGTTACTGTATTTACTAAACTTCGTTAACGTTAGTTAATGAAAATACAGTTCATTGTTTGTTCATGTTAGTTCACAATGCATTAACTGTTAACAAGATTTTAATAATGTATTAGTAAATTAGAAATTAACATTAACAAAGATTAATAAATGCTGTATAAGTGCAGTTCATTATTAGTTCATGTTAACTAATGTAGTTAACTAATGTTAACTAATGAACCTTATTGTAAAGTGTTACCAGATATTCTTATTAACTCATAATTTGGCAGAAGATACAGTATATTAGGCTGCTGTCACTTTAAGCCTGACACATGGATCCATTATACTGTTACACATGCGTTAAAACACAATTGACTGTATATGTGAATACTCACTAAGATGGCATTTTGACATTATTTTGTGTGTATTTGACTGTTTATGCGCAATAAGCAGCGAATAAGCAGCGAAAAAGAACTCAATTGAGAGGCGGCTATGCGGCTTGTGTGAGCACAAAATCTGTGGGAATTAGTAAAATTATGCGCAATATGTGCAATCCCATCCCGAAATTCACCAACAATATTCATCCGGAGCAAATGAAACTAGTGAGTGAGGGGAGGCGGGTTTGCGGGTCTGTTGGAGAGATGAGAGAGTGAGAAAGCGCAGCTGGTATCGTGTATCTATTCTGTGGAAATTGAGTATTGGAAGCATTTCAGATAGGCCTATTTCAGTATCGAATCGATATTTTTGACAACATTGCTTTTAGTTTATTATTTCAACTGCCTTTTTAAAAGACTTCAATTGAAAAATAAATTAAAATTTAACCCGCCAAAGTGGCTAGTAGGAGTGACTTCTGAAATCCACACGCATTTGGCGGGTTGGCGGGTGTTAACGTCAAGCCCTGTATATATATATACAGGGGTTAAATTGGGCCGGGGCCGTCCGGGGCTGAGCCCTGGCACATAGGCTTATCAGGGCTCGACATTAACGCTTAATTTTTTGAAGGGGCAAGAGAAAGAGTTTTACTTGTCCTGATTAAAACATCAATAACAAAAATAGCTAGGGAATCACCAAAACGCAAGCATGATTCTATTACATTTAGTGTAAGTGGCGATTGATAATGGATAATAATAATATATAATGTGCTGACAGTAAGGTTGCGCTGTTGAGGCTCGCGCAGCCTCTCGAGGAGAAATCGAAACAAATCAGTGCAGCACAAAGAAAACATGCTGCTGTAAAAATTCAAAATGTGGAGTTTTTTTATATTTATAACATATGATACAGTTACGTAACATCACACGACCAAGAGAGCTGTTTTCCGCGTTATTGGAATCACGATTGAAAATGACACTACTTTTATACATTCAATAATAAGTTAATTAAGTAAATTCAATACAAGTTAATAAAGTCACTTACATCTTAGACGCATTACTGACTGTTTTTGTTCTATTTCAGCAGCAAATCACAGCAGAACCATAGCGCATCTCTCACAGCGACACTCAGCTGCGTTTTATTACTGAATGATTCAGCGTTTTGAACGAATCGGTTGAGTCAAAGATTCAATGGCCCATTCCAAAACACCTGCCTCATTCTTGAATGAATCAGCCGTTTGAACGAATCGTTTGAATGAATGACTAGGACAGTCACTTGCCGCCACCTACTGGCGGTTCAGTTTCATGTTTAAATTTTCTCAACATTTCTTATTTGTATATTCAAAAATATTTAAAGAATATCATAACATTATTTAATGCAGTTGTAATTTTTCAGTGTAAATTATTTAATTTGATTCGTAACAGTCCTGCTTTATTTTTCTTATTGAATTTATTGATCAAATGTAAAAAAATTTAAATAAAAGATGAAGCATGTAATAAGATTAGGGGAAAAAATGCCCTTGGGGTAAATACCACAAATATGCAGATATAAATATGCAAAAGCTGATGGAACACTGTTGAGAATATAGCTTCAGAATAAATTATATTTACACCAAAAAAAAATCAAATTTTTTCGAGACAAGCACATTTTTTGCTCGGACAAGTGACCAATTTACTTGTCCAAAGGACAAGCACATGACAAGGCTTAATGTCGAACGCTGTATTTTGTATTGATATGCTCTCCTTTAGGCCTACAGAAAGATTTTATTGTTATCAGATGTAGCTGTGCACACTGCCAGCATCTAGAATGATTTTGATCTGCATTTTAGTGTTCATAGCAGAGGGCTCTGTCGACTTATTTTTTTACAGTTTGTCAATTGATAAGATTTTGTAGGCTTTGTATACACATGTGCACTCCTCGAAAGCCTGAAACCACAGAGCCCCCCCCCACATAACAAATCCCAATTTAACCCCTGTATATATATATATATATATATATATATATATGTGCCCACACACACACATCTGAGACGGTTGATAGTTGGTAGTTTTATGAAACATAATTCACTTCATACGACTGTAGAGATGGCTGAATATTCAGACAGACCATTGAGATTATCACTTTCCTTTCACAACAAACAGCAGTCAGTGAATCCAAATTCTGGCAGCCAGATGTAAACAAACATCTGTGAATTTTCTTTAGGTGTTGAATGCAAGGTGTGTAACTATCGCATCTACCAACAGGGGCCAACTGGACCGTGCTAACCAGCCCACTGATTGATTGAATGAATTATGAGTTGTGTTGTTGTGTGTGGCTATTTTTGGAAGAAAAGACGTCAACAGAAAGAATGCGTGCTGAGGAACTAAGGAGGTAGAGTAAAAGACGGAGATGAAGCAGAGGTCATGCTGTATTGTGGTGTCTCTAACATGCCTGCCGCTGCCCTTTGAGGGTATTGGCTGATATCGGCTCAACTGTTGACATGCCACAATTCCCTGACGACTTCAAAGTCATCTGCAGCAAATGCTGAAGGCATCAGCAGCGCTAGTATGAAAAGAGACTATGAATGCGCTGCCTCAGCTTATTGAAACTGCCTGAATTTTAACAAGCAGGGATCCCTCTTCCAGCCGCTCTTTACATCCTGTCCTTCTGACCCCGGTACGCCTGTGCTCATGCATTAAATATCTGCGTTTAGAAAGCTAGAGATGAATCACTTCGTAAAAGTGCTTAAAGATAGTGTTCGAGAGAAATATACTTTTTTTATACACTTATTAGCTGTAATCATTTTCTATGTATTTTTGTCTCATTTTCCAAGATTACTTAAACATCTTTTTTACTTGAGAAACGAAATTGCATAAGAAAGTAAGACTTGTTTTTTAGGAAATATATTGTAAATTAAATCTATTTTTCGTACCTTATGCAATGCAGTTTTTCTTGTTCTAAGTATGCATGAATTTAGATATTTGTACTAGAAAATAAGACAAGAATATAAAGAAATTGCTTGTTGCTGTGGCGTTATTGGAGGAGGAATGAGCATGAGGCTAACATGTTTACACATGATACAATGTGGGATGCTGTTTCTAATTTTCATATTTTTTGTCCATTTGAAACATGAGAAGGAAGCTTTCCTAGCATATTTTTAGATATGATGGCAAGGCAAACATGGCAATTACACACTGGTTTGGCATGCTGAGTCGGCATATTCTGTCGTTATCTGCCTTGCTGTCTTTCTCTGACAGGCTGCTATGATAACACTGACACTAAATGCTTCTCTTAGCATGTTCAAAACTTTTGTGCAGAATACATGCAGTGCATGAATGAGGCTGTTTCTTCAGCTGTCTGTTCACTCTCTCAGTTTAATTGATCAACAGTGAGTTTACGTGAAACATCAGGAACATTTCTGCCACTATGGATTCTGTGACCAAAATCACATTTAAAGATTTATTTTCTATAAAATAGCCAACTCAAAAGCATTTTATATATCCTAAATAATATATCAACTGTTAATTGATATTAATATATATTTTTTATTATAAAACGGTTAGTTCCTGTCCTTGATTCTGATTGGTCAATAGCTGTGTTTTATTCACGATAAAATACGGCTATGACCGCTTCACTCAATGGTTCTGTGTATCACTACACAACACCCTTAGCAACCACTTTTAGCAACGTAAACTGTATGTTCTCAGTTGATATTGTTCATTGAAGCTTACTGTATTATGTAGCAGAGTATTGTGAGAAAAAGATCAGTAGTCTAGAAAGTAGTCTATCCGTAAAATGAAACGTTACCTATAAATATGAAAAATTGTGGCATTACATTTACAGTAGATTTGTTCATGTTACATCATATTTTTAGTCATTTTCTTTTACGCGTGTAGTTTGTAGTGTTGAGCATTAAAAAAAATCACTGACCCCACCTGAAGGACATTGTGTAATTCGCATCCTGGGTCAGTCCTATGTTCATAATAAAAAATCTGTTTAAATGTCCGATGTATTATCTTGTCCTTTTAACAGTTAAGGGGTTTTCCCGTGACTGACAGTGCTAGTCAAAGTATTTGTCAGTTGCATCTTGTTCTGTGTTCACAACAATTCAGTCTTTTCAATGTAAAAGTCTTCGCTACTGACTGACACACTCATAAAGTGTGTCTTTGCCGCCATCTAATGGCGTAATAATGTAAGTTCTGTTGCTGTTCACGGTAAGGGATTATTTTTTCCGGCGGAAGGAAGGCTTTAGTGAAAGTTTATTTCATGAAAGTTGCATTGATACATATTTTTGGCTTTAATATTTGTATTGTGTGGGAACCGTTTTATAAAAGCAATAAGGTCCTCGAGGCTAGTGCTGTATGCAGCACAGCCTCTCGTACAGTACCTTATTGCTTATATATGTATATATTTATATATATTAAAATGTTGAAAACAGTTGTGCTGCTTAATATTTTCTTTCAAAATTCTAATGAATACAGTTCAAAAGAAAATAATTTAATTGAAACATAAATCTTTAGTAACATTTACTGTTGCTTTTAATCATTTTAATGCATCCTTGCTGAATAAAAGTATTAATTTCTTAAAAAAAACAAACAAAAAAACAAAACTTAAACTGTCCTCAAAACTTTTGAATGGTAGAGTATAATAAACATGATTAATTATCATGATTGATTAATCAAAATTGTGGCAAAATTGTTGGTTGTGTTGAAAATGCACATCAACAGTTGTAATTTGTGTAAACATTTATATAAATAGTTTTTACACAATATATATTGAAATGATAAACAGTTATTTTATTCTTTGTTTAGATTAACACAGTTTTATACATAATTCATATTTTAATTGGCTTTTCATAGTCTAAGCTTGGGTAAAGCAATAATATCTATACATAAAATGCATTTGAAAACTATCAAAAATAAACAAAGGCATGGTGAAAACTTTCCAAAGCAGTTTTAATGTGACCTTCATATAACAAAAAAGAAAGAAAATCAAATAAAAACCAACCCCTGGAACATAAAAGTGGCTGTAGTTGAAGAACACTTATAAGCTGACATTTTAATCATACTGCAGTGTTTACGGAGCATGTAAACAGTGTTGTTCAGAATCAGTTTATGCCATGGCTCCAAACAATTAACTTAATTTAATGTTAGTTTTTAGTTTTCTAAACTCATCTACTTTGTTTGCTCTCTGTGTCATCACAAATATCTTGTTCTTTCCGGTGTTTGTTGTTTTAGCAAGGTCAGAGTAATTGCATAAAAGCGTCTGCTTTCATTGTTAATTTGCCTTTATTTGAGAGAGCTTGGGATTTGTTTTTGTGTTTGTGTATCCACGCGTGGGCAATGTGTTGACGTATCCTGAGGCTGGATCTCTGCATGTGGCATATTTTGGGCATTATGTGCACTCAGCCTCCACGGGGCTCAGGTGTACTCTCACTAACCAATTAAAAACCTGCAGAGAGGAAACCAATCGGGCTTCTTTTATTGTGCTTCTATCCTTCAGTGCCAAAGTGCCCCGTCCCTCTTTGTCTGCCCACACACCCTCCCGCTGCCCTCACGGGCATATGCTCCTTACACGCTCCTGGGCACCACCAGGTACAGGTGCGGACTGGGCCAGAAATGGCACTGGATCCTGGAACCAACAGAAGAGCCCTGGAGGGTTTCATAACAGCCTGGGTCCTCATGCTCTGACACACACGCATTGACTAAAAATGACCAGCCCCTGCAGTGTGGAGAGGAACAGGGAGTTAGATTACATCCAAAAGAAGAGGAGAGAGAAAGGAAGGAGAAATCGAGATTCACAATTAACCCAAATAATATATTTATGTTCTAAAACATTTTAAACATTCTGTTTTGGTTTTCCTAATGCAAGTAGAATAGTTTAGCATATATACCTGAAGAAACATTTTTTTCTTGTATTAACTTCTTCAAGGAACATTCATTTATAATATTACATTGGGGAGTTGCTTTGTTAGGCTAGTGTGTTTTTGAATATTTAAAATACATGTCAGTTATACTGTCCACGTTATTAAATATATTTTATCTATAATGTAAAAAAATTTACTGTGGGAACTCTAGACAAAAGTTCTGATGTTTACAAAGATGTTCTTTTAATGCAGCACTGTAGAACATTGTGAAACTTGCTCTCAGCTTGAAAGCACTTTAATACAATGTTGCTATAATGTTTCTCCACATTTAAGAAAACATACTAACATCATGAGGATGTTCCATCAGCATTGTGTTAAAGTGTTTAAAGGGATAGTTCACCCAAAAGTGAAAATTCTGTCATTACTCTCATGTCGTTCCAAACCCGTAAGACTTTCGTTCATCTTTGGAACACAAATGAAGATCTTTTTGATGAAATCTGAGAAGTTTCTGTCCCTTCATTGACAGCTATGCAACTACCACTTTGGCGCTTCAAAAAGTTCATAAAGAGATCGTAAAACTAATCCATATGATTTGAGTGGTTTAGTCCAAATTTTCTGAAGAGACTCGATCGCTTTATATGATGAACAGATTGAATTTAGGCTTTTATTCACATATAAACATTCATCAACGCACATCAGTTGTGGTAAACGGAAGCTCAAGCATGTTCGCTTTACGTGCGAGAACCAATGAGGTTCATTCTCGTGTGTTACGCATCACATTTGAGCTTCCGCAAAAGGAGGTTTGTTCTCGTGCGTCAAGCAGGTTCGGTTGAGCTTCTGAGCTGATCAATGTTTATATGTGAATAAAAGCCTAAATTCAATCTGTTCCTCATATAAAGTGATCGAGTCTCTTCAGAAAATTTTGATTTCTCAATTCATATGGATTCGTTTTACGATCTCTTTATGAACTTTTTGAAGCGTGTCAGTTATGTAGCTGTCTATGGAGGGACAGAAAGCTCTCAGATTTCATCAAAAAGATCTTCATTTGTGTTCTGAAGATGAACAAAAGTCTTACGGGTTTGGAACGACATGAAGGTGAGTAATTAATGACAGAATTTTCATTTTTGGGTGAACTATTCCTTTAAGTCAGCATAAAGCCACTTTTGCAATCCTTTTTACTCTTATAATGTGATACACAAACTGTCACGATCTCGGTCTTGTTTTGTCTTGTTAAAGGACTTTTATGTTAAAATGCATTCTGAGTTTCCATTGTGTCTGTGTTCCTTTCCTGTTTGGTTTTCATTTCTATGTGTTGTCATATTAGTCACCATGGTCACCTTCATTAGTTCCAGCTGTTGTTCATTATCTACTCATTGCATTGTGTATTTAAAAGCTTGCTTTTCAGTTAGGTTTGATGGGTCGTTGTTGGTGTTCATGTGTTTGATCAGGGAGTGCTTGGACGTTCTTGTTTTGTTCAGGTGTTTTTGGATTATTTTCCCGTGTCACTCTTGTCTGGACTATTTGCCTGCTCAAGGAATGGTGCTCAATTTGCTTGGAATGGATTATCTGTGACTTTGCCTTCTGTTAATAAACTGTGTGTGCATTTGGATTCGCCCTCGTCTCATCTTCATGCACCCGTTACACATACATTGTCGGAAAAAAATTATATCCTATTTTTATTATTGTTACTTTAGTATTTTTTTCTGTACGATTATAGTATTTATTTATATTTTAAATTAGATTTTGTTTAAATATCTTCATATTTTTAGTTTAAGTTATGTGATTTTTTTTCATTTATATTTCTATTTAGCTTTATTTTTATTTCAGTTTCATATATTTATTTCTTTATTACATTTCTAATTTTTGTTTAAGATTTTAATCCAATATTTATGGATTATTTCAGCTTTATTCCAATTATTAAAAACTATTTACTTTTTTTTTTTTTTTTTTTAGTTAGCAATAACAACACTGACTTTATTGTTCAGGGATTAATTAGATTGTGAGAAGTGTGAAACCAGAATAAAGGCAGACCTTAATGCAAGTTTGGACATCTCCCCTACTGAAAATTAAGTGAATTAACCTGAAAAGGAAAGCCATTACAGACACCATTTGTTCCTATCTTTTACTCAACTGTACAGAAAGCCAAAGTTCTTGGAGTGTTAGGTGAGGAAAAAACAAGAGCAGCATACATACTTTGTGATACTTCTTTCCTTAACTTTGCTCCATCACTCACTTGACAGGTGGTTTACTAACAAGCCGTGCCCCCGCTTGAACCCGTTACTGATTCACAGCAGACAACAGACTGTGCCCAGTCCACCTGATCTGCCCGCTGGCATCGGGCCTGTGACCCGCTCCGGTATCTCACTGTACACGGACACGCTGTGGAGGAGAGCATTTACTGCACACTGTAGTCATCAATCAAAACACTTTTTACTTCAGGTACATAACCATTAGAAATGACTGCCAGTTATAAACACATTTCCACTGCTGCTATCATGAGCTAGTTTTTATTCTTCTTAACAGTTCTGTAAGTCATTAATTCTCCCAATTATAGATTATAGATTATAACTTGCAATAGAAAATTGCAAGTTCCAATCTGATTGGCTGGCTTTATAAAAATATATGGATTTTTACCAGAGTAAGTCAAAGTTTCAGGATTTTGCCTGGAGTGCGGAGCATTTCTTTGGATTTTCAAGACCGCTCCATCAAAAGCATTAAATGCATGTTGATGACCAAAACTGGCAAGAATCTAAGCATGTATTACAATTAATGGGAATGAACTACACTACTGTTCAAAAGTTTGAGGTTGGTAAGATTTTATGGTGAGGGTTTTGAAAGAAGAACTTCGTGGTCAACAATAGGCTGCATTTATTTGATCAAAAATACAGTAAAAACAGTAATAGTGAAATATTATTACAATTTAAAATGACTGTTTTCTATTTTAATGTTCTTTTAAATGTAATTTATTCCTGTGGGAATATATATATCAGTGTTTATTTAAAATATAAATCATTTGTAACATTATAAATGTATTTACTGTAGCTTTTGATCAATTTAATGAAATGAATACACTTTCAAAGTATTAATTTCTATTAAAAATCTCACTGACCCAAAACTTGTGAATGGCAGTGTATACAGATTTAGAATTCCTGTAGCTCAAATAGAGAATGGTGCCAGCAATATTGCAATTTGTCTCCCAGATGCCTATTCAGAATGTTAAAGTAAAATCCCATCATGTTAAAGGTCAATTCTCATTATGTGAGGCAAGCGGTCAGGTATATTATAAGGCTCTTCCTAATAGATCCTATTGTTGAGCTCTAACACATTTGCATTGTCTTCTCTAGCTCCCATAATCCACCTGTGTGTGGTCATGACGATTGGAGATCAATGTGAGTAAACACATGATGTGGAAAAGATTGAGCTGGGAGGGGGAAGCCTCGACAGTAGCCAAAGCCTTAACGATGTTGCAGTTGCAGGCATAAAAGACTGTCTTAATGACAGAGAAGTCACTATTCGATTTGAGCCGGGGAGCGGAAAGCCTGCTGATGGGTGAGAGAAGAGCAGAGGGGAGGGGAAAGTAGAAAAAGAGTGAAAGGAAGAGGTGCAGAGAGGGAACATTGAGGTGTCTAAAGTCCAAATGCCAAATGCATTTGGCATTCACACCTATGAAATATTAACCACCGGTTTTGGATATTGAGCATCAAGCCAACAGGGGGTGAAACCTCTTGTGGCAACGTGCTGAGACTCAAACAATCGGTCTATGGACTCTCTGCACTCTTGCATAGGTTCATTCTTCAATAAATAACAAGAATCATAAATTGTATAAGAATAGAAGCTGGTCTGGAATAGTTTTGCCCTTAAAAGCCTGACCGTGCTTTTGACAACTCTATTAACCGGTGAGATTTGTGCTTGGTTGCTGGTTTATATTGTTGATTTCTACCTTCTTGACAAGTATGGTTGTACTGATACCATTTTTTGGCTGAGTAGAAACAAGCATCATTGTGAAGACTGTGAAGCATGTTTCTTTTTCCTTTTTTTTTGTAATTAAAACAAAATAGATTCTAGGAACGTTCTATGTACTTTTTGCATGCACGCACAACAGTGAGTGAACATTTATGGTAACGGCAACTAATCAGCATATTAGAATGATTTCTGAAGGATCATGTAACACCGAAGACTAGTGTAACGCTCAGGTTCAAGGAAGATGAAGACGAAGATGAAGATAACACAATGTTTAACTGAATAATCCAAATAGACAGGCAACATGCGAAACAGCGTGCAAAACTGAGGACAAGCAGGAACTTAAATACACAGATGATTAACTCAAACAACAAACAGCTGTGATGATAGGTTAGTGTCCATGGTGACTAATGAGTGGCGGCAAATGAACAAAGAAGACACGTGACAAATGAAAACAAACTGAAAGCCCATGAAAACAGAAACTAACAGAAGATGACAGAAGGATCCATGGGATGGTGATAGTGGGACGATGAGACCCCGATGTAGATGGTGGCGCAGACCCAAAGCTTCTCAGAGCTGACAGTCCACGGCGGAGGCGAGGGTGGGAGGAGCCAAGATGTTGCTGGCTTGGCTGACGACATCTGGGGGACGACCAACGGAGACAGAGCCGGTGGATCCGACGGTGCAGACCGAGGGTCAAGGGAGCTGAGCGACATCGCTGGTGAAGGAGACCCAGGCGATGTTGCAGCGACGAGCGTCGTAGGTGAAGCCAGAGTACCTGAGGGCTAATAGTTATCAGGAAAAAGAAAGTAACCACCATTACTTATTTGCAAAAGTAACTTGTTGTACAACCCGAATTCCGGAAATGTTGGGATGTTTTTTTAAATTTGAATAAAATGAAAGCTAAAAGACTTTCAAATCACATGAGCCAATATTTTATTCACAATAGAACATAGATAACATAACAAATGTTTAAACAGAGAAATTTTACACTTTTATCCACTAAATAAGCTCATTTTAAATTTGATGCCTGCTACAGGTCTCAAAAAAGTTGGCACGGGGGCAACAAATGGATGAAAAAGCAAGAAATTTTGAAAAGATTCAGCTGGGAGAACATCTAGCAACTAATTAAGTTAATTGATATCAGGTCTGTAACATGATTAGCCATAAAAGGGATGTCTTAGAGAGGCAGAGTCTCTCAGAAGTAAAGATGGGCAGAGCTGTGAAAGAGTGCGTAAAAAGATTGTGGAATACTAAAAAACAATGTTTCTCAACGTCAGATTGCAAAGGCTTTGCAAATCTCATCATCTACAGTGCATAACGTCATCAAAAGATTCAGAGAAACTGGAGAAGGGACAAGGCCGAAGACCTTTATTAGATGCCCGTGTCTTCGGGACCTCAGACGACACTGCATCACTCATCGGCATGATTGTATCAATGACATTACTAAATGGGCCCAGGAATACTTCCAGAAACCACTGTCGGTAAACACAATCTGCCGTGCCATCTGCAGATGCCAACTAAAGCTCTATCATGCAGAAAGGAAGCCATATGTGAACATGGTCCAGATGCGCCGTTGTGTCCTGTGGGCCAAGGCTCATTTAAAATGGACTGTTTCAAACTGGAAAAGTGTTCTATGGTCAGACAAGTCCAAATTTGACATTCTTGTTGGAAATTATGGACGCCATGCCCTCCGGGCTAAAGAGGAGGGAGACCTTCCAGCGTATTTAGTTCAAAAGCCAGCATCTCTGATGGTATGGGGGTGCATAAGTGCATACGGTATGGGCAGCTTGCATGTTTTGGAAGGCATTATGAATGCTGAAAGGTATATAAAGGTTTTAGAGCAACATATGCTCACCTCCAGACGACGTCTATTTCAGGGAAGGCCTTGTGTATTTCAGCAGAACAATGCAAAACCACATACTGCAGCTATTACAACAGCATGGCTTCGTCGTAGAAGAGTCCGGGTGCTGAATTGGCCTGCCTGCAGTCCAGATCTTTCACCTATAGAGAAAAATACGTCAAAGACAACCAAACTCTTCAGCAGCTAGAAACCTATATCAGGCAAGAATGGAACCAAATTTCAACACCAAAACTCCAGAAACTCATAACCTCGATGCCCAGACGTCTTCACACCGTTTTGAAAAAAAATGGAGATGCTACACCATGGTAAACATGCCCCCGTCCCAACTATTTTGAGACCTGTAGCAGGTATCAAATTTGAAATGAGCTCATTTTGTGCATAAAATTGTAAAATTTCTCCGTTTAAACATTTATGTTATCAATGTTCTATTGTGAATAAAATATTGGCTCATGTGATTTGAAAGTCTTTTAGTTTTCATTTTATTCAAATTTAAAAAACGTCCCAACATTTCCAGAATTCGGGTTGTAAATTTAAAAGTAATGCATTGCTTTACTAGTTACTTGGAAAAAAAGTAATCTGATTACGTAACTTGCATTACTTGTAATGCATTACTCCTAACACTGAATACTAGGACAATATTTGGCTCAACATTTGTTCCCTGTATTAGACAGGTCAATTATTGCTTATGCATTTACAAAACTGTCAGTTTTCTATGCAGCCTATGTTTCACATGTTGTCTTGTATGGGTTCTGAAGCAAAACCAGTTGAGATCCACCAATTTAGGTCAGAGGTTCAGAAGATATACAGTAAAAGATTTGTGAATCCCTGTTCTGAATCAGATTTTTCTGCCCCCATTTTTTACTCTTTTCTTGATTGTTAAGGAACACAGTATTTCCAGTCAGGCTTTAGATGTGTAAATCTTTAGCACATGCTGTCAGTCACAGCTAAGCAATGATAAAGCACTTTTCCACTTCACAGACTGCAGTTCCTCACATGGAGCAACATGCTAATGTTTTACCATCTCAGGCTGCACGTGACCCACCAAATCACTGAACTGGATAGATTCTTCTTTCTTTCTCTCTCTGACTTTCTAAAAATGATCGATGGTCATCTCCTTGTGAAAAGAAAGGGAAAAGCCACCGCATCAAGCTCTTTCACTCTCCATCAATGACACCTTTTCATTAGCTGACAGCAGTTGGAACACAGACATCTTTTTCCTTTCGGTTTGATGCTCTCTGCTCCACTAATCGCTTCTGAAAGGGGACACAAAGAAGGAAAATTGGGGTTTTACCTTAACAGATGTATGAATTGATCAGACTCTTACCCTGACACTCCTTTTCTCTTTCTCCTCCTCTCTGCTGTCTTTCTTTCAGCATGTGGCATTCAATTTATTTAAATTATAGAGTCCCTGTGCCGAACACTCTTCATCTGTTTGTTTGTGTCCATCTGTCTGTCTGTGCATCTTTCCGTCTGTGCATCTTTCCGTCCTGTCACACACAATCTTTCCAGGTGTGTGTGCACGTTGTAGAACTCTCTGAAAGGCTCCTTGTTTGCTAAAATAAATAAATGATGAACAGGATGGAGGTGGAAAGCATAACGAATGCTGTCAGCAGAAAAAAAAAAAATCCAATTTGAGGCGACGTGTATAGAGTCTGGTGGCTGAAAGTGGTGAATGTCTCTTTCTTTCTTTTTTTTTGTATCTATTTTTTATTTGACTGTGAAGTATAACCAATGCATTACAAAACACATTACCAGAGCTTTATTCTCTTCTCTCAACCTCAGCATGTCTGGTATTAATTCTGCTGCCAGCTCGCTTACACATTTGGAACAAATAATATAAACAGAGGGTGGATGGGTGCTATTAGAAATTAAAGAAGCCAAAAGGATGAAAAATAGAACTTTATGGCAAATGTAACTGCAAATTATAAAATATAGATATTATATTATTATATAATTTATGTAATAAGTTCTCTATAATTAAAGGTATGGGCAAAGTTCTGAATTGAAGACTTGTTTCCCTTTCAATTCATGAATTGAACTGTAAGTCAATTCTGCATCCTGTTTACCAATCAAATTACTTCCTTCAAACACTGGAAGAACAAACTCATGATATGATATGGCCTCATGATATGGTGTCATCCTGTAGATCATTATGTGTGTGCTGTTGTCATAGTGATGACTGTCCATCTCCAAGGTCCTTTAGGAGAGAACAAGAAACAGTTGGGTTTCCATGTTTTATGGAGACTTTCCATGGACATGATGTTTATACTGTGCAAACTGCATATTCTATCCCCTGACCCTAAACCTGCCCATCACAAAAAACCTTCTGCATTTTTACATTTTCAAAAATCATCACTTAGCATGATTTATAAGCTGTTTTCCTCATGGGGACTAACAAATGTCCCCACAAGGTCAATGATTTTGGATATTGCTATCTTTGTGTTGACATTTTGTCAGGGTTTACCAGGACCACACACACACAGACATGTTGGGTTTCCATGTATTATGGGGATTTTCCATAGACAACATAATTTTTCACAGAAAACATTTTACATTTAAAAAGAAAAAAGAAAAAAAAGCATGATTATATGGTGTTTTCCTCATGGGGACCAAAAAATGTCACCACAAGATCCAAAATTTTGGGTATTACTATCCTTGTGGGGACATTTTTTTCTGTACCCCTTTTCCACCAAGGCAATTTGAGTGCTGATTCAGAGCCAGAGCCTACACTGTAAAAAATTATTGTCATGATTTGTTATCACAACAATTTTTCTTCAGTTAAATCAACTTAGATAATTAATGTGGTTCAGATAACATAATATTTTGAGTTTCTGTTGATTAAACCAATCGCCTTCATTGTATTAACTCATATTTTTAATTTCAATGAACTCAATGTTAAGGCAACCAGGTAACTTACTTTAAGTTAAACCAACAATTCTTTTTTTTTTTTTTTTACAGTGTAGTTTCAAATCAGTTCTTTGTCTTTTGACACCCAAAGCACCAGCTCTGAACCAGTAAAAGTGGTGCGTAAGTAGCACCAAAACATTGCTGGTCTAGAAGTAAGAACCACTTGCGTCAGGGGATGGGGGCGGGGTTACCGTGACCAACAAGATGAACATAAGCTTGTGACCGCCATTTTTGAAATAGCAGCTAATTGAGCTAATAGCAGCTTAATTGTAATCTCCATGTATACAAATTACGGTGAGCTGCACAAACACATTGGATTCGCCGTGTTTGGATGACAATGTATGTTCACAAAGCCATGAGCATCAATAGTAATGCAACGTTCACCATTGTTGATGGTATGTTTGTGTTTGGTGCTGCAACTCTAGCATTGCTGAGAAAGATTAGACGTATACAGTGACGTAAGACCTGGTGGCTCTCTACCCATGGAAAGGCAAACCGGTTCTTAGAAGGCTCACCAGTCGAACCAACTCTGAACCGGCAACAGCACTAGCTCTGAACTATAGCACCCGATTCATGCTGGTGGAAAAGGGGTATATGTCCCCACAACGTAGGGAAACCTGAACCACACACACACACACACACACATATACAAGGACAGATTATCAATTGATAAAGTATTTCCACAAGGTTCCTTGCACAGTAATATACTATGACTTAGTGTTGTCACAATACTGGAATTTCCAACTTTGATATGATACCTTGAAAAATATCGATATTCGATACCATTTTCGATAACACAAAGAAAACTGCCATATACTGCCATACAGATAATTTGTTATTATCTCATAATTTTTTGACAGTTTGGGTAATTTTGTTGCAATATCTTACACACAGAACAATGGAGGCTTTATTTGAACTGTTGAACTAAATTTACAGCAACAACAACAACAACGAAAAAGACAAGTAAACAGTCAGTAATAAAATAAGAACAAATAAACAAATTGCAAACGATAGTACAAATAAATACAATAGAATAAAGAGACAAATTAAGTTTTTCAGGTGGGTCTAACAGTAGTATTCAGGTAAGAAACTACAGAAATTAAAGTAATCAAATGTAAAATAACACTGGATAGTCTTCATTATAAAAAATAAAATTTAGGTTAATGCTTACAATTAAAGTTACAAAAGTTATTCAGTCAAGAGCAGCAGGTGATTTTCTCGTTGTCTTTTGTTCTTTGATTAACATGACAGAAAGCAGCAGGTTTATTAGGCTGCTGTCACTTTAAGAGCTTATGCACGGATCCAATATACTATTACACAACATGTGTTTTCTCTCAACTATTTACATTCCAAAACTTACTGTATTTACCTGAATACTCGGCAAGAAGGGCATTTTGACACAATTTTGTAAGTATTTGAACATTTAAACGCAATAAGCAACAAAAAAAGAAGTCAATTTGGTACTCGCGAGCTGTTTGAGAGGCAGCTTTATTTAAGCGTGATCAGTGATGTGCAATATATTGATATATTGATACACTACTATGACCTCAAAACTCTTTTACATGTTCATGTAAAAGTACATGATTTGTAAACTAATGCATTTTGACATTTGCATTACTTGTCCAGCTCCGTATGTATGGCTTTTCTGGTGTATGTAGTAAACTTGCTTTTGAAAGTGTCATGAAACATGCAAGAAGCAATGTAATATCATTTTGTAGAAATGTTGCCACAGGCAAATGTTGCAGAAAAACATGCAATGAGTTCTAGACCCCTTTATCAATAATGTTGGGGAAACATCACCAGGTTTGTTTTTTGCTGTCTGAATTGTACTTGCTTTGCTGAATCAAGTAAACTCATCAAACCACTGAAGTATTAATTAGGACTAATGATCTGTTTGCATGTATCACTGCAGTCACTGTGGGATTTGGTTCTAATTTTTCCAGGTGTTTTCCTGTCTTTATAACACAGAAAATCATAAATGTCATGCTGTAGAACATTGACGTTTTTACTGGCATATCTAGTGATATTTCTTTCAGTATGCCACAGCACTTCTGTGAATTTTTACCTGCTCTGTTGATTGTTACCTGAGGAGAATCAGTGATGAACCTCCCATCAAACCTCTGATCCATCAGCTCCTTTGAAGGGTCTTTTGTAGATGGCGACAGTATGTTGGATCCGTTTAGTGTGATGGATTTGCTGGAAACTCTGCAGCGCTGCATCCAACTACTGCTGTTCTGCAGAACTGCAAACTGCTGTGCTGGCCATGTTGCCGTGGTGATGGCAGGGGTTAAGTTGCGCTGTAATGAGAGGCCGGAAACACCGGGCAAGATGGAGAAGGTGATAAGCAAAAGAGTCCCTGCTGAAACCACCAGGTTAGAACATGAATCATGAATTTCCATGCTGGTCCCAACCTCATTTTTGTGGTAGACCAACACAGCCAGGGTTTTCCCCAGCAATACTCTGTGAAGCTAATAAACCAGCATGGTCTTTCTGATGAAGGTTGTCTAAAACCTGACGCAAACCAGGTAACAGCTTAAACTTGCCTGCTTAAAATGGCTAATATTCTGCAAACATTGTACAGAATGTTCATATAACCAGTAAAACACATTCTTAATGTTAAAAATGGTAGTTTTGAAATATCAAAGAACTATCAGAAATAATGTTTTCATAATTTAATGGAACATTAGGAAAATGTTCTTTTACAGTATATAGTCGCTATAGGCCCAAGGGGTTTTTAGTGCATGTTAAAGATGGAATATACTGTACGACTTTTGCCCCAATTTACAGTCTGGACAAATCAACGCAAGTTGTCGAAAGCAAGAGTTTGAGCTTGACAGATTACACAGGAAATCACGTGTATGATGGGTACAGACTCTGATTTTTAGATTCAGACTATAATTCCATCCAATCAGAGGATTTTAAAAAATGATCATTTGAGCTGTCTTTAGAACCCATTGTTTTCATTTTGCATGCAATATGAATTATTTCCTAGCAATAAGGCATGCATTTCTACCTAAGTTTGTTGTGTTTGGAATGACTTGAAAGTAGTGGTTGACTTATACAGTACATCCGGAAAGTATTCACAGCGCTTCACTTTTTTCACATTTTGTTATGTTACAGCAGGGGTGGGGAACGTTGCTCCTGGAGGGCCATTGTCCTGCAGACTTTAGGTCCAACCCTGAAAAAAACACTCACCTGCCTATAACTTTAGTAATCCTGAAGACCTTGATTAGCTTCAGGTGTGTTTAATTAGGGTTGGAGCTAAAGTCTGCAGGACAATGGCCCTCCAGGATCAACGTTCCCCACCCCTGTGTTACAGCCTTATTCCAAAATGGATTATATTAATTATTTTCCTCAAAATTCTACAAACAATACCCCATAATGACAACGTGAAAGAAGTTTGTTTGAAATCTTTGCAAATTTATTAAAAATAAAAAAACGAAAAAATCATGTACATAAGTATTCACAGCCTTTGCTCAATACTTTGTTGAAGCACTTTTGGCACCAATTACAGCCTCAAGTCTTTTTGAGTATGATGCTACAAGCTTGGCACACCTATTTTTGGGCAGTTTCTCCCATTCTTCTTTGCAGGACCTCTCAAGCTCCATCAGGTTGGATGGGGAGTGTTGGTGCACAGCCATTTTCAGATCTCTTCAGAGATGTTCAATCGGGTTCAAGTTTGGGCTCTGGCTGGGCCACTCAAGGACATTCACAGAGTTGTCCTATAGCCACTCCTTTGTTATCTTGGCTGTGTGCTTATGGTCGTTGTCCTGTTGGAAGATGAACCTTCACCCCAGTCTGAGGTCCAGAGCGCTCTGGAGCAGGTTTTCATCAAGGATGTCTCTGTACATTGCTGCATTTATCTTTCGCTCGATCGTGACTAGTCTCCCAGTTCCTGCTGCTGAAAAAGAGTCCTGGTGGTTCCAAATTTCAATCTTCAATGCTGCAGAAATTTTTCTGTACCCTTCCCCAGATCTGTGCCTCGATACAATCCTGTCTGGGAGGTCTACAGACAATTCCTGGGATGTCATGGCTTGGTTTGTACTCTGACATGCACTGTTAACCATGGGACCTTATATAGACAGGTGTGTGCCTTTCCAAATCATGTCCAATCAACTGAATTTACCACAAGTGGACTCCAATCAAGTTGTAGAAACATCTCAAGGATGATCAGTGGAAACAGGATGCACCTGAGCTCAGTTTTGAGTGTCATGGCAAAGGCTGTGAATACTTATGTACATGTGATTTTTTCATTTTTTATTTTTAATAAATTTGCAAAGATTTCAAACAAACTTTGTGTGATTTTTTCCCCCCGTTTTTTATTTTTAATAAATTTGCAAAGATTTCAAACAAACTTCTTTCATGTTGTCATTATGAGGTATTGTTTGTAGAATTTTGAGGAAAATAATGAATTTAATCCATTTTGGAATAAGGCTGTAACATAACAAAATGTGGAAAAAGTGAAGCGCTGTGAATACTTTTCGGATGCACTGTATATCACCAAGGTCAATATATTGGAAATAAAGACTTTTATTTTGGCAGTCAGGAGCTCCCGTTCTCGGTTTTCATTAGTTTACTGTCTTTATTTAACAGTTCAGTCTAATAAATTTGCCAAAAGTTAAAGTCCTATTATGCTTTTTCGAATATTACCTTTCATGCAGTGTGTAATATCGCTGTTTATGAACGTAAAAGGTCTACAAATTTTAAAGATCTAAGTGCACGACAAATAAATAATTGTTTCTGAACTGCCGAAACGAGTCGTCAGCAATTCCAGTCTTATTTCCTGTTACATACCTACGTAACAATGTAACAAATTCGCATAATGCCAGCCTATGGTCTTCATTGGCTGTCCGCGAACAATGTCTACTTTGACTGGCCCTAGTTGACTGTCCAAAAGTAAATCCACTTTGATGCAATTCCAAAGGAGGACTCTGGCTCAAACTGATACAGTATAACTGACTCAATTGCTACTGTTTGTATCACTGTGTAATACAAGTGCTGTGGAAGATCCGGAGCTGAAATTCAGATATGGTTATGGCTGTTTGGTTTCCGACACGCGCTGTAAGCGGTAGACCAATCACAACAGACTGGGCCATCTGACCAATCAGAGCCGAGTAGGCTTCGAACAATCTGTTTTCAGATTCTTTGAGAAATGAGATGATGTGCAATGCATATTATATGACAATTAAAGTGTTTTTATGACCCTGGATGCATTTAAACTTATTGTAGGAGACCTCCAAAACAAAATTGGGAAAAATAGCACAATAGGGGCACTTTAAACGAAGAAAGTGAATGGTATATGGAAAATGTATGATGGCGTTTGCCTTTCTATTATTAGTAATAATATACCTTCGCCATTCAGCAAATATTCATCTATATCGTTTAAGTCTTTGAATATCTAATGAACATTATTTCCAAAAAACTTTGGAGAATCCGCCTGTGAAGTGTGCGTTTGTATCCTGCATAAAAATGTGTATTCTGATTTGAATTAATTATTTATTTTTTAATTTAGTAAATACGTAAAATAAATATACATTTTATTGCAGCAATTGTTATGCATGTGTTATTTACTATCATTAAATTCAATAACATGATATCACATACAGTATAATTCATTGGCTTTATATGGACTACCCTGCTCTCTAAGATATCGGCATCAGCCATCAAAAAAAAAAAAAAAAAAAAAAATTGGATGAACACTACTTGAAAGTTAGTAGTATGTGATCATCAGTCATTTAGTGTATGATGCCCAGTTTTTTCCACTTAACCAGTTACAAAGTCAGCAATTGTATGATAGTGTTTTGAAATCTGTTCCGTTTTTAAAATTCATGTAGTGTATTCCAGACTTTAGTTACACCAGACAAGTAGTGCTTTGTGTGAATAAGGTACAATTTGTAATTAGTCTAATATACAATTTATAAATGTAATACTCATTGCAGCACATTTAATGTCAGGATTGTGACTGGAATATCGTGCACAAAAGCTGTTTAGTGAATTTGGCCTTGGCTGGTTCAACGTTCATCGCACTTACCTGTGCATTACTCTCCCTCGTTACCTAAATTAGCATTTCATCTCTCTGATCTAATGTGACTTATATAAATAGTCTTATGCAAAGATGTTGCATTAGAGCAGCGGTGATAGAGTTTACCATGACCTTGCCTTTTAATCCAATATGTTCTTTCCAAACAGTCTCCCCCAGCACCACTGCATTTCTCTCTCTGTGTCTCTTTCTTTCTCTCCCCCGCCAGCTAAAATCCTTTCATCTTGGACTTGTCTCATTTCGCCTTTTCGCACTCTGGCTGACTGCAGTGTTAAATTTTTGTATTGCAAATGAGACTGTCACGCTTCGCAGATATGCAGGCAATTAGCAGCCAACACAGACTCTGTCTTTAAGGCTTTTCATGAAGTATTTGAAAGACAATGGGAACAGTTGAATCACAGGACAGAGATGAAACTCTCCCTTCTGCTCTTTCCGAGAGGACGCTTTGAAGTATTCGGATCTAATATTCCTCTCTGAAGATAGTTATTAAGGACACTTGTGCCATTCTCGTCGTCATAGAACTAGGGAATGTATGTCAGGACTGCTAATATAATGCCTGACTCAAAATGGAAACACTGCAGCCCATCATTTTAACTGGGACAATAAGAAAGCAGAATACAATAATGCACAGAAATGATAATAAAACTGTTAATGCAGTTTAATATTTACTCATTATAGAACAGTTTGTTTAGGTCTTTTAATGCAATTCGGCAACCAGATGCCGCTTTGAGTGTTCTGTAATCACTCCATACTGTAATGGAATGATTATGTATGTAAAAAGGAATGCACAAATTGATTGATACTATAATTCCTAGAGGCTAGAAGAACTAACAAGAGACCAGCAAGTGACTCATTTACATGTCTCACTGCTTAATATGCAGTAACTCCTACACACATCCATTCTGTGATTAAATGTACTTTTCTCCTTATGTGTTAATTTCATGCTGGGGTTCATTAGTGATGTGTGATTTCAAAACACTGCTTCATGAAGCTTCAAAGCTTTACGAATCTTTTGTTTCGAATCAGTGGTTCGGAGCGTGTATCAAACTGCCAAAGTCATGCCCCCCAGTGGTGAACCATTGAAATTTCGAAACACTTATGACGTAATGAAGCCTCGTTTACTGAAATCATGTGACTTTGGCAGTTTGATACGCGCTCCGAACCACTGATTCAAAACAAAAGATTCTTAAAGCTTCGAAGCTTCATGAAGCAGTGTTTTGAAATCGCCCATCACTAGATATTGTTGAATAAAGTTATTTTGTTTTTTTGCCGCACAAAAAGTATTCTCGTCGCTTCATAACATTAAGGTTGAACCACTGTAGTCACATGAACTGTTTTAAATACGTCTTTAGCTTTCTGGGCATCTGGAAGTGTTATTTATCTTGCTGTCAATGGAGGCCTCACCGAGCCATCGGATTTTATCAAAAATATCTTAATTTGTGTTCTGAAGATGAACGAAGATCTTACGGGTGTGGAACGACATGAGGGTGAGTAATTAATGACAAAATTTTAACCATGAAGTCAAGTCCATGACAGAAGCACCATGACAACACTCATTTAAAATGCATATTTTAAAGCTATGATATATGAACACAACTCAGAATAAGTGTTTCAATATTGCTTTCATTATTTCTTAATCCTTCCCTGTTCTAGCTTGTACTATTCTGAACGATGTTTGAGACTTTGTATTGCTTCTCGTGTTATTGCCTCCATTAGTTGAATCGCTTCTTGTATTCCTCATTTGTAAGTCAATTCAGATAAAAGATGAACGTCTGCTAAATGAACAAATGTAAATCTAAAGAAAGGACAGCTACATGACATTTCTCACTAGAGAGGTAATAACGCCGCTGTTCTTGGAGCAGATAAACTTTCACTATAAGTAGAGACACTGCTGCTGAACACTGTTGAGAGAAGCACAGACTCAGGTAATTCACACACGCTTAATCTCTCTCTTTCTAACTGCATAATTCCGCTATCAATGGCTGAAGACTCTGTTACTAGCTCTAAAATGACGTTTTGGAATTAGCAATGGAGGCTTGGGATTAGATGAGTAAGAATGTTTTCACACAAGAATGTTTTAAAGACAAAAATCTGACAAATATCTTGAAATACATTGAAAAACAAACTTTATTTTTCTAATTCAACGGCTCGTCGTAAATTATTCCTTACATATTTTACATTGTTGCAGCACCTCTCTTTCCAATCGCTCTGTTTAGTTCCTGACTCTATGAAGCCCCTCCTTCCAAAAAGCGCAATGTGCTCTGATTGGTCAGCTGGACCAGTGTGTTGTGATTGGTCAACCGCTTTGTGTGTGTTTTGAAAATACCATGCCTCTTACTATAACCGCAAGTTTCAACAGACTACTAACGCAACTCAGCCAGGCCTCAACCCTTTTTATGTGTTTGCCTTGGGTGGGAATTATTTAAATGAGAAATATTGTGACATGTATACATTCTTGGAAAAAACAAAAGACTTCAATCGAGGCGTTTCAGGGAGTTCAGAAACAGTGCTCAGTGATATACAGGATAACTCCATTTGGAGTAACTTTGTGCTTTGAAACTTTGCAGACCTTTTTCATGCTCAAACAGTCATTACACACTAAAGAAAGTTATAAAAAAGCATAATATGTCTTCTTTAAGTTATGTAAATGTTAACTAAGTGCATACTGTAGAAATAATTGGCTTACAGACTGGGTTATGTTAAAAAAATTTGGTAACTCTTCAGTATAGGGAACACGTTTTCACTATCAACTACAACTTTTGCCTCAATTAGCTAACTTCTAATTTACAGCTTATTAATAGTTAGTAAGGTAGTTTTTGTAGATTTTGTAATTTAAATTTAGGTGTTGGGTAGGATTAAGATACGATCATGCAGAATAAGGCATTAATATGTGCTTTATAAGTACTAATAAACAACCAATATACTAGTAATATGTATGCTAATACGCAACTAGTTAAAAATGAGAATTGAACCCTAAAATAAAATGTTATCAAAAAATCTTTATTTTTTTTTCTTTGCAAAAAATAAACAAAACACAAATCTGTCTCTCCAGTCCCATCAATCAAATCATAAGCCGTACTGAGTTATGTGTCCTCATTTCTGATTGGCTCCGTCATGCTCCTACTTGGTTTTCCCTACAGCCGCTGCTCTGAGGATCCAGCTTTGAGCTCTGATAACCACAGCAAGATGAATGAGGCAGAAATGAAGTCAGCGTTAGTCACTCGGTCTCATTTGCAGGCCTCTACATCTTCGTCAGCTACCCGACAGGAGTGGGAGGCTGGAGGTGGGTGCTGGGCTGGTCGGTGTAGTTTTAAAGTCATAGATACTTTTCCCTCTTGTCATTTATTACTTGTAATTGCTGTCTGGCCTTGTTAAACATGCCTGTATGAATACGTGTATTAACATGTTTGCGCGAACTGATTTTCTCTCTCTTCGGTGCTTCCCTTTTGCCAGCTTAGCTCCGATACATCAACAGTAATCAGCTCTCGTCACTAACGGGGGAGTGAGTTCGATGGAGATATATTGGGTAGTAAAAAACCCTGAGCCCTCAGTCAAAATGTAAACATGCTTGGTAAATTAAACCAGACAGGTAAATGCTCCAAGGGCCCATAAATTACACTGACCTTTTTTTTTCAGATAGGACAGGTTCTGTTCCAGTTTATTCATGTTCAAATACTGCAAATCTTAATGTAGCTCTTCTTCACTCTGTCAGCTGGTTAAGTATTAACTGTAAGAGGAACTAGGCCTCTTTACTGACGGAGTTCTTTTCTTCTATCTATTTAGTTTGGAACGTGGCCCACTGAACAGGGAGATAAATTCTTTATCACTACGCAAGCTCCAATTTTCCATCAGTGTTATAATATAACAGAAAGGCTCTTTTTAGGCAGTGAATTACTGCAGGATAATACAGGCTTGTAAAACGCCCATGCACATGAGGATTTAACAAACCACAGACAGAAACAAAGTAAAAATCTCATTCTTTTTCCCCATAGGGAAACTGCTTTTAGCAATAAAGTGTAAACCTTTTAAGGCAGAGATTTAGTGATGATATGTGATCCTGCAGACGCTACAATCCATTGTGATTTTAACGTCATTATATCTAATTGTGTAATTCCCTGTAAAGAAATACACTAGTCTGACTAGATGAGTCACTCTCCCTACACTTTCAAATTACTTATGTATATATATGAATATTTTGTAATAAACATATGCCTGGTTTCAAAGACAAGGCTTAAGCCTAGTCCCAGACATGCATGAGCTGTCTTAAAGGGGACATATCATGAAAATCTGACTTTTTCCGTGTTTAAGTGCTATAATCGGGTCCCCGGTGCATCTACCAACCCAGAAAACCTGAAAAAGGACAACCCAGTAACTTTGTTTTGGTAAGCTTTTCTCTGCAAGCATGTGAAAAAACAAGCCGCTCAGATTTCGCTCTCCTTGTGACATAGGAAGTGGATCTTATTATAATATTATCGCCCCTTTATCTGCACGTTTCCACCCACGGCGCCGCCATTTTGTTTTCGCAAGTGAAAACGTTACCAGTTCTAAGGCTATGGCAAAACTTCGAGCAAAGCATGCTAACTGTAGCATGCCAACACAGAACACTATTTAGAGTCTCGTTAGCTTGGATAGCCTGCAAGTTGACCCTGGCAAGCTCGATTGCTAAAAAAGGAGCCTTTCTGTCCGAACTATATTTTGGAAAAAATATTAGACCATTCACAGCATTGATAGCAATTATAAACGTTAGCCTGGTGTGTATGGCTCTGCTATGTATAGTGGGCGTCTATACGAGTTTTGCACAAAAGATTAACATACCGGCACATGCTAGTCGATGAGTTGAATCAACTCCACAGCAACTACATAAATTTATCCAGTAACCATTGAGAAACGTCCAGTTGCATTCTAAAAGTTGTAACTTCTTCCTGAGTCTCTCCATCAGTGTCCAACTCCGGTTTGAACAATGTAAGGCTGAACACAGTTACTGACAATCCTCATTTTGGCTGTGTGAGATTCTCCTGCTTTGTTGTTGTTGAGCATCCGAAACGCGAGCTGTTAAAGCTTTGCCCCCTCTTTTGGAAAGCGGGCAGGGAGCAGCAGCTCATTTGCATTTAAAGGGACATGCACAAAAACAGCATGTTTTTGCTCACACCCAAATAGGGGCAAATTTGACAAGCTATAATAAATGATCTGTGGGGTATGTTGAGCTGAAACTTCACAGACACATTCTGGGGGCAACAGAGACTATCACAATACTTATCACAGTGCTTCATATGATAGGTAAATGTTCCTTCATAAAAAAACATTAGATATCATACTCTTCAAAATGTAGTAGTTTTTGTTAAGAAATAAATACTTTTATTCAGCAAAAAATCTAATTGAAATAAGTGCTGTAATTTTAACTTTCTATTAATCAAAGAATCATTAATTTTTTTTTTTCACAGTTTTCACAAAAATATTAAGCAGCACATCAGTTTTCAACATTTATAATAATCAGAAAGGTTTGACAATTCAGCATACCATTTTTTTTGTGGGGGAAAAACAAACAAACATGAAAACATACAGAGAAAGAAAGATTTGGGGAAAAATCTCAATTCTTTTTGGGAATTGCTTGGATTACATTAACTTTTTTGTCATTCATATGGTTCATGTTAATTAAGGGGTTCAAATTTTTTTGACATGAACCATCTGAACGAACTGATTCAGTAAAAGAATAAATGATTCACTGATTCCATGTTTTTTTTTTGTTACAAAATGTTTAGGTTATTGTTGTTCATCACAGAATTTAGCATGTTTTAAGTTGTATTTAGTGTACATTTTTCTGTTAAATCTTTCTGTCAAGTTCAAATGATATTGCTCTCTACAATGTAGTTAACTATTGCAGTGGCTTGCTGTACCTTAATTCTTTTTCAAAAGAGTAGCTTGATTTTGATTTAACTTCTTTAAGTTACAAGAAGTTTGTAGTTTAGGAAGCTATGCAGAGGAAACAGCGATCACTTAACATATCAAACGTGTTAATATCCTCTACGTCATTGAAACACCTCCCAAACAAGGAAAAAATGGCACCAAAGTGATGTTTTGTTAGTAAGGCAGCATTGCTATGGCAACGTTTCTCTTGCGAGACTGAACTGTGCAATATTCTTCTTTCTTCTTGTCTGTTTTTAATAATTCATTTCCACGTATCATACTTATTCCTCTGATACAAGGTGAGCAATGCAATCTCTGTCAAATCACATAATGTAAACAAAGCATGTGTACATAAATCGCCATGTGCTTGTTCAATGCCTCCGGGTCGTTCCACTGCAATCTCTTTCCATAAGCTGCTTTATTGACATTAGGCAGAGGCGATTGTGTCATGTATATATATTGCATATATCTAAGCTGTGGGCAAATAAATAATGCTGACCTAATGTGTGATTTCTCCTGCAGACACATGCTATGTTTGTTAGATCAGCATATGTATACTGTAATAAAGGACAACATCTATCAGCAACAACATTAAGAAGATAACAGAGAGATGTATAGCTTTGTTTATTACGATTTCAGGCAGAAAGAAGAAACCAGGAGACATGGATGGATGACCTGCACTTCTGCAATTTCAGCATGATGGGACTGTTTTTCGTGAGGACGCAAATGAACGCAAACATTTTCGAACATTTTTTTCTTTGACTACAAAGTAAAAAATGCAATTTAAAATGGTTCTATTTTTTGGGCATTTTATCTAAGTGAATCTTTTGAATCACCAATAAGATTTTTTTTTAAGGTTTGTTCACTGATTTGTTGCTGCTTACATTACTTTTTTTCACTGATTTGTTGCTACTTATTGTACTTACATGAGGGATTTTAATTAATCTCATTGACTCTTTTGAATCAATTGAATCACCAAAAAGAATTATTTAGATTTGTTGTGAACTATTCCTTTACAGTGAAGCCAATAGCATGGAGTCAGGACTGACTCTATAAGAGTTACATTCCTGTAAGATGCTTTTATTTAATCGATGAACGGAAATTAAGTGTCCAGGAAAGTCTAGTGAAAGTCCAGGGAGGTCGAAACAAAATGTGGCGTGGTGTTGTGCAGGGTTAGAGAAGGCCAGATCGTGATAGGCCTTGAGGTCGAAGGCCAGGTGGTTATTAGTGGATCTCGAGGACACATTGTTCACACACAGTGAAAATCGGTTCTCCAGTGTTGTGATTTATGGAAGAGCTGATTATATTATTGTGGTTTCCTTTCATTACCGGCTCCCATTGCATCCACGGATGTTGCAAAATTACTTGCAAATTATCATGACCTAAAATTATTATTATTATTATTATTATTATAGAATATATTTATTTGATGATATAAACAGTTGCTTTTGTAAAATAAAAAATATTAAAAATAATTTTCCTTAATAGAAATAAAGCTGAAATAAAATATAAAAAATGTAAAACAAGTTGAAATATTTAAATGACCAAAATTAAGCTAAATAGATATATTTAATAAACTAATAAAATGGTGAAAGCACATTAAATTACAATTAAACTAAAACTGAAAATACATAAATAAAAGCTAATTTAAAGGGGTGGTTGATTATGATTTCACTTTAAGAACTACAAGAAACAGCTGGAAGGGACTACAACGAGCTTCTTCCCGGGTTGGTGACATCACTAACCCTAAAATTTACATAAACCCTGCCCCCGAGAACACGCAACAAGTGAGGCCATGTTATTGCAATACAGTATATAACACAAATGCAAAAGCATGTCATAAAAGCAAGATGCCAACATAAGTTATAACCATAATTAAACTAAACTGTACCTGTTCTGTCTTCATGCAGCATATGTTCTCTGGCTCTGTAGGTTCCCACACAAGTGGTTTATAGATTATCATGACAGAATATGCTAAAATCAATGACTTTAAGATATCCCACATTAGCTACATAAATTAACCATTCAGAAACGTCCTGTTGCATTCTACATGTTGTCACCTCTTCTTGAGTCTCTCCATCATTGTCCGACTCCGGTTTGAACATAAAAGTCTGGACAGTTTCTGACATTTTCAGTGAGGCAGTGAGGTAATCGGCACTGCTAACACTGTGTGCTAACACAAGCTCTTGAAACCCCGCCCTCTGCTTAGGAGCAGCAGCTAATTTGCATTTAAAGGGACACACAAAAACGGAGCGTTTTTGCTCACCCTCAAAAAGTGACAAATTGTACATGCTATAAAAAATGATCTGTGGTGTATTTTGAGCTAAAACTTCACATACACACTCTGGGGACATCAGAGTCTTATATTACATCTTGTAAAAATGGCATTATACCACCCCTTTAAAATATTAATAAATACTATAATAGTATATAAATGTACTAAAATAACATAAAATTTCAAAATATATTTTAAAAAGAAAATTCTAAATAATAAAATATTTTATTAGGCTATATTGTTAGATTTAAATCATTGTCAACTAAAATTGTCACATCAGTAAAATGAACTAGTGCATGAATATGACCGGACAAAATATCGGCAAAATCTAAATGATGTTTTTGTCAAAAGACAAAAACTATGACTAAACCAAAAAAAGTGGGTAAAATTAACACTGGAGGGATCTTCAAGTATAGTTTTCAACAGTGTGTTTGGCTGTAACACAGTAAGTGTTTTCTCTGTTTCTCATAATACTGCCAATTAGGTTTTGATTCTGTAAAATAAAGCTTCAATGTAATCTTTTTTTAATCCCTAGAGCTCCAAGCAAAATTACTGCGATCCAAAGAGCTGCTTCAGGATATTGTATTCCCACATCACCCTTGGGACTCGAGGACAATAACGGTGAGGTTTTACGAACACGTTCAGTAATAGAAATATTGATGTTACATTTGCTGCTTTCATTCTGGTGTGCTGATCCTCTGGGTAAAAGTCAAGGCTAGCAAAATCCTAATACAATATTACAACATATTAGAACATAAACTTTCACCATTTTATTCATGAAGTTTTAAGCTGTATTCTGCAAGTGGGGAAATGTACCATTTCTCTTTTTCAGAGAGAGAGAGAGAGAGAGAGAGAGAGAGAGAGAGAGAGTGTAAAATCACGTCCCTTAGACCCAGGGTGCAGTCACCTTCATACACACAGGGCCATATTTTCTCTTGAAGCAGAAATATTGTTATTCAGGGAAGAAAATGGGGGTTAAGGCCATGACAGAAGGAAGACAGCAAGACAAAGACTGCAGTTAAGAGAGAGAGAGAGAGAGAGAGGAAGCAATTTGTCAAAAACTGTAAACATGAAGAAGGATTAAATTGTGCATATGAATACTGAATTATTTTTAGTCTGTGGTGAGGCAGTTTATATGATTCTACGGTTGAAATTTCTGTCAGAGTTGTGGTGTGTATACAGTGCTGGGGAGTAACTGGCTACAAGTACCAACACTAATAACTTAACTACATTTTCAGTAGTATGACAGTACTGTAGCTCAGCTATTTTCGAAATAGCATAGCTTTTCCAGTAACAAGCTACTTTACTAAACAAATAGCAGTGCTGAATGACAAAACGCTATTGCTGAAGTTTATGTCAGACTGTATAGCACATGCAGCTTTACCAGCCAGCAAACTGAGGCGACTGATCAAATGCACTCTCTGAAATAATGACAGTAGTTTAGCTTAGCTTTTTCAGTAACTAGCTCTAGCATGAAAAAAAGCTCACATATTTGTCACATTATACTGCATGCAGCCTTACAACTGTGTAAGGTGAAGCAATAATCAAAAACGTTCTCTCATGTGGTTTTGGGAAGTCCAATTCTTTTTAGTCAAAATAATCAGTTTGTTTGGACAATTCATTTTAATGAACCGGTTCAAGATTCACCGATTGTGATTCACACTGTGTTTTTGACGCTATATAAGTAAAAAGTACAGTATGTTATAGATAAATACATCTAGAATATAAATAAAAATGTGATTTGTTGTATTTCCATTTTTTATTCACCCTAACTGAGATCCCCATTGCATATGTGTAGAGAAATGCTGCTCTGATAAATGGATGTACAATACTATTCAAAAATTTGGGGTCAGTGAGATTTTTAAATGTCTTGGAAATCTCTTATTTGATCAAAATATAGTAAAACAGTATTATTATGAAATATTATTTTATTATAATTTTACAATTTTAAATTCCTGTTTTCTTTATTAATATATTATAAAATCTAATTTACTTCTGTGATAGCAAAGCTGAATTTTCATGACCAATTTCACATGATCCTTCAGAAATCATTCTAATATGCTGATTTGATGCTCAAGAAACATTTATGATTATTATCAATGTTAAAAACAGTTGTGCTGCTTGATATTTTTGAGGAAACTATCTTTTTTTCAGGATTCTTAGAAAAGTAGAAAGGTTAAAAGAACATTTTAAAATAGAAATCTTTTGTAGTGTTATAAATGTATTTTCAATTTTGCCCAAAGTTTTGAAGTGTATATAAAGTTATAATAAATACATTATTAAAAAAAAAAAACTAAACTTAATAATTATTTTCCAAATATTTCCCATTTAAATAGCTTCTACTCTTAGTTGTTTCTCACTTGTTTTGTACACTGGGTTAAAAACAATTGGGTTGTTTTAACCCAGCAGTTGGGTTCAACCTGCTGGGTTAAAACAACCCAATTGCTGGGTTTGTCCAGTTTTTAACCCAGTGTACAAAACAAGTGAGAAACAACTAAGATATTAATAATGTATTTATTATAACTTTATATACACTTCAAAACTTTGGGCAAAATTGACAAAAATACATTTATAACACTACAAAAGATTTCTATTTTAAAATGTTCTTTTAACCTTTCTACTAACCCAGCATTTTTTAGAGTGTAGCTTACTACTTTTCCCAAAGACTGTTTTTTGTGGAAGTTTGAGAATTCTCCAACACTGACAGGTTTGAATCCTATTACTCTTTTTCTCCTTAATAATTTCCTCTCCCTTCTGTCATATACAATCTAATAAAAAAGACAAAAAATAATATATAAGATGTCTTTGAGACTGTGTCAGGAGGGAAGGAAATGAAAGATGGACACTGATGTGTGTTGTTTGAAGAAGAGGAGGGCAGGTCAAGAGGTGACGGTTCAGACTGCATCACATATGACACACGCACGCACGCACGCACGCACACACCGCTGTGTGCTTTATGACACATTTAGATCAATATCTCATCTTCACATGTTCACAAAGAAGATGTGAAAGATTTCATCTTGTGGAAAGGAAAGAGATGCATGACATTTTATTTATTTATTCACATGGCAATTCGTATCTCATTCGTGGATTTTCGTATGATCTGCTTACGCCGCAGTGGCGGCTAGATTTACTGTAGGGGATGACCCATGCTTACTTTTTTTTACTAAAAATTGTACAATTTTGTACGATTCACATACGAATTCATACGAAATCGCCACTTCAAAAAATAGTTACGTTTTTCCATGAGATTGAGTTTGTTATTTATGATTGTTAAGCAATATAGAATTCAACTAAAGATGCCATGACTCACCGTGTTTGTTGACTGATTTAAACTTTATTGTGGACTCAGTTTAGCTATAATTGTGTATACACTATTATTTTCTTTGAAAAGAAATATTTACTTTTGTTCATCAAGGATGCATTAAATTGATCTAAAGTGACAATAAAAATGTATAATGTTACAAAAGATTTCTACTTTAAATAAATGCTGTATTTTGAACTATTCATAAAGAATCCTGAAAAAAAAAAAAATAATCCATCACTGTTTCAACAAAAATATGAAGCAGCATCTGTTTTAAACATTGATGATAATCGGAAATGTTTCTTGAGCAGCAAATCAGCATATTAGAATGATTTCTGAAGGATCATGTGACACTGAAGACTGGAGTAATGATGCTTTGCATCACAGGAATAAATTACATTTTAAAATATATTAAAATAGAAATCAGTTTTTAATTGATTTAATTAAGATTTTAATCATGTTTCACAATATGTTTTTATTGTATTTTTGATCCAATAAATCCAGCCGTGGTGAGCATAAGAGACTTTAAAAAAAATCTTACTGACCCCAGACTTTTGAATGGTAGTGTATATGGTTAAAAACCAAAAGATCATTTCAATAAGAAGGCAAAAGACCAAAACCATCAAAAGTTCCGGTAACACTATTCTGATGGTCCACTTTAGACATTCTACTACTAAGTAACTTTGCAACTACTTGTCAACTAACTCTCAGTAAAGTATTAGTAGACTGTCTGCTTACTAACACTTTATTTTAATGGTCCCCCAACAGACATTCTACTGAATATACCTAACTTTGAAACTGCATGTCAACTTATTCTACTTATCTGAACCCTAACACCGAACCATAACGGTCTACTACAGTCTACTATTCTAATGAGAGTTAGTTGACATGTAGTTGCAAAGAACTGCCATCAAGTTTTGATGCATTTTTACATAATATGTGACATGCGGTTTGCATCTAGTGTAAATGCAGTGTTAAAGTTTAAAACTTTCTGTTGTATAATCCTTTATTAGAGCCCCTTATGGCTGTTCAGAAAATTGAATATAAATGATGCTTTTGTCCCTGTCTTGAATGTGAATAGCTTCTTTCTCGCATTAGCAACTGGGTTTTAGCATAAAGTGTTTATGTGGCTCTCAGGAGTGCTACTTCCAAACCATCACATCAATAATAGTAATGTTTCTTCATCTCTAGTGTATCTTGATAAATAGACTTTATTTCTACTGAGGAGAAGACTTGCCATGCCTTATATAACAATCAGTTCAAAATGAATGTTGTATTATTCCTTATTTGTACGTCACTTTAGACAAAATCATCTGCTAAATGAATAAATGTAAGTGTAAAATAAATGCAAAATGTTGCTGTATTTAGGTTGCCATGTTTGTGATGGAGGTGTCTGTTGTTGTTATTTGTGCTCACCTGCTGCAAAGAAAGCTTAAACCAGCTTAAAACTTGTTAATTGGTTCTATATGTGCAGTGTTGGTCTGTTATCTGGTTAACACTGGTGCTTTCGCAGGAGGTGTTGGGGAAGCTGCTTCGAAACTGAGGCTACCCAAAATTACAATCATATTTAAAGTAGTTAAAGGATTAGTTCACTTTCAAATGAAAATTAGCCCAAGCTTTACTCACCCTCAAGCCATCCTAGGTGTATATGACTTTCTTCTTTCTGATGAACACAATCTGAGACATTTTAATAAATATCCTGATGCATCCGAGCTTTATAATGGCAGTGAACGAGATCGAGAATGAGCTTAAGAAAGTGCATCCATCCACATCCATCCATCACAAAAGTGTACTCCACACGGCTGATACGTTTGTGTAAAAAAAAAATATCCATATTTAACAATTTATGAAGTAAAATATCTAGCTTCCGCCAGACCGCCTTCCATATTCAACGTACGAAGAAAGTGTAAACTGGCGTCGCGTCATTTACACTTTTTCTGTAAGTTGAATAGGGAAGGCGTAGGACGTAGCGTAAGCTTTTTGAACTGCAAGAGTTATACACATTCTTCGTACGTTTAATACGGAAGGTGGTCTGGCGGAAGCTAGATATTTTACTTCATAACTTTTTAAATACGGATATTTTTTTTACACAAACGCATCACTTCGCTTCAGAAGGCCTTTATTAACCCCCTGGAGCTGTGTGGAGTACGCATTTATGATGGATGGATGTGGATGGAAGTACTTTGTTCTCATACTCGTGACCCCTGTTCACTGTCAATATAAAGCTTGGATGTGTCAGGATATTTATTAAAATATCTCCGATTGTGTTCATCAGAAAGAAGAAAGTCATATACACCTAGGATGGCTGGAGGGTGAGTAAAGCTTGGGCTAATTTTCATTTGAAAGTGAACTAATCTTTAAAATACATAAAGCGACTGTTTGGTGAAATGTCTGAAGGAACCAGTTCACTAAAATTAATTGAAATTCAAAGCAAGTAGGTACTGTTAAACTACTTAAAAGTGTTATTGTCACTACCTCCAGTCAGTTAATACCTTGCATTTAGACCAACTTGACAACTAGACTATTAACTTGTCAACAGAGTGTCTAAAACATATCTTATTATAGTGTTAAACCCAGAAATATGATAGTCAAGTGAGTTGGTGAACCAGCTTAGCCGGTCTAGACAGCAGGATTTTAGCCTGTAACACTTTATCTTTCCCAGCATACACAAAACTGTGTCTCTTTGAGCCTCTCTCATTCAGTTTTTCTGTCGCAGCTCAAATTAGATCCAATCACATCTCATTTTCGTGCTGAAACACCAGCGTTTTAGTTTCTAGTGCTGTCACCTGTGATGTGTTCAAGTGTGGCCCCCTTCATACCTCCCCTAATTATATCTCCCAGCATGCAGTGGGGAAAGTTAAATGAATGTAAACGTTGCCAAACGCTAGCTTGTTAGCGTCTAAAAGGCTCATGTTGGCATGACGAGAGCGACAGGTGCTCTTGCTGTCGTTGGCTGCAGTGTGTCTGTATTATTCCGGCTTACTTAAGAGCAGAAAAAAGGCCAATCAGTTGGGTTTTCAAGCCTCCAGCTAGGCCCAGCTTGTATAATGAGATCGTGCGCTGATGCTAGGCAGCTAAAGTACCAGAGCAGTCGCAAATTAGGGCCATAGATGGAACAGAGATAGTGTCACAATGCCAGCCGTTTCACAGCACAGTCAGGGATGTTGTTTTGTTCGGCCAGAATTAGATGGTATTTTTACATCTTGTCTGATGTTCCTGGGAGACTGTTACAGACGAGAGAGTCACAGTGAAGGCGTCTTCTGTTTTGGAGCTCTTTTTTAGCTTTAACAGGAAGCATTTGTTGACCTTGCGTCCTCAAGCACTGATCGCAGTATTAGCTGAAGAGAAAAAGATGTGGCTACACACTGCTACTTCTCTGTTTCATTTGGAATGTGCTGCTATCTATCCATCCATCCATCCATCCATCCACCCAAATAGCATGGTATTACTATCTGATACTATGACTGAAGCGTGAACCACTATAGTGCATTTTTGTATTGTTAACTCTTTTTCACACAGGGTTTTCACAGCTTTAATTGTATCCATCTGAAAGGTTATTTCGGGACCCTGTGCACACACAAACACAGGCTGAAGCAATGGCCCCAAACAATACTGATTTACATGTAAAAGTCTATCCAGCCTTAGACATTTACCTCCACTCATGCTGGGAGGATCTGAACTTATTTTTAGCTTGCATTTCTAGAGGTCTGAAACACTTTTACTAAATTCTATGCAGAAACTGGATATTATATGTCTGAGATCATTTTTCTCCTATATATTGGCCATCTCTGCGGGGTGTCAGGAAGAGGAGAGGTAGGCAGAGAGCAAGAAAATGTAACATGAAATAAAATAAAACCTCTCATATAATATTTAGTTTTAACTTCTGAGGGTGACAATCAATATTTCCTGAAAGTTAAGCATTTCCTTTCATTGGCCATTTTTTGAAAAGTAAAAACATGGCTACATTTCTTAAGAGTTCTAGGCCCTGTTTTGTACCCTATTAGTGGAAAGTGCCAATAGAGGGTGTCTCCATCTGTGGGAGAAAAAGAAAAGAAGGAGAGAAAGTGTTGATGAAACAGAGTGTATAGCCTGTGGCCGTTTAATGTTTGCCATACTGTGATTGTAATTAAATCTACGTGCTGCCAGTATGTGCTGGCAGAAACTCTGGCCCTACACTCCTCAACAAACCTATTCCCATCTGCCACACACGCTTCTAACACAGACACCTACAGGACATTTGGAGAACAGAGGAGGAACGTGTGCCCCCCTCTCTCTTTCTGTACCTCACTCACTGAACCAACAGGGCTTTAGGACCCTGCCGCTGAGCCAAATGCACCTTAAAAAGAGTTTCTTCTAATGTGTGTTCATGGACATCATGATTTATTTATATGCTAGTCTAGTAATGATGTTTGTGGGATGCTGATTCCAAACCTTTTGAGGAGCTTGGTGTGGTTTGGTGGTTAAAGTTCAAGGCTGGTAACCAGAAGGTTGCTGCTTGGATCCCATCAAGGAGTAACCCACCATTGTGAGCTTGAGCGAGGCATTTAACCCCAGGTAACCTCAGAATTCTCACTCACAGACCATCCACAGTCTGTTCACTGACTGTCTAATTCATATTGCATACAAACATGACAAGAACTGCTAGTTGTAACTAGTTGTGACTGGCTGTTGTAACTTCTAGGAGTCTGGATGCAAAACTGACTTTTCTCAGTTGTTTACAAAGTATCAGATGGCTAAAATGCACACTTTTGAACTAAAACTAATCACTAGATTTGGGAAAGTTTTTTGAGGTTTGAGGTATTTGAAATAATCAAGTACTTTTAGCATCCTGCTACTTTCTTAGTTTAAATTTACATTAATGTGTTTGACAGACGCTTTTATCCAAAGCAACTTGCACTGCATTGAAGGTATACATTTTTACCAGTTCATGCATTTCCTGGGAATCATACACATGACCTTGGCATTGCTAGGGCTGTCATCTGCACAGCCATTCACATTTTTTTTTTTTTTTTTTTGAGAGAGAGATTTTTTTAACTGCATTTTATTATTGGTGACTATATCATTTTCTAATTTACTCGCCCCTAAACAAAAAAACCATGGTTGTGGTAGCACTTTGTCTAATTCTTCTGAACCACACTGAATTGTGCGAGCATGAGATGATGTGAATAACATCAGTTCAGTAACTTCTTCAACATTTATTTAAAGCAAATATTAATAATTATACTGTCCAAAAACTTGCTCCAAACTCAGGGAGACTGGCATTATATAGCATTAAAGGGGTCATGAACTGCGTTGTTTTGTTTTATAATGTTTCCTGGGGTGCACTTATAATGTATGCCTTTTACATCAAAAATTGTCATAATTTAGAAATAAAAGGCATTTTCCTACCCTGATTTTATCCCTCTGATTTGAACACTCTGTTTTAAGGGGGGTGTCTGCTGTGAGACTTCAGTGTAAACTCCCACTGCTGTGATTGGCTAACATCTTTCCACTTGACATAGCTAAGTATTACTCTCTTGAAAACTTTTAGCACGTTTTTACTATTACACCTCTCAAGGTTAACTAATCGTGAAAATTGTTGCATTACATTTTGATCTTTGGCATTATATTTATATCATGGCATGAAAGGTTGCAGTGATGAACAGCCGATCACAGACATGTTCTTGAGCGCATGAAAGCAGTGATCTCGTTATTGCAACTCAATTTCTGCACACTAACGAATGCTTTCATCGTAACTAACAGTGCAAACGCATTGTAACCAAGAGATTCATTGAATAAAACGTGAGTTTTGGCACGTCCAGAACTCATTCACTGATAAGCTTGCGCTGTTTGATTGACAGCTCTAGCGATTGTAAAGGGAGTGTTCTTTGATAACTTTCTATATAATTTCATCACCGTTTAAATAACAGATTATTTTCATCCTACTAAGAGAAACAATGTGAAGTTGACCGTTTAGTCACTGGTTTGATTTACTGACACATAGACAAAGAACATCTGACTGTACATGAATCATTACAAATCAGATCAGGCATTAGAATTAACACAGTTACTTACATGTTGTTGCATTACTGTCGAGTCCATATCGTGAAAGATATCGTGCAAAGCCTGCACTGAAATGCAATTGATTTACCAAAGAATCCACAGTGAAATGTACCGAATACAAATAAATAAAGCTCAACTGAGACATTCACATTGTTGAAAATAACCATATTCCTAGCATTAGGATCCTTTGAAAGGTAATGTTATTTTTGTCCTGAATTCTCTCCTCCTCATCTCACTAACACACCAGTGGGCGGGGCTAACTTTGCAACGATGAAGTAGGCGTTGATTTCTTATGCGGAGGCGGAGTTTTACCTATCCAGATAGGCACATTCCAGGATCAGTCATTCGCTGGGCCTGGTGGAAGATTTCAGTTCTGAAACTTACAGGATATTCTTATAGTACATTGACCTCTTATATATCAAAATCTCAAAGAAAAGTTGATTTCTCAATTCATGACCCCTGTAATGGTGCTTCATTTGGCTATAATATAAATAAACATTTTGAAATATTTAGAAAATACACACCCCGAGCCAAAAAAAAAAAAAAAAAAAAGTTGCTGTTTGGATTTAAATAGGCAAATGCTTAAGAGTCTATGATTTGTTCATTATTATTGATTATTACAGTGATTATTGTGTTTCTAGCATGTTATATGTTTGGCAACAGTTCTTCTAACCCTAATTGACGGAGTGTGTAGCTTTTTTTTTTTTTTTGAAGAATCATTTTCACACATGAATTGGCACCTCTGAGTCCAGACCTTAAATTCATTGAAAGTCTTTGGGATGTGCTGGAGTAGACTTTACAGAGTGCTCACCTCTTGCATTGTCAATACAAGATCATGACAAAAAATGATGCACCTCTTGATGGAAATAACATCACAACATTTATTTCCATCAAAAACCATCAAGTTTCAGCTCCAGAGGCTTCCTGAGGTGCCGCAAACACTACTGTAACTATGCTGACTACAGTGTGAGTTTCACTGTATCATTTTGAGCCAGAGTCCGATAAAGACAGTCAAGGAGAACAAGCTGATCAACCTAAGATGAATAACTTCCTTTGGAGTGGACTTTATGTACTTTGCAGACCTTTTTCATGCTCACAGCAACATAACACACTAAAGAAAGTTGGAAATGTAAAAATACAGTAATATGTCTTCTTTCATTTTTCATTATGGGTGCACATACGGTATACAGTAGATTTTAACCTACAAACTTGCTTCATCCTGACAAAAGTCCACAGAACATGTATACACACTGCCATTTAGTGTAATTGCAGCAGACACAATCAACACACTCTTGTTCTCTCAGCCACTTTTGAGTCTGTTCACACCAGCTGAACCCACTGAATGGTAATGTCTGAATAATATCAGCAGATATAACACTTCAGGTGTACATTTAACTCAGCGAGAGCGGCGGGAACACAGTGTGAATGATTATAGCGCATGAAAGCAGCCTTCTGTACAGGACGACTAACTCTGGCGATGTTTATTTCTGAATATCAGTTCACTGACCGCAGGTGCAGGACGACTGTAAAGAGCTGTATGTACACTTTCTCTTTCTTTCTCGCTCTCTCTCAGCCTGAATGTGCCTTTTAGCACTGCAGGATATCAGTTCTCTTTCTGTCTTTCACTGGACATTACAGGTCACCCGTTAGAGACGCTGTGTGTGTGTGTGTGTGTGTGTGTGTGTGTGTGTGTGTGTGTGAGTGTGTGTGAAGGAGAGCTGTCGGATTACAGTGTTTAAGGTGTATTCAAGGGAAATACAGTTAGATATTTTAAGAGGTGCAGATGGAGGAAGAGGGAATGGAGGGTGGACAGTAAACGCTGTAATTATGGGGTTCATATGTATATGGCAGCCCCCAAAAGAACAAAAATCCCCCTCTGATCAAATGCATCACATCACCATGAAGACTAACCTTGCTTGTCCATCAAATCTGGTGCATATAGACTTTCAGGTGATGCTTTTTGTGCATGTGTCAGTGTATGTGTGTAAATATACTGTAAACCCCAATGCTCAAAATACTTCATTGGTTTGAGTAGGACAAACTTAAATTAAACAAATTAGTTCAGTTAAAATAACTGTTGAGTATTTAGAACTTTCCTTTTTTTGTAGTTCACACAACACTGACATATTTCAAGTAAACTAAACTGTTTCATTGGTTTGAGTTTTATGAACTAATTTCTTTCAATTTAGGGTTTACGGTGAAGTAAATAACTCACTTGATTTGCAAGAACTCAAAATAAAAAAAGTTAATTAACTAAATACTTTGTTAATTGCTATCAAAATGTTAGTTAACTTAGTACTTCAAGTTAGGAGCAATTAACATGCATGAGTACTACAAACTCAAAAGTACTACAAACGCAAAAGTTACTTAAAATTGGGAACATCATAACTGATAACTGATTACCTCAAATTTTTTGAGTTAGCCCAGCTTATTCGGGTTTACAGAATGTAAAGTACGACCCAATTTTTGTATGATTTAGCAACAAAAAACTGCCAAGTTTACCAAATTTGAGTTAGAATAGTTTATAAGAGCACCATTATGAGCATAATGAGGCTGTAAAAGCGGACTGAGCTTACCTTTTCGGCGTGATGGCGTTTAATGTCCCTGTCAGCCTCTGTATTCCCATTTAGCCTCTTGTTAGCAATCGCCTTTTTCAAGACACATAACGCCTTAAAGAAATCACAACTGGGGTAATACTGATGCATTTTATGTTGTTGAATAAATCATGAAAGTGTCTTGAGCTATTGTTCACCACAGACCTTATTTCAGCCAAAAATCCCATTCAAAAAATCCATTGACTTCGGGGCGATGGAACTGGAAATGCTAAAATGCTAACTCGCTTCCGACCAGTTAACATCAAGGATCAAAATTTCACACTACTGAAACAACATACGTTAAGAGTTATGGCTAGATTTATTATTAGTTGTTTTTAAATTATTAATAATCCCCCCTCGGTTGAAATCGTGGGGGTCCCCGAAAGCCGGGGGTCCCGAGAATTGTCACCACCTTTCTCCCCTCTAGCGACGGCCCTGATAACCGTTATACTGTGTATTGCAAATGCTGTATTGATCAATTAGCATCAAGGATCAAAACTATAATTCATTATATAATATAATGGTTTAACATAATTCAAGGCATAACAAAAAGACTGCCCTATTTTTTAAAATGCCTACTTAGGTAAACCTGGCAAAGTTGGGCTATTTTAGTACGCTGCTTTATTATACATTTGGCGGCTGATTGTAAAGAGCAGCACAAAGGCTTTAAAGGATGAAAGTACAAGCTGTGTATCTTCGAATATTGCTTGAGTCATCTTTTATTTACTTTCTCTAAACTCTGCAACACTTACTTTAACACAGCAATAAAACAGTCATTTTCCTTTATAAGCCCAATCTTAGACAGACCATTCCAGATTCATCTTTCTCTTGCTGTATTTGTGAGCAATTTCAGTCGTAAGCGGTTATTTCTGAATCCCTCACGTAGACTGAAGGTGACCTCGGCAGAACTCTTGAGCCTGTGTGATAGGTTGCATGTTTTTTACTTTTGAGGAAAAGGCAGGAGTGGTTTCACTCAGCTTACCTTTTCTAGGTACTTATTTTGAATAATAGTTACTTGCAACCAGTAAAAATGTATGTTCTATATAGTATGAATGTGTGTAGTATGAAAATAACCTGGATGTACTACATTCGCCATGTTGTCATTATCATGTGACCATACCATTGCGTCACTTTACTGCCATTCACAAATCCTCTCCTGTGGCCTCATGGGATAGTAAAGTGTCCATTGTATGCACATTTCAGAATCTTGGCAGAAGTAACAGGTAATTTAGGTACTTTTTGCTTACTCTTTTTGAATTCGGACATACTTATTTTGTCACGTACTGTTTTTCGACTACTATATAGTAGGGAAGTATGCGATTTCGGATACAGCCTCAAGTAGTACACTTTATTCAAACTAAATTATGGGTAAATGAAGCCATGCCAATGAGTGAGCCCAAGCACAATCAATCCAGGTGAGATTACAAATAGGTCTGCAAACCTTTTGAAACCAAAGCAGGTCTACGCTAATAAATTCTGTTAACTGCAGGGACGTTTTAATTTTTTAAGCTGCTATTTTAAAACCATTGACTAAATTAGTGAGGTTTTGTCAAGGTCATAGAATTAAACTCATTGTGTTCTCAACATCTCAATACCATTTAAACACTGCAGCCATAGGCTTTGTCTAAACATTATAGAACAGCAATATAATATTCTGTAAGAGGTTAAACGTAACAAAGACTAATATTTCACAGTATTAAAACTAAATCTTCCTCTATCGACACACCCAGATGTGTAAGGCGTCAGAAGAGGGCACTGTTTCTCCTCTTTGTCCGATCGTTTCACACTGTTGCCTGTGTTTTCATACACCAACCAGCCTGTCACAGCTTGCTCTTTTTCTAATTTCTACTTTTATTTTTAACCTAAACCTCTCTCTTTTTTTCTCTGTCCTCTTCTGTCTCTTTTAAACTTTCTCTCATCTGCAATTTTGCACTGTAGCCCATTTCCCACACCCCCTGCGATCTGACATGACACCTTCATTTTCACTTCAGCCACAAGCTGCTTTCAAGAAACATGTGGTTCATGCTGGAAAGAAACAGTGTAGAGAGAAACATTATCTGTGAATCCCAGTGCCGACTACAAAGCCTTTATGTATTTTTGTCTGCTTTATTTATTTATTTTTTTGCAATAATGACCATCCGACTCATTATCCAACAGCATTATCCTGCTTAAGAGACCCACTGACGAAGTAAATTAAGGATGTACCTATACAGAATTTCTTTGCTGATCATTAGCAACTTTAGTAGCCTAATGTTAACCAATTACATAATTTTTTATGTCTTAACCATTTCAGCTGGAGAGAATAGCTAATTAAAAATCGAAATTGACACAACACAGGTGTCATTTAAAAGCTTACAATATAACTATACATAATCTAACCTACTCTTATAGTCATTATTCTTATAGTAACTCTCTCTTTCTTATAATAACTCTCTCTCTTGCAGCAATTATCTTCTCTGACAACGTGTTTACTGGTGTGAGGGTGGGATCAACCCGTCACTCATGAGATCGACCAATAGCAAACCACAACAATCCAATCGATTCCAATTAAGTCCCGCCCTACAGTTTTTTTTTCTTGTTCGAGAAGTTGTTCTGAATTCAGCGTGACAGTCTATCTGCCCAGCTATATACATAAATATAGATGCCTCATTAACAGCTGTTTCTATGGGCTGCTATACATAAGCAATCCGTCATATTGATATGGTCAAAGCCGGTCCATGAACACTGGAGAGCAAGTCGACTGTGCGTCTGCAACCAGTTATACGCATGTATGCAGATTTTTACTGTGAGTGACGAAAGCATCTGAAATGTTGACTGTTCCAAGATGGCGGACATGCTGACGCGTCTGGAGTGGTCAAATGTGGCATGTCGTATACATATCTGTGGCAAAAATATGTTCTGAGAACATTCCCATTAAGTTAAGACATTATTTCTGAATGGTATCAGAAAATTTAAAACCTCCAGTTTTTTGAATATTTTGAATTTTTTTTTTTTTTTTTTGATGCAAAAGTTAGCAAAAAACTTTAAGGGAACGTTTGCGAGTTCTAATGTCAGAATAGCGAGATATAAATATGAAATTGCGAGAAATAAAGTCAGAATTGTGAAATATAAACTTACAGTTGCAAGTTATAAAGTCAGAATTGTGAGATAAACTTGCAATTGCGAGAAATAAAGTCAGAATCACAATTCTAACTTTTTTCTCGCAATTGCAAGTTTATCTCACAATTCTGACTTTTTTCTCACAATTCTGACTTTTTTTTTTTCGCAGTTGCGAATTTATATTTCGCAATTCTGACATTTTTCTCAGAATTGTGAGATAATAACATGCAATTGCGAGTTATAAAGTTCAATTCTGAGGGGGAAAAAGACTGACTTTTTTCTCATTGCGAGTTTTTAATTCTGATTTTATAACTCGCAATTGCGACTTTATATCTCGCAATTTGGACTTTATAATTCATGATTGCGAGTGTATATCACACAATTCTGAGAAAAAAAGTCAGAATTGCAAGATGTAAACTCGCATTTGCGAGAAAAAAGAATTGTGAGATAAAAAGTTGCAATTACCTTTTTTATTTTTTATTCAGGGCTGAAACAAGGTTCCATAGAGACAAGTGATAAGTAATAACGTTTAAAAAAAAAAAAACCTTGATGAACATCCAACTAAAACATTTCATGAACAATGTATAAATTACGTTGTTATGCTAACATTTTGAAAACGTTATTAAAGACCAGATTACAATGAACAAACATTCTATTTATGTTACTGGAAGAATGTTTGTTCATAACTTTGAGAAAACCTTGCCAGAATGATAGCCAATGTTCTGAGAACATTTTCTATTAGCTGGGTGGAATGCGTAAACACGGACAAGTGGAGTGATTCAAACCGTAAAAAGTCCAAGTGCTGCTGGACTGCTGCTCGACAAATCAGATTTGAGGACCGGAACTCATAGTTTTATAATAAGGTTTGACATCTGCTTCTTTTCTACATACAGCACTACAAGATGAAAATTGCTCCAGATCTTTCTTCGCTCCACACATGAAACATTTATGAAGTATGTCCTACACATAATTACATATGTCGTACATGTTCACGGTTGCAACGTTGCATCCGCCCGCTCCCGGAGGGCCAGTATGCAGAGATATTATTGTAGCACGGGGAATATTTATGAGGACAGGGTTCTCAAAGCTTGCACAGAGCCTGCCTTTGCCTCTCAAGTCCTGCCAAGATCAATAAGTCTTCTCATTGATGGGCACATGCCACCAAATACAGCCACTATTATCAGTGAATGTTGTCTTTCATTGGGTTAATTTGCTCTCCAATTTCTTTGACAACTCTATAAGCTCTTAGATGAATAGAGTATATTATGTCCATCACTGAGCTGTGATTATGCGACCTGTCCTTGACCAGGAATTAAAAACTAGTTAGTTTTGTGTGAATCCGGGGCTTTGTCAGGAATCGTGTGCTCTGCATAATTCCCTGTCAAGGAGTCTCTGCAGCATTCCAATGTCAGAGCATTCCTTTCATAGCTGATTATAATGTACGTTGGGCTCCCTGCCATCATCACAATAAAACTGTCAAAGCATATTTAGCAGAGTTGTAAATAAAGACATTAAAATGTCATTATTCATGTTGAGCTATTGACAAGGTTTTGTACAGTAAATATATATTGGATCTGACAACAAATCTGTTATTGTAAATTAGAGGACACTGAAGACAGCCAGAGAAACTCAATCAGTTTGTGTTCAAGATTCCTTTTATATTACAATGTTTCAAGAATGAAAATAGTGCAAAACAAGTATTTGTAATGTTTGTAATTTTATCTTTCTTTCATGTTTACTTTCTATCACACTTTTTCCTCCACTCAATTTTCTTTCCTTTGCCTTTATTCTTTAATACTTTCCCTATATCACACTTTCTTTTTGCTCTCACACTCTTTGCTTTCCCTTTTGTTTTAAACTTTCTACAGTTTAGAAAGTTCACTTTCTCTTTTAATACTTTCACACTTTCTTTTTCACTTTTGGGTTTCCATTTCTTTCTCTTTTTTTACTTTGTCTTTTGCTTCCTTTTTCTTTTCTTCTTTTTTGGAAAAGTATCTGTTAAATTCATACATGTAACTTTCAATGTTTCTTTCTTTTTTCTTTCACATTTTTTACTGTTTAACTTTTTCCATTTCCATTTTTTAACTCTTTCCCCACTAGTGTTTTTTGACCTTTTTTAAAAAAACTTTCATGGCCCCCAGAATTTTTTTCTTTTTTTTTCACAAAATATCAAAGGAAAGAACAGAGCCTGCTTCATGCATTCTTTTTTTTATCAACACTTCAATGTGGGTAAGTTTCATAAAAAAAGCAACATTTTGAACAAAAAGCTGAGAAAAATCACATTTTTTGCCAAAGACTTTGTCAGGATCAGATTCTGAACGCTGATCAAAACATAGATGGAGTAGATCGAGTTCATCAACACCCCCAAAGCTTGCAAACTCATACCTCTTTGTGGGTTTGACATTTCATTCACTAACTTTAGACAGTTTGAATTTATATGCTGTTGAATATTTGATGATCACCTTAGCTTGTGCATAAGCAATCTTCTATCCTCTCCTGCTGGGCTGCATATGAAATCACGTAATAGTAAGCGAAAAACAGTATGTGACACAAGTAGTATGTCTGAAATCACAGTAGGCAAAAAGTACCCAGAAGATCTATTACTTCCAGTAAAGCGATGCAACTAATGCTGGTAGGTCATATGATGATGACAACATTGTGAATGTAGTACGTACATTCATACTACACACATTCATACTATATTGAACCAGGGCTTGACATTAACACCTACCAACCCACCAAATGCGGGTGGATTACAGCAGTGGCTTGTAACACAGTCACTCCTACTAGCCAGTTTGGCAGGTTGAATATTATATATATATATATATATATATATATATATATAAATAAATGTGTGTGTTATATACATTTTTCAGTTGTAGTCTTTTAAAAAGGCATCTGAAATAATAAACTAAGTGCAAAGTAGTGTTGTCAAAAATATCGATTTTTCGATACATATTGATACTGAAATATCCGAAACGCTTCCAATACTCATTTTCCGCAAAATAGATACACAATACCAGCTGTTCTTTCTCGCTCTCTCATCTCTCGGACAATGAGTTGACACAGAAACCCGCCTCCCCTCACTCACTCTTTTCATTTGCTCCGGATGAATATTGTTGGATATATTGCACATAATTTTACTAATTCCTGCCGATTTTGTGCTCACACCCATAGTGTGCGCATATAAAGCTGCCTCTCAGTACTAAATTGAGTTCTTTTCCGCTGCTTATTGCGCTTTAACATTCAAATACACACAAAATAATGTTAAAATGCCGGTCTTGGCAAGTATTCACGTAAACACAGTCAGTTATGTTTTAAGTGAATGTAAACAGTTGAGAAAGAAAACACGTGTAACAGTATAATGGATCCATGCGTCAGGTCTTAAAGTGACAGCAGCCTAATATACCTGCTGCCAAATTATGAGATAATATTAAAAATATCTATATGGCAGTTTTCTCCATGGTGTCGATGTCAAAATTGTGGCCAGTGAAAATGCTGAGTAGCTAGTAACTTTGGAAAACCACTAGCCACGGTGGCTGGTGAGCAAAAAAGTTAATGTCAAGCCCTGTATAGAACATACTTTTTTAGCACTCGCAAAGTAAGTACTTATTTAAAATAAGTTCCTACTCAAGAGTGTATGCGATTTTTGGATGCAGCCCATGTTCATGCTTGTTTTTGGATCCAGAGATGCTGTACTATATCAGAAGATGCATAACAGCGCCCCTACAGTATAACAGTGAAAACAGGGATTGCCGGAAAAACTCGTCAATGGCGGGGAAAGGTTAATAACCTATTTCCTTGGTTATTTCCTCACATTCTCTCTCTCATACATGTTCCTATTTTCAGTGCAGCAGATTAGGTTAATTTGAGAGGTTAGCTGTTGTGTTTGATCAGTATCATCAGCACTGCTTACACGGCTCAACTCTCATACACACTCCTCTTTCTTAAATTCGCTCTCCTAGATCTATTTATTTGGCTGTTCATGACAGCTGGAAATAGCCTTCTGAGCACGCATTAAACATTTACACTACCACACACACAACTGCTCATTATTTTTCTCCTCTGTACAAGGTATCTTTCTCACTTACAAAAGACTTCATTAAAAAATAAAGAAGTCTGTGAATGTTGGAATGTTGTGGTCAGTGAAGGGGAAGTGGGTTTGGATCCAAACACTGAATCCGAGTCGTTTTAGTCTTCTGGAGCCACTTGGTAGAATAATTTTACTCCAAACCTGAGCTGATATTCCTAGTTGAGTAAGGTGTATTAGTTCAGACCAAACCAGGCTATCATCCAGGAATGAAACCAGTAAAACTGGCAGCAGCACTGAAACTATTTCACTATGTGAAATCATAAAGGAAATGCAACCAATGTTTCTATGACGAGCGCTGTTCGCCCGAGGCAATCGGGCTCCTACTGCCCAATGAGACCCACCTTCAAATAAACGAATGACTTATGTTCTCTCTCATTCTTTGAACACTTTTGAATCATATGTTCTCTCTCATTCTTTGAACACTTTTGAATCACATTTTGCTCTAAGCGCTTGACTTCTCAATGTCTTGTTCACTCTTAATGCCTAGTGAATACCCCAACGCAACTGATGCTGCGGAACTTTTATTCTCAGTCTCTTTTTTGAGATCAAGCCCATGGTCCTGCGAATCTCAATTTGAATCGCATGCAAAAGCACTTGTGGTATTCAAGCATTGTTTACATAACGATTTTTGTCCTTATCGCCACATTCCAAGGTCTGTGTGGCAGTAACTCAATAATAGATCTTTACAGCAGGTTCGCTCGTCAAATACTCTGTCCTTGGCGACAGTCCTCTGAATGTCACTGAACATCTGTCACTATGCCAGAATCTGTATCATTTCCCTGGTAACCTCGTACGGTGACTTGTCCACATGGTTGCACAACAATTATTGGTGTGCTGTTGATCTGGGATGCAGAATTGAATGAAATGCCACAGATTTAACCTGTTGACATAAGCTGATGTAGCAGACACGTTGCTAATGGTGGTTACAGACACACTTTTTTTTCAAAATGCCAGCAGTGACATATATCCGGTCTATTGTGCTCTGTTAGGACGCATGGCTTTTTGGCCATCACATCTTTGGCCATTGCAGAGCATCACAGAGGTTTTTATTTTTTTCAGCATCTCGCAACTCTTTTGATAGGAGCATTCATGAGCACTCGGTTCCCCAAATTATTCTTTTAACCCCTTATAACACCACCATTTCACAAATCAAATGCAGTTTGCTTGGTTAAATCTATGAAATAGAATGTATGATTTAAAATAATAAAATAATTATAAACAATTAATTTTTTTAAAATTTAAATAAAATTAATATTTTTGTGCATCTTAACACATTTAGCTACTCTTTAAGGAAAGAAAATATTAAAAAGAAGAATATGTGTAAGTGTATTTTATATTATATATATTGTTATGTATTTAAAATATTCAAAAAATACCATTTTATTTTTATATTTTTAGTCTTTATTTTAATTTTAGTTTACTTTAAATTTTAGTAATTTTATGGGCTTTTGCCATTTTTATTCATTTTTGATAGTCTTTTTTATTTAGCTTTATTTAGGTTTTATTTTTATTTCAGTTTTAGTTGAAAACTTATTTTATAATTTCTCATTTTTGTTCGTAGTTTTTTAAGTTTAAGTTTTTTTATTTAATATCTTTTTTTATTATTATTATTTCAGCTTTATTTCAATTAACAAAAATTATTTTTAGTAGTTTTAGTTAACAATGACCACGGATGTAAACATGCGGCATCTAATCAAACCAATATAAAACTAAATTATGTACAATATATGTAATTTATCAGCCTGCTTAAGATGAAAGGAACCTACTTGGTACAGTAAGTTATCCAAGGTACAGTAAGTTATTAATATTCAACAAAATTATTGATTTTGACTGCACTGACACTATTGGATGAGAACTGAACTGAGCTGGACGATGACATTGCTGTTTTCTGCAGAACTTAGATGAATATAATTTCTTTATAGATGAAATTAACTAATTTAATAATTGATGATCTTTAAAACGTAACAGAATAAACACTGAACTGACTTCAGCTTAACAAAACTCTTCCAGAAGCTCAAACGTGCTGTGTAACCAATGAAGTTCATTCTCGTGTGTTACGCAGCAAGTTTGAGCTTCCGGAAGAGGTTTGTTCTTGTGCGTTGTTTGGGTTCGGTTGAGCTTCTGCTGATGTTCGCTGATCAATGTTTACATGCAAGTAAAAACCTAAATGAAATCTATTCATCATAACAAGCGATCGTGTCTCTTCAGAAAATTCGGACTAAACCGCTCGATTCATATGGATTAGTTTTCTGATCTCTTTATGAAGTTTTTGAAGCGTCAAAGTTTCAGTTGCAAAGGCAGTCAATGAAAGGAAATCTGACAGCATTCTGTCATCAAAAAGATCTTCATTTGTGTTCTGAAGATGAACGAAAGTCTTATGGGTTTGGAACGACATGACGGTGAGTAATTTTCATTTTGTTGTGAACTAACCCTTTAAGTTTAAAATAACATTTGTAGTTTGATGTCAATGAAAGGTACTGAGTCTAACTGATGGGGCTGTGGAGGTACATGAGACAAATACAGCTGAGAAACACTAGTCTAAACTGAGCCTGAAAATGTCACAGAATGGTTGCAGGGAACAACCTTTAGCCTCCTGTCTATCAGCTCTCTGTAGAAGATTGTTTTGGGGTGAAATCTTGAGGAAAATTGCTGAAGCTGCTGTTGAAAAGGTGCAGAGACTGTGGTGGGACTGATCCTGTAGGTAATCCTCACACACAGACGATTAGCCGATGTGCTCTGACGTCTGATGTGGCTGCCATCTGATTTCTATAGCAGAGGCTCAGCTCCACAACTGCTGTCTGTTTTTATTATTCCGCTCACGGTTGTTGTAAAGACAACCATTGTTTCTGGAAAATACTGAGACACACATTTAGTGAGGTTTTAAATCCATCACAGTGCCATATGACTCCGTCTCTCAGCAAAATGTAGTGTTTTATGGGATATCATGGGCTGCTGAGGATCAGAGACTTAAGTCGCCAAGTCTCAGTTGACTCTGCACATTTCCAAGTCATTTGTGGAGAAACTATCATTTGACCTCACTCAAGCAAATACAAGCCGAATTCCGGAAAAGTTTTTAATTTTGAACAAAAAATTTGAAATAAAAAAATAAATTGAATAAAATGAAAACTAAAAGACTTTCAAATCACATGAGCCAATATTTTATTCACAATAGAACATAGATAACATAACAAATGTTTAAACGGAGAAATTTTACACTTTTTATCCACTAAATGACCTCATTTCAAATTTGATGCCTGCTACAGGTCAAAAAAGTTGGCACAGGGGCAACAAATGGCTGAAAAAGCAAGAAATTTTGAAAAGATTCAGCTGGGTAAAGATGGGCAGAGGCTCTCCAATCTGTGAAAGAGTGCGTAAAAAGATTGTGGAAAACAATGTTCCTCAACGTCAAATTGCAAAGGCTTTGCAAATCTCATCATCTACAGTGCATAACATCATCAAAAGATTCAGAGAAACTGGAGAAATCTCTGTGTGTAAGGGACAAGGCCGAAGACCTTTATTGGATGCCCGTGGTCTTCGGGCCCTCAGACGACACTGCATCACTCATCAGCGTGATTGTGTCAATGACATTACTAAATGGTCACAGGAATACTTCCAGAAACCACTGTCGGTAAACAATCCGCCGTGCCATCTGCAGATGCTAACTAAAGCTCTATCATGCAAAAAGGAAGCCATATGTGAACATGGTCCAGAAGCGCCGTCGTGTCCTGTGGGCCAAGGCTCATTTAAAATGGACTGTTTCAAAGTAGAAAGGTGTTCTATGGTAAGACAAGTCCAAATTTGACATTCTTGTTGGAAATCACGGACGCAGTATCCTCCGGGCTAAAGAGAAGGGAGACCTTCCAGCGTGTTATCAGCGTTCAGTTCAAAAGCCAGCATCTCTGATGATATGGGGGTGCATAAGTGCATATGGTATGGACAGCTTGCATGTTTTGGAAGGCACTATGAATGCTAAAAGGTATATAAAGGTTTCCAGATGATGTCTATTTCAGGGAAGGCCTTGTGTATTTCAGCAGGATAATGCAAAAACACATACTGCAGCTATTACAACAGCATGGCTTCATCGTAGAAGAGTGCGGGTGCTGAATTGGCCTGCCTGCAGTCCAGATCTTTCACCTATCTATAGAGAACATTTGGCACATCATTAAATGAAAAATACGTCAAAGACGACCACAAACTCTTCAGCAGCTGGAAACCTATATCAGGCAAGAATGGGACCAAATTCCAACACGCCCCCGCCCCAACTATTTTGAGACCTGTAGGCATCAAATTTGAAATTAGCTCATTTTGTGCATAAAATTGTAAAATTTCTACGTTTAAACATTTATGTTATCTATGTTCTATTGTGAATAAAATATTGGCTCATGTGATTTGAAAGTCTTTTAGTTTTCATTTTATTCAAATTTAAAAAATGTCCCAACTTTTACGGAATTCGGGTTGTAGCATGTTGGATATACTTAAAAACAATTTCAGTGTAAACTGGCTCTATGCTGTGTAAAGTAGCTAGTTCCTACGATGCACAAGTTGAACTAAAGAAACTGAAGGTATTAAAGTGACAAAGACTTTTACATTGTTACAAAAGATTTCTATTTTAAACAAATGCTGTTTCCACAAAAAAATTAAGAAGCACAACTGTTTTCAATATTGATGATAGTAAGAATCAAGAAATGCAGCCTTGGTGAGCATAAGAGACTTCTTTCAAAAACATTTAAAAATCTCTCCAACCCCAAACTTTTAAACAGAAAAAACTTTTTTTTTTTTTAAAAAAATGATGCTATATTCAGCATGTTTTTGTGCTATGGCTATTATATAGTGATGCTATCATGCTGGGAACTAGAACTGATGATTCATTTACATTTATGCATTTTACATTGTATGCATTTAGCAGACGCTTTTATCCAAAGTGACTTAGATGTAAATTAGAATGAAGCATTTAACAGCACCACCATGCTATAGAATTACATTTGTTTATGTTGTTTTACAGTACATATGGTGAAAAACAATTCTAGATAAACTAAAGAACTTTTTTAAAGAGAGAACTGAGAGAGAGAGCTGTTAAAAGGCAGATACGAGTCCGTTGAGAAGATAAAGGGAGGAGCGCTGCATGGTGGCCGCACTGAATCTGCTTTGTCAGGAGATACGGACGGCTGCCAGATGCTTGGATTGTTGGATTCAGAACAAAGGCAGTGAGACTCTTCTCTGTGTGACAGTAGGAAGAAGAAGGACTACACTAATGATGGAGGAGCCTCTGGGTGACTGCTGACACCCTACTGTGTCTTGTTCTCTCTCTTTCTCACACACACACACATGCTTACACCCTCAGGATTGGAGTCTCAGCTTGCCTTCACACTTCAGATTGTGAGTTAAACGCCAGCTCCGCTATGAGAAAGGTGTGCGGATGTGTGTGCGCAAATAAGGTGGTCCTTCAGGCTGACACACAGTCTACACTGAGACCAAGGCCGTTCTTGTTTTGTCTGTGAAGACACTGTGTGAGGGGCTGAAGGATCAGGCACAAATGATGACTGTGTTGCTTCATCCAGTGAGCAATAGATGTGCTAACATCAGTATCGAGATCAGTCTGTTTATATTTGCTGATCATATACACTCACTGGCCACTTTATTAGGTATTATATTAGGTACTTGTTAATGCAAATATCTAATCAGCAAATCACATGGCAGCAGCTCAATGCTCAAGACGATCTGCTGAAGTTCAAACTGAGCATCAGAATGGAGAAGAAAGGTGATTTAGGCTAGCAATAGTGAGCTAGCTTTGAAAGCATAAGATCCCACCCTCCCTTCAGAGCGCTCTACAAATCCACGCCTCCTCTAAAACACATAAACGAGTACAGCAAGGAGCAAACAAAAGCATCATGACAGACGCCGTTAAACTACCTTATGTCTCAAAGCACATAATATTATAATAATAATGAACATAAACAATTTAAAGAGCACTGACCTGTACCACCTGACTGCTGCAGATTTATTTCGCCGTTGAAAGTGTTGCCATTGAAATGCATAAATTTGAGTCACCAACTGCTCTGAGTATACTGCTCACAGGGTTCCATCTCTTCTGTAACGACTGGATCGATCAAACACGCAATTGTAAAAGTTAATCTTCACAACCCTTCACCCATGCAGACTCTTTGATGTCTGGTTTCCCCACTGAGAACTATCACCATTTGCTCCTCTCATACATTTCAAAGACACTTGGGAGACAGTGCCTGCTCAGAAAAGTACAGGCTACAAGAAACAGACATGTCCCTTCCACTAATTCATTGACAAATCTGCCTAAATGAATGAACGTGTTTTATTACTGTTTGTATATTGTTCTTTTGTATAGTGTATAGTGTTATGCATGCCTGATGATAGAACTACTAGATAATGTAGCCCATCTAGGTGGTGTCTCATATCAAAATACTCGTCGTTTAATACTCGTCACGCTTTGGTGGACATCACCATCTCATAGAATGCATTGTATGTTTGTTATATTTATCAGAGTATAAATGGACACAAACTGCCAGCTTACTCCCCTAATGCAAATGAGTTCACTTTCAAACAAAGGAACTTTCCTGCGTGAGAATTGCACCTTTCTCATTGGTCAATCCAAAACTCAAAGGTTTGACCTTTGTGGAACTTAAAAGCCAACCCATTCTTGCTGCTTCTACTGATTACTGTTCAGGTGAGACCTCACCTGGCCCAGAGGCCTCATCAGCAAGCCATGCACAACTTCCTCGACCACAACAGGGTCAAATTAACAGTGCAAGTTTGTCGTCATTTCTTTATTGAATGCAGAAGATATTGATTACAACTTCAACACCCTCGGACCGAGACCGATTCAACAGCACAAATTTGTCGTAATTTTTCATTGAACGCAGAAGATATTGATTACAACTTCAACACCCTCCGACCAATTTCTCCTGAGAATGCATATCTGGACGCTCTTCAACAGCTAAGGCATTTGCAAGTATTGTACATTTGAACACTAATCAGCGATTTAGTATTAAGTTGTGAACCCCTTTGTTAACAAAGGTGCTTTATAGTGAGAAACTGATGGTTCTTCCAGCTGGTTAAATGACTCTTTTCATAGCTCCATTCCTCTGTTATGCTATGGTTTCATTCACTTCCACTTTCTCATTTCCTATGTATGCGTGATTTGTGTGTATGTGTCTGAGTAGTTATGTGTTCGTGATTTAGTTAAATAAAACATTTGTGCACATTCTTGCGAGTTGATTCTGATCTGCTTATAAACCAATGTCAATTTAACAATTATGATCACAGCTACATGCTAAGAAAGCATTATTTTTTCTGTGGCCATGGAAAATATCCTTTCTGAAGAGTTGATAGACGATCAATATTGAGTGTTTGCTGGCCGAACAGATTAATTGACTGTAATATTAATTCAGCTACATGAAGTTAATTTGCTTAACTAATCCATATATTTATAATTAATTATAACAAGTTATGATTAATTATTAATATTTCCCTTTTGAGCTAATTTGCTACACTTCCAAATTATGGTAGTTATGGCTTGAACACATCATAAGCTTGTTGTTTTGGTTCAGGAGGAACTGTAAAAGGTGGCTGCTGTTTTGGTTGTGGCGTTGATGATGTGTGATGTCTGCGTGAACAGGGTGCGCGGAGGTATGGAAATACATACGCTGACAGGCAAGTAGGACATTGTATTGTTGCATTCAGACCAAATGCAATGATTAGACGAACATTTTATGGTCCTACACCTTCCACAGATGATATATAGATACATTTAGGAAAAAAATCGCCTACCCTGCCTTTAAGTGACTTTGAATGTGTCATGGCTGTTGGTGCCAGACAGGCTGATCTGAGTATTTCAGAAACTGCAGATCTACTGGAATTTTCACGCACAACCATCTCTAGGGTTTACAGAGAATGGTCAGAAAATAAGAAAATATCCAGTTCTGTGGGCGAAAATGCCTTGTTGATGCCAGAGGTCAGAGGAGAATGGCCAGACTGGTTCGAGCTTATAGAAAGGCAACAGTAACTCAAATAACCGCTTGTTACAACCGAGGTCTGCAGAAGAGCATCTCTGAATGCACAGCACATTATAGGGTTAGTTCACCCAAAAATAAAAATTCTGTAATTAATTACTCACCCTCATGTCGTTCCACACCAGTAAGACCTTTGTTCATCTTCGGAACACAAATTAAGATATTTTTGCTGAAATCCGAGAGGTATATGACTCAGCCATAGACAGCAATATAATCACCACTTTCAAGGTCCAGAAAGGTACTAAAGACATCGTTAAAACAGTCGACGTGACTGCAGTGGTTCAACCTTAATTTTATGAAGCGACAAGAATACTTTTTGTGCGCAAAAACAAAACAAATATAATGACTTTATTCAACAATATCTTCTCTTCTGTGTCATTCTCATATGTTGTTTACATCCAGCGCTTTCAGGTTCTACGTCAGAACGGTGACTTATATATAAGCATTAATAAAAAACAATGTTTAATAAATTTAATTTATCAGTAACAATCTGAATAAACAATTCTTCTTTTCAAAGTTTCTTGGTGTAGTCACAGCCCTGAACGCAACTCATCCAATCTGATTTCAGAGTCAGAACTTTTTTCATCATACTCAGCTGTTGAAAATGCATTTTTGTTCACGCCAATAAAGCAGATTAAACTGAAACTGAGAGAGAAAGGTTAGAGGTCAGATAAAGAGAACAGTCAGAAGAAACTCTTTCCTACTGAATATGGATGAAGGGTAGAGCATCTCTCCCCTCTGAGAGAGAGCTGGTGTTATGGTGCATGTAAAGGGAATAGATATTCTGAGCAGAGGGGTTTGTAAAGCAGCTGTGATGATGGTCTTGAGCTCAGAGCGCTCACTTTACTGATAATGAGTTGTCAAGAGTCAGTACTCACATGCCTAGAGACCCTCCGATTTGATCCCTGTGGCTGACTAAACTCACCCGTGCCACCAGTTTCTGTCTTAACAGGTTTCCACTCTCCAAGGACAATTTATTGGGATCTGCTGAGCAAAGAACTGTAAAATAAGGAAAAGAGCTTGAAGGTACCATCATAATTTTGCTTCTACTCACAGCGCTAAAACCTGCAATTATTCTCACTTACTTTACTTTGAGTAGTTATACTAAATTTCCCATATCTTTGCCTTTGCCTCTCATCAAAATTCAGGATACAATTGTAAAAAGGCTGTATTAGCATCACAAATGTAGAGTACTAGTGTTGCTATAGCAATTATATAAAAAAGATAAGATCATGGTGAGAATTACAGAATAGGAAAGCAATTATTCACAACCTTATGAATATAGCAAAACATACACTGTGCACTCAGAGAATGTAAACATTTTTATGTTACATAAAGTTTTGTAGTTAATCTGAAACTTGATTCTTGAGTCATGGGACAAAACGTTACAGAACTGGTTGAAAAAATTAAAATTTATGTAGAAAGGAATTATTTGGGATGCTTATGAAATATTCACATTTGAGTGAAACCTCCTGCTTATATTTTCTCACAAAATGTGTTTTATCCAAGCGGCAACCTTCAAGTCTCTCTCTTGAATCCAACACGGAAGCGACTGCCGGACTGGCCGCTAGAAACAGGCTCTAAAAGGGAGTCAATCCCATAGACTCCCCATGTTAAAATGCCCAACTTTACAGCAGAAAAAAAAATGTTTACAGCCTGGTACAAAAAGTGGTTTTGGTCTATATAGCTAATTTTGTCCTTCATGACAACTGTGAGGGGGGTGAATTTTTTTTTATAACTCATCCGTTTAAATTATATTAAACCTTAAAGTTCTGCATAATTAAAGGTGTGGGCACCTGAGTGACAGGTGGATTGCCGATGCTGTCACTACTAGACCTTTATCTGCTGTCTGTTAGCTCCACCCACGTTCCGCCTCTTTGCCCATTTTTGGTTATCCGGGAGTGACACGCTGCCAAGATGGCGACGGCTGGCTCCGCCCACTTTGGGTTTCAAAAATGCTCTTCAGAAACCTACGGGTGACGTCACGGACACTACGTCCATTGTTTTATACATTCTATGGTTTTACCTTGCCTATTACTCAATATGTGTGACACCATCAAATACAAAAATGTTTAATATTCATCATGAATATAGACAAATATGACATTCACTTAAAGTGTATTTGGTGTCTTTATGCATGTCTAAATTTCCACTTGAAAATGAATGAACAAATAATCACATTAGCCCTAGATGGATTAGATTTTGGAAATGCCTTAATAAGGCCATATTATGCCCTTTTACAAAGTCTTTATTATGTTTTGAGGTCTACTAGAATAGGTTTTCATGCTTAAATGTTCAAAAACACATTATTTTTTCACATATTTTACATTATGCAGCACCTCTCTTCCCAGCCTGTCAGAAATGCTCTGTTTAGTTCCTGTCTATATGAAGTCCCTCCTTCTGAAAATTGCAATGTGCTCTGATTGGTCGGCTGGACCAGTGTGTTGTGATTGGTCAACCGCTTCAAGTGTGTTACGGAAATGTAACGCCCCTTACCATCACCGCGAGTTTCAGCACACTAGGGCAACTCAACCAGGCCTCATCCTTTTTTTTTTTTTTTTTTTGTATGCCTCAGGTGGGAATTATTTAAATGAGGAATACCGTGACGTGTGCATTCCTGGAGAAAAGAAAAAAAAGAGAAAAAAACAAACCTCAAGACTAAAATCAAGGCATTTCAGAAGTTCAGAAACAGTGCTTACTGGTATAGAGAATGAGTCCCTTTGTAGTGACTTTGTAACTTTGCTGTAACTTTTCAAGCTCAAACAGTAACATTACACATTAAAGAAGGGGGGGAAAGCAGAATAGGTCCTCTGTAACACATGGGGCATGTACATAAACTCATTTTTTCGAAGTTTGAAATATGAAGACTAGGCAAATTTGTCCATGTTTTAAACATGTAGGAATTATCTGGCTATTGCATTCTGCACACAGCTTTTTTTTAGTGTGACGCATCTACCAAACTCTCTGACTAGTTTAACTGCTGCTTTTTTGTATACCCACTGTTAACCAAACATGTCCAGCCACAATGCTGAACTGAATAAACTATACATCTCTCTCCCCACAGGGTGGTCTGTCCTCTAAGTTTTCTCTGCGGGCAGCATCAAATGTGTTCAGTTTAAATGTGAAGCAGTGATTCATGATTAGAAATGCAGTTAAGTGAAAATTAAAGTGCTTAGAACGTCTCAAACATTTAATTAAAGCACAGATAGCCCAGAAATGTCAGACTCGCTCTCTTTCTGTTGGTGCATTATGATTCTCTTTCCTTTGCCTGTTTAATCCACTGATTAGTGCGTGTGTGTATTTATACTGAGTGAGCATTTTCACATCAGGCCAGACCTTAGTGCACTGTGAGAGTCAGAAGATGAGAGAGCAACATAAATTTTACTGACCAATTAAACGCTTCCTATGCAGTGTGCTGACTCAACAGATTACACCAGCTGAAGGTTACAGCCTAATTAGGATAACCTTACACCCCATGTTATACACAGACACTATTAAATATTAAATCTATAAAACAGTAGCATACAGAGGGATGATTTAATGATGAAAACAGCAGAATCTCAGCATTCCAGATGCTTCTCAGTGATGAGGGTGATTTTGTTTTTATAGGGTGTGTCCGACACAGAGACCTACTACAGTGTCACGGTCTAGTACAGGGGTTGTCAACTCTGGCCCTTGAGGTTCACTTTCCTGCAGAGTTTAGCTCCAACTCCAATCAAACACACTTGAACAAGCTAATCAAGGTCTTCAGGTCCTAATAGAAAGCTACATGCAGGTGAGTTTGATCAAGGTTGGAGCTAAACTCTGCTGGAAAGTGAACTTAGGGTCCAGAGTTGAGAACCCCCAATGTCCCTCTTTTTCTTTTCTTGGTCAAACTATTACTTACTTACTTATGTACATGCGTACATATGTACACACATATTTCTTTATTTATTTTAAGTTATGAATTAAAATGAATTACATGTACTCTATTAAAACACATTCCTGTTTTTTTTTCAAGTCCTACTTGTTTTTATTAATTAAATATTATTTCACTCAGAAATCCAATACATTATGTACTTTTAATGGTAATTATCTAATTTTCCAATTAAAAATCTTAAAAAATAGTTTACAAACAAGAATTTTCAGAGAACGTACCTTTTATACGAGTGTATTTTGTCATACTGCATTAGCAGATTTCTTTCTCTTTCTTTCTTTCTTTCTTTCTTGATATTTGCTGGAAAAGAAAGTAAAAAAATACTTTTTTGAAGAGTTCACTATAAGCATCTGCCAAAAGCAAATGTAAATCTATCATAATTCTTTATTTTTTTTCATCTATATTTTTGCTGGAAACCAAGTTAAAAAAGACAATGAGTTGCAGATGAGCTGCAAACTGTGTTTGTGTTGACATCAATGTTGACATTACTTACTTCTCATTATAAACAGAATCATAGAGCCAGATTTACTAAACAGGGCAAATTTGTGTGAGAGCGCAATTCCGATGGGAGTGGAAAGTTCTGTGCGTGATGACGTGCAAATTAAAAAACACAGACACAGTCGGATCATTTCCATAATGACCAACGCAATCTACCAAGAGCAGCGCAAATTAGCGTCTGGTTTAAGACAAGCTTTTTCGGGTGGTAAATAATGGCGCAAATATCAGTAAATTGAGCGTGAACCTAAGTAAAACACAATGCATGATTCATTTAAATACTCTTAAATACTTAATATTAAATACTTGTAGGAGTTACTAAGGGAAACTCCTACAAATGCATATGCAATAAGGTCAGCCACAAAAATAGCTGTGTTCACACCTTTTCAGCGCTAATCACTGCGTGACTTTAGTAAATCCTAACAGTAGTTTTTTAACGCCAAAAGAAGGTTTGCGCTGGCACAAGCTGTTAGTAAATCTGGCCCTTCATTTGAAGAAAAATTCTTTTAAATGCCTCATCATTCTTCACTTTTTTTTCTTTCAATGTGTCATTGAATTGCACACTCAGTATTGTAGAATATCATAGGTGGCAAAGGATATATTTACACTGCAGTCAAAAACCGACAAGATGGAGGTATTTCAGTTGACCAGTTTTTAGGGAAACATTCGCTTCAGATGTGCCCCAGTGCCTTCAAACCTCTGGATGGCACTTGATAAGGCAACATTTTTGAGTTTTCTGTCCTACTCATAGAGTGTCTAGTGTTGATAGTGTTTGTGAATGGAAAGCAGGAAATCAAGCCTTAACTCTTGCTATCAGCTTCTGCACTGATGCAGCTAAAGCTGCTGTATTTCTCCACGGTGTGGTTTAGATGTGGGTGGGTTCATATCTCAAGCTTCCTACAACAGCCCCTCAGTGAATACTCCATCAAATGAGCATGTCTACCTGCATTGTGTTATCTTAAATTCAAAGAGGCATCTGAGAGTCCTTCAACTATGCGTCGTCATGTTGGGTGATGAATTCTTTGGTCCAGTGGTCTTCATATTAAGGGACCGCAGTGACTACAGAGGGCCCGTTTTCCATCAGACTGGAATCATACTAAAGCCTTTGGGTCATTCCTAGATATCCAGCCCAGAAATAGTTCTCATCTATTTTGTCTCTCACTTTTATCCTTTTCTCTCATGCTGGAATCGTTAGGGTCGACCTCACAGCTTAGAATTTAATGAGGGAGGAGAGGCCGGCAAAAGAAAGAATGAGAGCGAGGAAGGTCATTGCTCTAGTGGTTGTATCTCATGAGAAATGATGGGAGAAGCTATTGATTATAGCAAGCCGGTTGAGTCAGATAGCTAGACGGACAGAAACGGGCCCATGAGACGCAGACGAGTTAGACTGCTCCACCTGAGAGATGAGTCTGTAATGAGAGGTCAACTCTAAAGGATAGAGAGAGAACAAAACAAAACAAAAACAGCGCAGAAAAGAGTGTATATGAAGTTTAAAGCACAACTTACATTCTTAATACAAGCTGTCAGATAGATTCGTACTTCCTAGCATGCAAGATACATAGACAGACAGACAGACAGACAGATAGATAGATAGTCAGACAGACAGACAGACAGACAGATAGATAGATAGATAGTCAGACAGACAGACAGATAGACAGATGGATAGATGGATAGATAGATAGACAGATAGCAGGGGCGTTTCCTCCGAGGAGGCAAGGGAGGCAGTGCCTCCTCAAAAAAAACAGGATGAGAAAATAATCCATATTACATATAAAACAACACAAATATTACAAATTATGACATTAAAAAGAGCGCAAGTCACTCGTTTTTCTTAAGGAACACTGCCCAACAGCGACACCCGCAGGTAAAGTTACAGCAGGAGTCATGCCTCCCTTTCCACTCATAGAAAACCATCAGACCCCCGGCGTGCAGTGGGTTTTGTGGGGTGTAATTGAGAATGAATGGGGCAATGTCTCCATCGCGCTATGACTGGATGTAATTGGTTATGATTGGATATGGGTTTGTGCGATAAATCCCGCCTCTTGTTGACGTGTACGTTCCGCGCGTCAGTTTGAATGAACAAATGATGGCGTCAATGGGAAGACTAATTGAAAAGTAAGTAAACAGATCACCCAGTTAGATATCACCGCTTTATGTCACGTCAAAATCAAACTTGAAATGGACTGAAAGCATGATGACTGCGGGTTTTTTTTTTTTAGTGCAATCAGCTTGGTGAAATTAAAAATACAATTCGTGTCTGTGACAGACGGTGTTTAAGGAGCATGACTGATGATCCAAAACAGCCTAAGTTGACTATTAAAAAGAAAAACATCAATACACAAATAAAATATACTGTTTAAATTATTATTGCCTTCAGTTATTATTTTGGAATGAATGTAGAAATGCTTAAAACACTAACTTGATGAGATTGACTTGGTTTTGATAAATAGAACATTTATTACAATACATTGTTAATGTAAGATTACAAAATAGAATTTTATTTGGTTTCTTTTTTTCTTTTTTGATGTAATGTAAAGAAATGATCATTTAACAAGGACGATGTGGCAACGTGAAGAGTAATGCACAAGAATATACATTGATTCATAAATAAATAAAAAATGTGCCTCCTCATTTTAGAACACTACTGCACGCCACAGACAGACGGATAGACAGACGGATAGACAGACAGACAGATGGATAGATGGATAGACAGACAGACAGATGTATAGACAGACAGACAGATAGATAGAAAGATGGATAGATAGATAGATAGATAGATAGATAGATAGATAGATAGATGGATGTATTCTCTGTAAAGGATAAAGAGAAAAGAGAAATGTAGGCCTTCAGACGGCTGGAATAGATCCATAACTGCAGTCAGCATGAGTGCTCCTATAAATGATGAATGTGGAGTAGCTCAGTGTTGAAAAGCCTTCCATTAACATGCGTGTGCTTCACAATCTCTCTCTCTCTCTCTCTCGTTCCACGGCACCGATTAACAGACTAGTCCTCCTTAGCGGCTTCACAATGTCTCACAAACTCAAATCCTTTCACAACAGAGCCAAATCAGCCTTTGCTATTACACACGCAAAAAACAATTTCCATTCAGCACTCAGAGGGGAAGATGAATGAAAAGCTTGAATTGAACAGCCAGCATGGCCAGACCCCAAGCTGGACGAGAAATAACAGCATACACATCTCATAATTGCTCAGAACCTTCTGCTGCCTTTTCTAAAGGCACGTGATGGACTAACTACTCTCAAAATCTTGAAGTGCTGCGTTCACCTTGATATATTTGTACTTTCATCCTTCGAATGATGCTAATACTGAAGTCAAGCTTAGTTACGCCTCATAAAATGCAAAATGTTAACTCAAAAAGTTTTCGGCAAACAAATGAGTCATGAGTAAGGAGTGTTAATCTGTTAGCTAATTGTTCATTAATTATGCCATAAATCACAGTGACTCTGACAGTTCGTCCCAATTTATAACACCACGCATGAGAGAATCTCATCTGGTTTTCTGCACCTTTTCCGTGATTAGCGCGCTTTGAGCTAATCTTCTCCCGCAAACAAAGCTTGAGGTGACGCGAACAGCGGAACGCTCATTACCCATTACACAAATATGCCCTCAACTAACCTCACATGAGTGGAAAAACCAATAAAGATACTACGTATTGTGACAAATTTCAGAAAAATGCTAAGCACAATCACCTGTATTAAGACCGGAAGGCTCGTTTTGTTTTGACTAGAACTGTCAATTGCTTCAAAATGTAATCAGATTAATTACATGCTATGGTGAGTAATTAATCAAATTAATAAATCACATATAAGGTGATGTGTACATGTCTTAAACCAACATTATGTACAACTCTTAACTGGATGAAATCTACTGCCGCTGCTACCTGAGCAGCCTCCAAGCGGCAACAACCACACTCTGCGAGTTTCGTGTTCGGGTCGGTACACACAGCCCCGCCCATCCCCCACCAGCGGAAGAGTGCGACCTGCTTTATGGCATACGTCACATATTTTATTTGTAGCCTGGGTGGAGTTAGCCAACAGCTAACTATAAGATGAAACGATCTAAGATGCAAGTCTCAAAACCAACGCCATGGCTACTTGGTGGACATGGTTTCCAAACGAGGTTTCTGGATTCGCCGGTTCCGTCAGCTTAGTCAACAAATTCACGTGTATTGCACTGCCCACGGGGAAGCTTATGCAGCGACAGTATTTTACGACACTGGTAACAGACAATTGTGCTTATCAACCACATGGCGGAACCATGAGCAAATGTTCCTGTTGCTTTAATTAAATTGGATGCTTCACTAAAACGTTTGTTTTACGATGTTTAGATTGTTTGCTTTAGTGTGTCATGTTGAAAATATCTATTTTAGATGTCCAAACATTCCTTTTGCAAATATTGTAATAATCCACTGGGATTTTTGAATGAACAAGGAGACCTACAACAGATGCCACAGGCCCACACGGAGATCTGCGAATGAACAAATTCAGGGTTACAGAATTAGTTTCGAGTTGACAAAACCAAACCAGTCCAATCAGGCTTTGTTGGTAGCATGATGCTGATCATCAACTTTCTCTGTCAGCTGAGGGTTTGAGCACATGCACATTAAAGTCTCAATTAAGTGTCTTGAAACACGCAGCATTATTCAACGTGTTGACATAATTTTTACTGAAACAGGAAGACAGGGCGCAACATAGCCAATAGCGTTTCATTTATATCACAGCTCGGCCAGAGCTGTTGAGCTTGGTAAAGCCGCAAAAATCTTCAATTTTGATTTCATGGGGACTAAAGTGTGACATCAGTAGCGAACAGCCAATCACATGCCTTGAAACACAGAGAAACTGCGATTCACTTCACATGAGTCAGTACGATTCAGTTCTCTCTTCTGTTGAAGATTAAGAGTTTGAAGAATGTGAAGCAGAAATGTTCACGAGTCTTCTATTTGGAGTCTGAGTCAAGTCTGAAGTCTTTATCACTGGAGTCTGAGTCAAGTCTGGAGTCTTTTGTCACGAGTCTCGAGTCATTAAAAAAAAAAAATTCTCATAATCAAATCCAATTTTTTATCCTAGTTGTATTATATAGACAAAATAATATTATCTTTCTATCATCTGTTTTATTTGAAATTAAGGTCCTATGATGTAAGGGATAATGTACATCCAGCTTGTTACTTTATAATCCATTACAATGTACAAAACAGTCGTCCTGGCAACACGAGTAGTCATTTTAAATACAGTGGACGCAAGATGGCGCCAGTGAGTCACGGTTTGTTATACAGCTTCGTTGTTAGTGACGACAGTCATTATCAGAAAATATCAAACCTAGGAATGTTTAAGAATGTCAATTGAAAACTCTACACATGCTGATTGTGATACGTTAAAATATGAGCTTTAAGTAATAAATGGATTAACATCTCTTTCTCTCTCTCTCTTATGGACTCACATTAAGAAATATAAAAGCTGCATATAATACGAAAAGACTGATAAAACGTAGTGCTAGGTTTAAAGTCTAGATTTTTTTGTTCATATTTTAACAGGCTGGCAATTCAAATGAGCCATGCAGCTACACCACAGTATAATAGCTAGTTGTGTGAGTTAATGTGACTAACCTTTGTGGATGCGATGTCTCATAAAATTTGATGATGTTGTTCCGGTGTCTTTAATTGTTTTCCCACATTCTGTGCATCTAGCCGATCGGACGTGATAATAAACCCAAACGAAAGAACATATGGCACGGTGGCTCCCGTCATGTTTCATGGGACTCTTATTATGACATTTCGGAGTTTACGCGTACGGACATACGTAATCGAATTCTATGACAAGAGTCCTATCTACCACGACACGTAAGGAAATATATGTGACGCAGATATTATAAAACCATTTAAACACAACACAAATTCTGTATTTATTATATCAGTAGTTAAGGGTAAAAGACTTGAGTCGTTTTTAAAATATTCCGAGTCTTTTGTGCCGAGTCGAGTCAAGTCTGAAGTCATTTCAGGTCGAGTCCAAGTCAAGTCTGAAGTCTGTTAAAATGCGACTAGAGTCTCTAACTCGAGTGCCCATCTGTGATGTGAAGTATATGAATGCATTTTCACAGCAAGAAATAAATATCTTGCTATATCAGTGTAAGTGAAAGTTGTGAAGTTAGTTTATATAGTTGATAATATATATATAGGTATACAGAGACTCGAACATGTAAGCTCACGTGTAGTCATTTTTAAAGCTTCATCTGTCGATTCCAAATCTTATTTAAATTACATATTACGGTATATATTTATATTCTTTTAAACTAAATGCTTAATAATAATTGTTAAACTAAAATTGCTCATGTGTAATGGATTAGAGGTATAATAATTAAATAAATAATATATAAATCATATAATAAAAAATCATTGCAAAAGCCAGACAAATTTATCTTTAAAAATCTTTTACTATGTAATAACCTGTAATTTGGAGTAAGAGAAACTGGGGGAGTGACTTTACTGAGTCAGATGTGTCACTTTGCTCACAGCTGATTGGTCCAATTTCAGTTTGAGATCTCTTACCCAGAATCCAACCTGTTGTGGAGCTGAAGTTATTATGACAATGAACACAGCTAAAAGCTGAGCCACTTTCACAGTGCCTAAAACCCAGGGCTGGCATAAACTAAACTGAAACATATCTATCTATCCACCTAAACCGGCTTCATGGTATAGGCCCCTGATCTCACCATCAAGTCAGGCTAGGATTACATTGACGGAAGCAACTGAGACCATATAAATCCATGGAAGAGCTGAGGCAACTTCTCCAAGTTGCAGGGACTGAACTTACCACAATTGCAAAAACATGAAAATGATAAGTAAAATCGCAATTGATTCAGTGAAGGGCATACTTTAATGCATATAACTTTTTGGCTAGGAATTTTTTGACAACCTTAACGTATTTTCACAGTATCGTATCAAAGGTCACTGAAGAAAAATTTCATCAAGGCTCACTAAAGCTGATTTATGTTTCAATACTTAAATTTTCATCTTTTATTTATCATTTCTGTTTATTATTTGTTAATGGTCATAGTCCAATGGTTCCTCCACAGCTTAACACGGTTATTTATCATATTCCACATTCGAGAACATTAAAGCATTACCCCATTGCTCTTGTGGTTGTATATAAATGTCGGCCGGAATAGATGGCTATAATAAGATTTTTAATTTCAGGTATGGGTTTTATAACCATGATTCATTATACACTGTGTCACAGCAGAAATTCATGTAGGACAGTGTATTAATGACACGCGGCCTGTTCCCTGCAGGCATGCATGCTGTGCTGAACGTGGCTGTGCGGGAGTCTGATTTCACAGACTTTAGCATGTTGACACCAAACTGGAAAGTAGAGCATATGTTAACAAATGTGTGATTGGAACTGATTTAAAACATTTTTTACAGATGTTTACCTGTGCAAAACTCCAGGGAATTGCTATGCAGTTGCTATGGGTGTTCTGAGTCAAAAGAGTCAGGGAAATATTTAGTGGAATTGCTGGTTGCCTAGGATGCTTTGCAGATGTGGTCAAATCAGAGCTTATTGGCACTTTTCCACTGCATGGTACTAATCGGCTCACATTACTTTTTGGTTTGCTTTTCCACTGCGGTTTAGTACGGCTTCAAAGTGGGTGGGATTATAGACTGATCGTATAGTTGCGCCGCCTCTACTGCCATGGATCCGCTCCTCGTCTACTGACCACGATACAGTCATTTCTTTTTTCAAGTTGCGTGCGATGGTCATTTAAAGCAAGTCGTTTCGCGAAACAAATGATACTGCGGTGGCTTATACTGACTATTTAAATCTAGCGGGTTTGGTGTCTCGTGTTTCAAATCCAATGGCGCTGGTAGTGACGATTCTCTCTGACCAATCAGTGCTCTGCAGTGTTTACACGTCACATTTAGTATTGGTACAGCACGGTTTTCCCGCGGAATTGGGCTACTTTTACACTGTTGCCGCGGGTTGTTTTTCATGTCTGCGGGTTGAAGCGACCACAAATAACATGATATTTAGCCCCCGGAATGCAACTTTTACCTGAGGAGTCCCTCCAAAAACGCGGATTTTACCCCCCGGAACGCGATTTTTGCGTTCTGTTCCCCCCTGAAAAGCGATTGGGCTAGTTTTGAGTAGCAACTGGGTGGGTTTTATTGTGAAAACCTGGCAACCCTGCGCTTGGAGCCTCCACCGATGTGGTATCATTTAAGCGAGCCGTACCGTTCCGTACCGAGCCATCCCATGCAGTGGAAAAGGACCAAAAAGTGAGCCGTACAGAGCCATATGTAAGCTTTAAGCCCAAAGTATACTTCGTTTTTTACGCGTACATTAGCGTATGCATAGAGTCGAACGCGTAGCCTTTTAAAGTATACTCCATTTAATAGCATACACAAATGCAGACGGTTGACGCATGTGCTGTAGAAAGTTTCATCTTTGTCCAATGCGGCGCTATTTTTCTCCAGAAGTTATCTCAAAGTCTTAAGCATATTTCCAGTTGGCTTTATTTGTTATACACTCTGCTATTACATATTCATACCGATTAGGTGTACTGGAAAAAAGAAAAATCATTCATGACATTTCTGATGTACGCAAATGTGATTTCGTAGTGCAACATCAATAAAGCCATATTATGTAAAATGAGTTGCTGTCGGTTGTGCTTGCAAAAATGTATTTAGTCAAAATTTATGGCTACTTTTAAATAGCCATCAATGGAGAAAGATGCTTTTTTTCCCCTCCCACAGCATCAAGCAACAGAGATTAACTATTCAATACTAACCAGAAAAACCCTGACCCTTCATCGTCAATGAGTCTGTGTGTCTCATTATCCACCGCGGGTGTGGTCGAGCCTTCTATTAATGCATCGACAGTCCAGTGACCTGGATAGAAACTGATGAAAAAGATCAATCTTCATATCCTGCAAAGATGATGGAAACAGGTCAGGCATGAAGTTTTGCATTGCGATCGTGGAAACCACTTTTAAAAGGCTTTATATTGTGGTTTTTACTGTGGGAATACAGAGTGCATTTAACCTGCAGGCTTGAAGAAAACAAATCAATTAATTATGGTAATGGATAGTCCTGCCGTCCTATTCACCTCAGTCCCAAACGATCAGTTTTATAGTCAAGTAGCCGACTGCCACCGGGCAAGCACTGAATCGCTAAATAATTTTGACACCTCTGTGTTAAGCATGGCTCATTTTAAAAGCAAAGTTTCAGCGGCAGCTGTTAAACTTCCTTATTATGAATATAAACAAGAGTAATTACTCAGTCAAGGCCACCAATACCTCCAGCAGACCTCATTCAATTAAATAAGGTTCCTCCTGTTTCTCTGCTTTGAAACTGTGCAAATGGATACGGCTAAATACCCAAGGCTGGTCATATTTTGTAGCAAATTGGCCATATTTAAAGGGGTCATGAATTAAGAAATCAAATTTCATCCAACGTCCTGCAAGTTTCAGAACCTGTAAGTTTCCTCATTAGTCCTTTGAATAAGTCAACTCAAAGTTTAAGTTTTAACTCAGAGTTGGTTGATCCTCCTTATTGAATCGGGCCCCAGGAAACATTAAATAATAATAAGAAAAATGCAGTTCATGACCCCTTTAAGGCATTACCGTGAGTAACATTATTCTTGTACAATGAAGAATTTTATAGGAAGCACTTAGCTGAAAAAATTAATGCAAAAGAAGGAAACTCATTTGTAGATCCAGGGGGAGAAAAGGACACAGACCAATAAGTCAACAGCAGTAGTGGATATATATATATATATATATATATATATATATGACCAAATATTGCCCATTTGATTTACCCCAAACGAATATTTAACCACCATCTACATAAAAGCCAAATGGAAAATTCCCGAAGGACTGGCCAAGATAAAGCTGTTCTTGGTGGGTACATGAGCACTGAATTTAAAGTGAATCTTTAAATCACATATTTAAGGTCTAAATAACTACATTCTTGCCTAAAAACCTCTTGAAACTACATTCCGTGACACAATAACAGTAGTATTTGTAAAATTATAGTGGGTTTGCTTCTCTGCCATTGACGCTAACTGTGAGAAATGCTGCCAGTTTAGATCCGTGATACAAATTGTGAAATGGTTTCCATGTGATATTAGTAGAATATCGCACTGCAACATGAGCAGCCTATAAGAACTATTTACAGTTATTAAATTTTAGGGTTTGGAGATATCTCATTTATAGTCAGACAAAGATAGAAATCTATAAACGTATAAATGAGATAGTACAGACAATATAATTGAAATGTGTATATTTCTGTATGACAAAGTGATCTGCATGTATGTGCTGAAACAGACTGCTGTGCATGTTCTTTTTATATGCATGTCTTTATATGCTTCATTATGAGGTTCTCTGCATCTTAGACCAGGTCTGTTATACGTAATCGATAAATAATCTGGGTCTCCTTAGTCTCTGTCTCATCCATCATCCAGCTATCCACATCCTCTGGCGCTTGGCAGCATAACCGGGTCCCTGGCCTCAGGAGGGCCCCCCGGACAGCTGTGGCCAGTTTATTAGGCCATACGACAACTGGGAACTTTTGAGACATGATTTGTCGGCACCAACCAGGGTCGAAAAGAGAAGACAGACAAATTCTCTAGTATCTTATTTGCTCTGTTACCATCACAATGCTGAGAGCAGAACAGACACAGGTGAACAAAACTAGAAACACCTACTCCATGTGTTTAGGGTGTTTGACGGGCATTCAGCATGTCCAAACATACACAGATTCTCTCTTATAAGCTTTTATTATGTCTTCCTTCCTTTAAATGTTCATTTTTGGCATGTCTGCCACTTTTATGGATAGGAAGTAGAGCAAATAAAATATATATATTTAAACTTAGCATGTCACAATTGGTCACAAGACCCAGTGATGTTTCACTGATGTGATACCTTGAGGCTTTATATTTTAAACGATATACAGAAACCCTAAAAAGCTGAACAAAAGATAATTATTTTTAAACATTTCTCTGCAGTTATTTCATACAAATTCTGACATCTCATTATTTCTAAACACAATTATTTATAATTCTTCAGTGAACACACACACACACACACACGCAAATGCCATATGCACATACATTCTGTGACAAAGCAAGCTTGAAAATAAACATAGCTCACAAAAGCACCTAAATAAAGGTGCTACACTTCTGTCAGATGAGAGAGATACAATTACCCATAATGCACAACAACACAGGCAGCCTATCAGAGCTGTACTACCATTCAAAGTTTGGGTTCGGTAATTTAAAAAAAATAAAAAAAATAAAAACTTTTTGAAAGAAGTCTCTTATGCTCACCAAGGCTGCATTTAGTTGATCAAAAATACAGTAAAACAGTAATACTGTGAAATAGTATTAAAATGTAAAATTACGTTTTCTATTTGAACACATTTTAAAATGATTTTTATTCAGCATCATTACTTCAGTCTTCAGTGTCACATGATCCTTCAGAAATATGCTGGTGCTCAAGAAACATTTCCTATTATTATCAATGTTGAAAATGGCTTATTTTTTGTGGAAACATTTTTTTTTTGTGATACATTTTTTCAAGAATTTTTGATTAATAGAAATTCAAAAGAACAGCATTTATTTAAAATAGATTTTTTGTAACAATGTAAAAATCGTTATTGTTAGTTTTGATCAATTTAATGTGTTCTTGCTGAATAAAAGCATTAATTTCTTAAAAATAAATAAAAATCTTACTTAAAGGGGCTCTATGTAGACACCCAGTGGTCGAAATAGGTACTGCAGTCCAAATTCAAAATATTGTTTGCCCCGCCCCCTCCTTCAAAGACGCGGGTGGCCAGCTTGAGGACACGCATCAAGAGGGAGCGCAATTGACAATGAAAGCTGAGGAGACTTACACACTGTAAGATGATGAGTTGATTTTTCTGTGTTTTAATATGCTGTCGTTCATAGAGATTTTTAGATGGATGCAGAGGCTTTTTAGGTCAGGTAGAATCTGCGATTCTCTGACCCAGTTTGTTTGCTGGTTTCCTTGGCTGCAAAACGCGGTGTTTTCCGCCAACTGGCAACCTGTGATGTCGAAATACTATTGGATAAACTGGCAGCACATGGTTTCGCACAGACCAAAACAAAGACAGACATTCCGACACGGAACGCGCATTTCAAAGTAGAATTTCTGGCTGTAGCATTGTTTTTCTGAGAAACAAGTAAGTTAACTTAGCATGTTTCCTAAATATCTGCAAACATATTGGGGTATTTTTATGCTTTATTGAAGTAAAAATCTTACATATAACCCCTTTAACGGTAATATATTTTCAGTTAGACTCTGATGCTATAATATTGTTTTTAAAAAATAGATTAAATTTCAGGATATTTGTGCACATTTTTTAATTATAAATGTCCTTCTAAAAAAGCACACGGGTGTAAAATTAATTCCTCCTGGTGCTCTTTGGATAAGACATCTTCAAATAACAAACTCATAGTCCAAGGCACAGTCAGATACAAAAAAGCCAGAATTTCTATTTGAACCCTAAATTTTTAACCTTTGATTAAGTCAAGGAATCCTCAGAAATTAGTTGAGCATGACACGATGTTTTTGTGGTACCATCTCTAGTTCCTATTAGACTCATCCATCTTTCCCTTTACCTGTCTATCCGTCTGTGTGTGTGTCTCTCTCTCTCTCTCATGGCTGTGGTGCCAAAGTATCTAAATAAGGCAATCAGGCTGCAGTTGTCTTCCATCCCTAGTGTCTGAGCTCAACTAATCCCACTCTGCTCTTGCTAACAAGACACTGATCTGAGGTCTGCCGGGGACTTAATGAAAACTGGATTGCTTGTTAGTCTGATGAGGCGCACACTTCTTACCTCTTTTTCTCTCTATCCCTCATTTGAACAACAGTATTAGCTCGACCTCTCTCTTGCTAATCCTTCTATTAGTGCGAGATCCAGGCAATCCCCGCGCATGCCGCACCAACCGACATTATCTACCCGCCACATTCCCTCTTGTTGCCCCGTCTGCCCCCTCACGCACATTCTCTCCTCCTCTCTCCTCCCAGATGCCAACGAGCTCCCTGCCCGTACAACCCTGGACCACATGGCCAAGTTCATAGGTCTTTTTACAAGAAGGAGCATTAATTAGCCTCATATAGGAGCTGAATCTCAGAGGAAGTACATCATTTTCTATCCAGACTGTGTCTCTCTCTCTCTGTGCCTCCATTCTTGTCTCGGTAGAGTTGGAGCACTCGGATGACTTTATTTCCATGCAGAGATGCCTCTCGGTGTTAAATTAGCTCATTTTGGAGGTGAATGCCTCTTGGACAATTCCGGTCTATTTTCTCAGACCAAAGTTGACATTTAATTCCTTCGCTGCAGTGGGGCTCTTTCAGCTTGTTTCCAGGTTCATTATGGTAAATGGCCTTTACAAAGCGAGTGTTTCAGCGTGAACTTCTCTTTCACAGTGAGCTTGTTTTATAGCAGGGCAGAGAGAATGTAATGGCTCGACTGTGTTCACATCAACATCGCTTACTGTGGGCTGATTGCCAGCTCGGAGCCAATAGAATTACAGCATGCGTCTGCAGATAACAATACAGAACTGCATTTGGTAACACTTTATTTTGATGGTCCACTTTAGATATTCAACTAACTATAAGTAACTTTGCAACTACATAGGCTACATCTCCATAAATCTGTATACATTTGAAAACAACATTTTTGTTTCAAAACGCTCCCCGTGCACACTAGCGTTTTCCAAAAGTTAAAAATTCTTAAATCCCCTAACTGCGCATGCGTAAAACGCAATAAAAGCTCACAAGATGATACAGAGAGAGCAGACATAATAAAGTTGTCACGCTATTCTTCTGGCACTATCATTTTATTAGCAAAATACCCCACCAATCACTGTTGCATCCAGATCGCACTCAAACTCGTAGTCAAACGCAATTGTCATCATGTTTTGCCACAGGACAGCTTCCGTCAGTGTGTTTGCGTTTTTCGCGTACAGACGACAACATTGTCAAAACGATACCCGTTCACACGGATCTGCAAAAACGACTAAAAACGCTGTATTATTCTGCCAGGCCAGTAGTTGGCGATGTCACTTTGTAAAGAAAGACTACTCGCCTATAGACTGAACATGTAATATGCTTGCGCATGACGTCACCGTTTTTACAAATTCACGTTTTTGTAGTTTACATGGAGACAATAACAGTATCATTTTCAAGAATTTACACTTTGAATCCCGTTTTCAAATATTTGCATTTTCAGGCCCCCAAAACACCATTGTTGTGTGTGTGTTAAAAACGGTGCCGTGTAAACGGCCTTATGCTGCCTTCAGGTGCTATCGGAATTATCGTAAATATGAGTTTCCTAGGTAAAAATTGCACTTGAACGCCCTTTGATATCGTGTTTACCACTGGGAAGTTCGGAAATAATTTTGATACCCGAATTCCTGAGATGGGCGTGCCATAAACTTTACACATGGCGGAGGGGAGAACTAGCTACTCCTGTGACAGATATGATTTATCAGTTTTTCCCCCAACAACAGCTAGGTAGTCTTGTCTTGTCATTAATGTAGTGCATATTTACATAGGCTATATGAATAATCATTTGAAGCATATTGTAAGTTTTATACAAGGTGAAAATAGCGTGCATTTGGCCGATCTTACAGAATCGCCGGCAAGCGGACTATCTAGATAGCATTGTGAATGTTTATATGGTTGTCAGTGCATGGGACACTAAGTATAATTTGGGTTTTAATAAGATTTGCCCAATAAATAGGCAAGAATAAACCGGGTGGCTTCCATGATTCCTGTTCATTACAACAAAGCACTTGAATGCAACAAGCTCATAATCACGACTTCTGAAGAGGGAATTATGAAATTTCCGATAGCAAAATAAAATGTGTTAACAAAATAAAAAATATATTTCAGATAGGCAATATTTCTCATTTTCTCTAAAATAACAAAAACTAAAACTGAAATAAAAATTGATTAAAAAAAAATCTATAGACAAAAAATGAAAAAACAACAAATTTATTAAAACAACAAATTTCACTTAAATTAAAATGAAAACAGAAAATATAAAAATGAAAACTAATTCAAAATGTTACCAACTACAATAGTATAAAATAAACTGCCATAATTTTTCTACAGACGACAAATGGACCCATTTCACAGACTCATTTCTCCCTTAATTAACATCATAAATCAAGCTAACTTTTTAATATTTTCTCAAAGACCTCCTCAGAGAAAATAGCATTATGGAATATGTACAGACTGGGTTATTTTGTTACACTCTTCTTCTAAATAATACAGCAAAGACAGACAGTAGGCTACAGCAGTGTGTTACTGCACATATTTACAGAAAGCCAAAGATGTCACTGAATACAGACAGCCAATCAGATCATATCATTCTTCTGCAGACAGCTACAATCTGCCATTCTTCTGCCAAACTACATCAACAGATGTTACAGCTAATCAAATAGCGTTAGATGCTATTTACACTAAGTGAAAATAGTAGTATTTTCTTTGCACAAACTGCATTTCGATGCTATATGCATTAAGTGATATCATTAAAGTAAATAGTAAATATCATTATATGACATTTATACGTAGTTCAAATAATGGCAGATACTATTTGGACCTCAGTCTATTGTAGTACATTATAAAACAGTATGCAATAATAATAACATATTGTAAATAATTACATTTGATTATATTTATTAAAATCATAAATGGATGCTGCCCTATTGGGACCTTGTCGCTATCCCTAAATCTCACCCAAACACCTACCCCTAATCTTAACCATATTAAACCTGCTTTTCAGTCCAGGTCCAGGAAGGGAACCAAAGTTTTGAGCAACAATATATGAACTCCACCCATTGCGGTCAATGTGTCAGCCCATCCAATGAGCATGAAGGCACACATCTATTTTAAATTATAGGCCTATTAAATGCCTGTTAAACACTTCATTCCTACTATTAAATACCTATTAGGAACTTTATGGCTTGTTTATTTTTTTTTTGTTTTTTTTTTTGTGAGGGCTAGAAACAAAATTCTTTTTTTCCCTCTAATTTCCTTGGCTTAAGACGATTCGATTGCACCCTATGACTTAAGTTTTCATGACGGAAAATTTTCCGCCATTTTGAATTTTCCAGAACAACCTAATTTTTCGAACTCGTCCTAGGCAGTTCATTCGATTTTCACCAAAATTGGTTCAGATTTTACTTTTGTCTAGCTAAACCAGACAACGGTGGGCAGAGTTAATGTAAATAGTCTTTGCAAGCAAGACAACCACTAGACATGTTTGTCCTTACTTCATTCTCTCTTTCTTGTTTGCTTAATTTCCTTTTATGTGACTTTTAATGTGATCAATTCATCATTTAAATACTGTTCATTTTGCTGTGCATTAGTGCTTTGATTCATCTTAATTTGTGCAACACAGACTGCGTCTCTATATAAATAAGTTTACAGTTTGCCTTTTTAAAACCCCAAATCTTGATTTTCATCTAATTTCTAATCGGCTCATGATTAAGATGCTAACAAGGCAAAATTACCGCCAGCAGCCATCCAACCAGCAGATGAAAAGTGCTTGGGCATTTTATTTATTCATGTTTGCAGATTGCAGCTCGGTAAACAGAGCGATTACAGAAGATGACGTAATTCTCACTTCTGAAAAGCGAGATGCTCATGCTTCCTCACAATCTCATGGTCTCCGTAAATCCGTAGCGTCCGACTGAGTGGTAAGATAATCAATAGTCCCTGAGGGGAGGCCAACTGGAAAAAAAAAAACAAAACAAAAAAAAACATTATAAGCACAGAGAAATGAATACATATGGAGAGGCGGCCTCACAGCGGACTGTGTCCAATCGCATGGACTGATCCTGCAGTGTAGGTGAGTGTTCCAGCCTGAGCTCAGTCCACAAACCCAATGACATGCCTGCCAGAATGAATCAGTGTCTCTGATATATCCTGACAGGAATGCTATCAGTCAGAGACGGCACACTAGCTGCCTCACACACACACACACACAAAATGTTTTGATTGTTTGCAGTATGTGAGAGGAAAAGTAGGAATGTGGAGTGATAAAGAGAAAAGTGATGAAAAGAGGCAGAACTTGTGTGGGTGGTATGAAGGTGTGTCGTGTGTGCCACTGCTGTTTGAGGAAAATCTTGGCTGGAGGTCACAGAAAAGCTGATAAATGTATGTTTCTGTATATTTTTTTTATCCAAAACAGTTTTGTTTTTATATTTCAATATTTTTATGTTTAAATTAGGGCCGTCAAATGTTCTTTGGAAAAACTTTCACTGCCATTGACAGAATTTTCCGTCATTTATGTTATATGGTAGGAGGCGCATCTTCTGAAAGAGTATCCAGATCAAAACACAGGCAAAGAAGAAGCAGAAACAAGCGATAGAAGCATTGCTTATGCACCCAAGTGTGCCGCACAAGTCCTGAAAAGTGAAGCCAAATCATTTTGATTGCCCCCTGCAGTATAGGTCATAAATCCCGCCCTCTCCATGTAATCAAATGGGACGTGAGCCAAACAAAAAAATCCAATTACACTTCAAATATTTTTTTTCCAAAGATCGTTTCTGTCATTTTAGATAGTTCTTATCACGCAGACGTATGTTCGCATGATAAGAGTGAGTGTGAGTGGGATCTTGATACCACGGCTCCGCCTCAGAATCACTACCGCGCAGACTTGGGCTCCGACGACGTAATTGGCAACAATCGTTACTGGGATATTTTGCCTTTATTTTTCTACAGTGGAAAGAAAACGGAGATGCGCTGTCCATCTTTTTTTTACAGTTTAAGTTACGCTCATGTAAAATAACGTGATCATCAAACATTAAACAGCATATAAATCAAAAAACGTTCCCGAATGAAATTTGAACCCAGAAAGAGGACTGTGCAAGCTTTGGGGGTGTTGATAGAAGCAATCTACTCCATCTATGTTTTGGTCATCATTCTGAATCTGATCCAGATGTAGACTTTCACAAAAATCTAAAAAAAAAAAAAAAAAAAAAAAGCTTTTTGTTCAAAATGTTACTTTTTTTTTTTATGAAACACCTACATTCAAGTGTAAAAAAAAATAAATAAAAAATGCACGAAGCTAGAATGAAGCTAGTTCTTTGTTTAAAAGCAGAGGCTCTGTTCTTTCTTATATTGCATGTTCAGATATTCATAAAACAAAATATTCTAGGGGCCATGAAAGTTTTATGAAAATGATCAAAAATGCTGGAGCTGGCTGGCAACTTAAAAAAAAAAAAAAAAAAACACTGGCAAGGAAAAAGTTAATATATAATGTGTGCAATTCATTTATTATTATTATTTTTTGATTTATTTCTCAATGGACTTTTGGCCTTTTAATAAGCACAGCTTGAGAGAAAATAACAATTTTGAGCATAAAAACACTGAAAGACATGGTAGCACATGCACATTTGATTCAAATTTTATATTTAAATTAGTGCCATCACATGTTAATAGTGTGTGTAATTCATTTTTATTTTATTTTATATTTATTAATGGACTTTTTGCTTTTTAATGTGCACAGAGTATGAGGGAGGGGAAAAAAAAAAAAAAAAATCACAAACTCAAGCATAAAAACACTGGAGCACATGCGCTACAGAAATGACATTCACATTTGATTCAAATTTCATTTTGATGTAACTTACAAGAGAATTCACAAATCTTTGGAGATATTAAGGTCTGAATAAGAAATTCAAATGAAGAATTATATAAGAAACCTTCCCTTGATGCTCAGTGAGGGAATTAGGCCGTCTTTTAAAAAATGCTAACTAACCAACTTTATAGCCCTGTGCTTTGGATTTTCTCCTGGAACTGCATTCTTATTGCTACCTGCAAAGGTAATTGGCAACAACAATGCACTTTATGCTTTTTCTCACAAGTCAACTTGACATATGTTTGCCAAGTAAATGTTAAAGTAAACGCACACGGAAGCTGTCGGGTGTTAATTCCCCCCACGACTGCTTGTTCTCGTTGCAGATGGACTCGAGGTCATCAATGGTGTTAAAAAAAAAATAACACCGCTTGATTGTTATTCCAGAGTTATGTGCGCTCTCTCTCCCTCTCCCTGTCTTTCTGCCACAATAGACCACATTTCATTAGAGGCATCAGCGAGGTAATTCAGGATAAAATATGGAAGCCAAATTGCTTGGCGTGAGATGCCTTTCAAAGTAACGGCGTTGGAGGCCTTGTTAATAAAAGAATGGAAAACACTCCAGATGAACACGTGCACTATGGGCCGCCTCTTCATATGGCACGTATTGATTGGGTTTCACTTCATCAGCTAGAGGATTTTTACGTCGTCCTCACATGGTTTAGAATAATATGGGTTTGTATTCGTGATATAGGCAGGGCTTTTGTGACCTTGTCGGCAGCATTACAATGTGTGTTGAGCAGATAAGGGGTGTGATTTTAAAGCCTCCGAGACAATAAAGTAAACCAACAAACACTGAAAATTAAGCATTCGCAGAATATTAAATAAATAAATAGATTGGAGAACGAAGGTATTTCCGATTCAAGACACTGTCTCTCCGTCTTAAAGGTCACGGTTCTATTTGTGTTCTGTGGGGAAATTAGTCTTCCAAAATAAAAAAAAATGTAATCTACAAAAACGTGGTTGAGACATTTGTAACAGTGGGATGAAGTAAAATCACTGTGACATCTTCATGTAATCAGGTAGGCGTGACTCAACCACAACGAGCCGGCGTTTAACATTCAGACTGGAGCTAAAGGACAAGAGCCTGATATTCATAACAAATTACATCTCTTCCATATATACACACACTCCTGCAAGCCTACCATCCTTTGTTTGTAACACTTTACCATCCTGTTTATCTAGGTAAAAAGACTTGAAATGGAAATGGCGCTGTGATCCATTCAAGTTAATTTTTCCGTTTTGTGCTGCTGAATGGCATCTTGGGGATTTGAGGGCACTCTTGCATAACAGATTCATGCTGTTGCTATGGTCCCCATGTAACTAAAACATACCAACGATAAGCTGACCAATGACTGAACTTGTTTTAGCACTGCATCTGGATTCGGATTATTGTATTGTATAGATTCAAAACAATACACTGTAAGAAAAAAAAATTCCATAAAACAGATAATGTCCTGGCAGAAAATTACCAGTACCCGTTCCGTTAACTTTACAGACATTTCCTTCAAACATAAAACACAAAATAGTGCAATGCGTAATTCAAAATACAGGTAAAACATCCGAGAAAAATCAATACAGAAAATTCCTTCATATTAAGACGTAAATTGTGCCTTATTTTTACAGACTTTTTTTAGAGTGTAGATAAATACTCCTTGCACATCTGAATGTTTACAAGCATCTTATTTATTGCAACGTTTAGGTTCATTTGCTTGAGGCATGAATGAAACGTTGCAATAAATATTGATTTTATTTTTCAAGCTATTAACTTCTGTGTTTATGTAATTTGATCTCAACTCTTAGCATAGCTATTAGAATAGTTATGCAGTTAAAACTTAGTTGTTTACTTAAATTCTACTATAAAACAGTAGCTTTGTGTCTTTACTTATGCTGCTGCTGCTGTATTTGTTGTCACTTTCAGTTATTTCTCAAGTGGTGACCTTTTTTATTATTGGGGTTTGCATGTTAAATACTTTTGAACAGTTTATGATATGCAGAAACATTTTGTTAGCAATGAAACAAAGCTCAGTCAGACCCATTTGTTAAATGTAGTAGTTCCTTTAGTTTTGACACTTGATTTCACCTGAAAAGTCCATGGGTCATTGTCAAATAAGCCATGTTCCTGGATCAACATAACAACCTATCCCTAGCCCTAAACCTAACCCTACCCATAACATCCCTAAAATCAAAGGGAAATGATGGTGAATAACACCGATGTAGAAGCACCTAACCCTGGTTGTAAGCCAAAACTTGGCATAAACTGTAAGCTTGTCCCTAAAATCTGATTGGTTGATTGGAATGTTGTTCCAGAATCAATAAAGATGTTGAGGAACATGTTGTACTTGGTAAAATCACGTTCACCATTGGCATTAGGTGACCAATATAGCTTCTAGGATGGGCTGGCTCTGATAGTGACTAGTATTTTAGCAGAAACTAGTACAAATTTGTGTGTTTCTCCATTATTTCCATTAAGTTCTTTCATGACATTTCAATAAAAGTGGCAAAAAGGACAAAAATATAGCAATTTTAATGGTAAAAGACTGTAAAAATGCTACGGTAAAATCATATAATTGGGATATGTTCCCTTACTTTAAAAAAACTGTAATAGTAACTGTAAAAGGGGACATTTCATAATGTGCAGTGTTTGGAAGTTAAAGGTGTCCTAGAACACTATTTCACAAGATGTAATATAAGTCTCTGGTGTCCCCAGAATGTGTCTGTGAAGTTTCAGCTCAAAATACCCCATAGATTTTTTATTTTATCATGTTTTAACTGCCTGTTTTGGGGTGTAATTGAAAATGCGCCGATTCAGTGCGTGTCCCCTTTAAATGCTCGTGATCCCCGCCCCCAAGCTCGCGACTCCATTAAACATTGCATAAACCAGGGGTGTCCAAATTACGGCCCGCGGATGAATTTCAAACGGCCCGCAGCTTGTGTATTAAAATATATTATATGTGGCCCGCCATGCATAATTTACAAATCGTGCAGTTTCACAATGTCAACACAGGGTGGCAGTACTAGATTTTAGGCCAGGGAAACAACGCGAAACGAAACAGCGCTACTTTTGCGCACTGCGCAGCGCGCGACTCACGAGCTCACGAATGTGTTTACTTGCTGAGTTTCTCGATCACACGACCACTAAACAACCAGTGAGAAGTGTTCGAGTTCGGCGTAGAGGTCTCCGGTACAAGCTGCAAACCTCTCTGTGATTTAATTTAGTTTAAAGCCAGTTGAAACAGCGCTGACTTAACAACACTAACGTGCAAATCAGGAGAAACATTGAGTCGATCCAGTTAGAATACTTTTCAACCAACAATTCAACAACATTTATCATGGATTTACTGTGGTAACACTAACTGTAACCGTGGTATTTTGTAGAAATGTAGGTTAATATCTCGTTTTATTTTAATTTTTAAATGTAGAAGTATTAAATGAGTAATAAAGGCCAAATTACAGACTATTTTTGTCACAAACTTGCAGTTTTGTGGATTCGTATTTATATTAAATGCGTTTATAGACTAAATACCATGAAGCCATTCTATATATAGAAACAATATTTTTACTTTTTACCATGTAGTGAGGTGCCATGTGTGGTTTTACCTGCGGCGATCTAATTAGAGTACTTTTTAATTTAAATAAGAATAGAGTTCTAACTCAGTAACATTATTTAAATTTCACCCTTTAAAAACGAGGTTGTTATGAGTTTTACAGATATCGTTTGTGTAATAAATAATAAATCTCTGTCCCATCTCAAGCTACTCTACTGTCAGCTCAAGCCTTTGTCAAATCTGTTATATATATATATATATATATATAGAAAAGGAACTGCCCCCCCCCCCCCCCCCCAGATGTGTCCACAACATCCAATCTGGCCCCCTTTTAAAAAAGTTTGGACACCCCTGGCATAAACAATACTGAAGTTCACAATATAATTCTCAAAATGGATCTTTACAAACTGTTTGTGATGCAGCATATCAGATCATGTAAGTATGGCATATTGTAGATGTTTACATTTGATTCTGAATGAGTTTTATAATGCTGCGGGCTAAAGCTACACTGTTGGAGAAATTTATAAAAAATGCAGATGCGTTTATAAATCATACAGACTACAAGCGTTTTCGGGTTAAAAATGAAAATAATGACATGGCTCGGAGATAAGAAACAATGTTAACTTTAACCACATTTAACAGTACATTAGCAACATGCTAACGAAACATTTAGAAAGACAATTTACAAATATCACTAAAGATATCATGCATCATGAACAGTTATTATCGATCCATCTGCCATTTTCGCTATTGTCATTGCTTGCATGCTTCACAATACCTGCATAACTTCTGATAATTCGGCTGTGCAGCTCCAGACGTTACTGGCTTGAACATGGGCTGGTATATGCAAAAGTTGGGGGCGTACCACGGAAAAGATCCCGACTGTTGCGCCACAGTCGGTGTTATGTTGAGATTCGCCTGTTTTTCACGCACGAGATTTACATATGAAGGAGGAAACAATGGACTCACTGCATGTCATTTCCATGTACAGAACTCTTATTATTCAACTATGCCAAGGTAAATTCAATTTTAAATTCTAGGGCACCTTTAAAAAAAAAAGGCATCTTATAATTTACAGTGTAATCCAGTAAATTGACACTCCCAGAATTTTCTGTGATACACATTGCATTGAATGGTTTTTGATTTTAATAATTGTTTCTTCTTAGTTTTTTCTCTTCTTTTTTTTCTATCAGTTATGTGTATTAGGGTTCTATGTTACATCTTATGTTGTCAAATTAATGTTAACTGCATTATTTTAAGTCGTGTGTGATAATATTATGTTAGTTATTTCAGTTAATGAATTTTATTTGTTTGTTTTTTTACTGTAAATTTAAGTTCAGTCTGTAAAACTTAAAATGTTGCAACCACAAATGTTGCAACCCCCCCAATTTAATTTTGGTCAAACCATCAAAATATTAAGCAAATATTTTATATTTTTAAAATATTTTAAATATGAGGGCACAACAAAACATTAAACACGAAAAAAAAGAAAAGAAAAAAAAAGCATAAAACAAAAGGTTCACAGAAAAACAAACTACATTTATTGGCTAAACCATAATCAAGTATTAATGTTTCATTGGTTTTCTCTTGTTTTTGCATGTGTTCATAATTTCTTTGCATGACAGCCTGGCCAAAAATGATGTCCGCACAATTTGGCATGTTTCATGCCGTTTTCACAAATAAAACAACTGACTCAAAGCACACCTACACAGTATGCTTAAAAATCTTTAACAAAAAGGTGAAGATTTCAATTTTCCTAGGTTGGACATCAATATATATATATACACACACACACACACACACACACACACTATATTGCCAAAAGTGCCACATGAACTTTAATTAATAATAATCCGTAGGGTTTAATATGGAGTTGGCCCGCCCTTTGCAGCTATTACAGCTTCAACTCTTCTGGGAAGGCTTTCCACAAGGTTTAGGAGTGTGTTTATGGGCATTTTTGACCATTCTTCTAGAAGCGCATTTGTGAGGTCAGGCACTGATGTTGGACGAGAAGGCCTGGCTCGCAGTCTCCGCTCTAATTCATCCCAAAGGTGTTCTATCGGGTTGAGGTCAGGACTCTGTGCAGGCCAGTCAAGTTCCTCCACACCAAACTCGCTCATCCATGTCTTTATGGACCTTGCTTTGTGCACTGGTGCGCAGTCATGTTGGAACAGGAAGGGGCCATCCCCAAACTGTTCCCACAAAGTTGGGAGCATGAAATTGTCCAAAATGTCTTGGTATGCTGAAGCATTAAGAGTTCCTTTCAATGGAAGTAAGGGGCCAAGCCCAACCCCTGAAAAACAACCCCACACCATAATCCCCCCTCCACCAAACTGTACACTTGGCACAATGCAGTCAGGCAAGTACCGTTCTCCTGGCAACCGCCAAACCCAGACTCGTCCATCGGATTGCCAGACAGAGAAGCGTGATTCATCACTCCAGAGAACACATCTCCACTACTCTAGAGTCCAGTGGCGGCGTGTTTTACACCACTGCATCTGACTCTTTGCATTGCACTTGGTGATGTAAGGCTTGGATGCAGCTGCTTGGCCATGGAAACCCATTCCATGAAGCTCTCTACACGATGTTCTTGAGCTAATCTGAAGGCCACACATAGTTTCGAGGTCTGTATCTATTGACTCTGCAGAAAGTTGGCGACTTATGCGCACTGTGCACCTCAGCATGCGCTGACCCCGCTCTGTGATTTTACGTGGCCTACCACTTTGTGGCTGAGTTGCTGTTGTTCCCAATTGCTTCCACTTTGTTTTGAAACCACTAACAGTTGACCGTGGAATATTTAGTAGTGAGGAAATTTCACGAATGGACTTATTGCACAGGTGGCAACCTATCACCATACCACGCTTGAATTCACTGAGCTCCTGAGAGCGACCCATTCTTTTACAAATGTTTGTAGAAGCAGTCTGCATGCCTAGGTGCTTGATTTTATACACCTGTGGCCATGGAAGTGATTGGAACACCTGAATTCAATGATTTGGAGGGGTGTCCCAATGCTTTTGGCAATATAGTGTATACATAATAAAGAGGGAAGTCAAACATATCGATAAAACTAGCAAGGCCATAATGTCATATAGCTACCCATCTTCAACCATTTAGCTGCACAGACCTGCCAAACTTTGATTTCAAACAAATAAAAAACCTCTTCCCTCTTAACAGTAATTTATGCACAGCCGCTGTCAGCAGAAACAAGCTCTTACATTGTAAATGTCTCTGAGTTGTTTTATCGCTCTTCTCATGCGTAGTTGGTGGTGATTGTGAATGAGGCCCTGGTCATCGTCTACCCATGGCCAGAATGTACAGTGTGAGGCCGTGGTTAGTGGCATGAAGGAAACTGAATACACAGGGAAGACAAACATTAGAATGCACTGGATTACGAGTGCCAGAGAGAGCAGCAGATGTCTGGTTCTCACTCTCTCCTCGTATCAGCCCGGCTAAGACAGCTGCGGAAGAGAGCGTGGGATGTGGAATTGGAGAGATGGAGAGAATGGCCCATTATCATAACAGCAATATGGCAAACAATCAGGGAGAGAACGATGGCGAGACGGCAGAGAGTGGGATGCAGAGGAGGATGAGTACATATGAAGACAAGTGGAGAGAGAGAGAAGAGAGCAAAAATGAGAAATGTCAATGATGGAATAAGAAAAAGAAATGCAGGAGCTGAGGAAAATGGAAATGGAATAACAGCAGAAGAGGCGACGGACAATTTTCTCTTTAAAATCCATTTCTCTTAAAATCCACCATTAGCTGCTAGTTCAAAGAGAACACGGTGTACCTTTTAGCTGATTAGCACTTTTCCGTGTTAAGGTTTGAAGTGTATATTTCAGATAATCACTCCAAAATTGTACAAGATAAACTAATTGAATTTATGAGTAAAATGATGGGATTGATCGTGTTGTCAGTAGATCAAGTTAATATGACAGAAATATTGAGTACTAATTTAAACATTTCATGCCAAACTGCCATCATTGGATGAATTAGGGTAATCTGGGACACCTTGACTCACTTTGTACATTTGGCTGGGTGTGATAAAATCGCATTTGTTGGTCTGAAGTGTTGCGCCGTGACACAGTCGCAGTAACCTGCAGAAGTCGAAAGTGCAAAAATGTCTCATGATTAACCAAATTAACCAACTGCTTTTCCATCAACAGGGTGCTTTAGCTGGTACAGAACTGAAGACCAATATAGCTCCCAATTTGTTCATATCTACTAAAGAAAATGTGAAAAAAATGGGCCTTAAACCACCTGGTTTAACATCGTTGCTAGCAACTGTTTAAGAACAAGATGGCAAAAAAACTGAACACCTCTCAACAAAGCTATTAACACTGAAATACCTGATGTCATGGGGCACAACAGAAATTCATTTGACAATATGTGAATTAATTGCTTTGAATTTTATTCATTTTATATTTACATAACATGTTGCATAAAACCTTGAGCATAAAGATGCAGAATTAAATTACTTAAAATGTTAAAATAAACTAACAATCAAAAGTTTGGTGTCAGTAATTTTTTTTTTTCTTTTTAACTCAGCAATTGTGCATTAAATTGATCAAAAGTGACAGTAAAGACTTTTCTATCACAGTTTCCACAAAAATATTAAGCAGCAAAACTGTTTTCAACATTTTCTGTTTCCATTACCCTTCAAATTGCGCAAATTGAAATTGCGAATTGAAAATACAGCCAATGGAAACACGTCAATTTCGCAAAAACTCCCATATCGCAAAAAAGTTTATATTTTGCAAAACTGCAATGGAAACATTTTGCATTTACAGGCCATCTGGCATATGTAAAAGTCACGAAGTCTCTCTTTAAAGATGGCGTGGTATGTTTGGACAGAAGACGAGACAGAGTTGTTTATTAATTATTAATTTTTTTAATCAAAACTTTTGCGCAAATCTGTAATGGAAACCCGGCTATTGCCTATGTTCCACCTATTTTATGCGCATTTTGGGATATCGCAAAAAAAAAAAAAGAAAAAAAAAAAAAGCTGGATGGAAACACCAAGATGCGCATAAATTCTAAAAATGCACATAAAAAACGTATGCACTCAACTGAGTCAGATACATTTTTTATGCGATACGAAAACATGCGCATAAACTAGGATGGAAACACTTTTACCGAATAAATTCCTTGATGCGCATCAAAAAAGACGTGATTTTGCGATGGACGGCATAACTTGACCAACCAGCGGACTGATCTCATTGAACAGCATCTGAAATACTGTTTTGGTCATTCTGTAATGCCTGAGAAAGTCTGTCGTTAAAGTAGTTCGGTATATTTCCCTCCCAGAAGCACCTCACACAATTTCGTTCACAAACACCAGACATCTGAATGCAAGCTAACATGACAGCGTTTATTGTGTTTCATCTGCGCGCTCTGAGGCGCAAGTTTACGGAGCCCCGGACATGACATGCAGGAAAAAAAAAAAAAAAAAAAATAGTAGGCTAAATCGTGCGCACGATTTACTAATTCGTTCCCTCGATTTACTAAAACGTGCGCACGATTTACTATTTCGTTCCCTCGATTTATAAATCATGCGCATGATTTATAAATCGAGTGAATGAAATAGTAAATCGTGGGAACGAAATAGTAAATCGTGCGCACGATTAAATTTTTTTTTCTTGCATGTCATGTGCGGGGCTCCGTACAAGTTGACTTATTATATACGAAAATTATTATATACAGTGGTTTCTACTGCAGCAACTTCCATTTTTCTTAGTGATATTTAGCGCCAGTTGATCAGGAAGTGATTTGTTCTCTTCAGCGCACTGGATGGAAACAGTGCTTTATTCACAAATGTTTTATACGATATTCCAAATTTGCACACAAGTTAAATTTGCAAATTTGGATGGAAACATAGCTACAGATAATAATAATAATAATATTACTGTTTACCGTATTTTTGATCAAATAAAAGCAGTCTTGGTGAACATAAGAGACTTCTTTCAAAAACATGTACAAAAAATGTACAATCCCAAACTTTTGACACTAGTACAGTATATTTTGCTTGCTTGTGGGCAGATGACGCAAGTAGACAGTTACGTCATCACTTTGAGTAAGCTGACCTATGACTAATAAAGTTAGCAGTTGTTTAAAGTTCTAGAGAGACAAAAATGTTTGGTAGATCCATAGGGTGAGAGAGAGAGGAATTCACATACCCATGGGAAGAGGAATCTTGAATATTTTTCTCAGAGAAAGGCCACAGGGCTCACAGGAGGCTACGTGAACGCACAGTAATGAAGAGTATTCTGCATAATTAGAAAAGATGGATCTGCCCAGCATATACAGCTCTGAAACTCATTATCCATTGCCGGCTGGCCTCTTTGTCCGGTAGGAAATCGGCACAGACAGATCTGGGGCCAAACGGGTCTTCATTTATCAGGCAGGATTAGGACTGGCTTAGGTTTAACAAGCAACTGATTAGCAAAACTTTTTATTCAGACAAGAAACCATATTTAAACTCTTCCCAAACATTTCTCAAGACATCTACTGGTTTTGGCATCTTTTTGCATCAAAACTTCAGCAAATCATTCCATATTCTTACGTATTTCACCTAATCATTTGTAAGTATTTGCATGTCATTCTGCATCTTACAAAACCATATACAGCAAGCAAGTTTTCATTAAGCATATCAAACACCACCCAAATAAGTAACGGTACATTAGCTCCACAGCTGGGGGAAGGCATCAGTATTTGGGCCATTGCTCTAGGGTCAAAGAGCCATCCATTACTGACAGACTCCACAGGACTATGAAACACTCGCACAGCTGCATCTTAGTCTATAAACTCACCAAGCACAGGCAGCAATGTCTAGAGGGACTCATCACTTCTGGATTCAATCTTCTGGTGTTGAATGTACCACTTCACACTGAGATTAAGCTTCAGCAGCACCTCTGATCTGCTTCCTCCGTGATCTATCTGGAATAAGAATTATGATATCATGAGAAACTACACGAGTGGAGATGACAAACAACTTCATACTATACAATACAATGCATGTCATTATTTCCTCAAGTAGTGTTCAGGATCAATATCTTGGAGAAAAAATTTTAGGAAGTGATATTTAGAAAAAAAAGAAAAAAGAAAGAAATGCAATTCCATTGTCAAATTATAACAATTTTGACAATAAATAAACTCAAAACAATTATTGCAAAAGGTGTGTTTACACATACATTCTGATGATATTTTTCTGTCTGTTTAGTGGTGGCATAAAATAATTGGCCTAAACCTTGAAAAAATGATAACATTTCATTCATTTTATAAAATGCTACTGACAAAACTCAAAATGGGTATCTTTAACTACACCCTGTTAAAAATAAACAAGTAGTAACTACACTGTTTACATCTCACTGATTTTAATCAGTAAGAACCGTCTCACAAGAGTCATATGTTTGTGAATCTCTCTACGTGAGTTATGCTGTATTCTTTTGATTAATTTCCATTCATTTGGGAATCAGTTGGACTACACTGGTTGTGCCATATGGTTTAAATTCACTAAAAAGAACGACTCATAAGAGTCATTCATTGAGGAATCACACTGGTTGGCTGAATGGTTTTGATTCACTAAAAAGAATGACTCATAAGAGTCATTAATTCAGGAATCAGTTGGACTACACTGTTTGGCTGTATGGTTTTGATTCACTAAAGAGAACCAACTCCTAAGAGTCATTTGTTCAGAATCACTTGGACTACACTGGTTGTGCTGTATAGTTTTGATTCACCAAAAAGAACCAACTAATAAGAGTCATCCATTTGGAATCACTTTGACTACACTGGTTGTGCTGTATGGTTTTGATTCACTAAACAGAACTGACTCATTAGAGTCATTCGTTTGGGAATCATTTGGACTACACTGGTTGTGATCTATGGTTTTGAGTCTCTAAACAGAACCAACACATATGAATCATTAGATGCGTTTGACTTGAAGCAGCACTGCCCAGACCGATCAGTGTATGACATCAAAATACTGCGAGAACGATTAGAGAGCAGACGGCTCCGTATGTCATACACCAAGTCGAACACATCTATCCATTCAGGAATCACTTGGACTACACTGGTTGTACTGTATGGTTCTGATTCACTAAAAAGTACCGACTCATAGGAGACATTCATTCAGGAATCAGTTCGACTACACTGTTTAGCTGTATTGTTTTGATTCACCAAAAAGAACCAACTCATAAGAGTCATTTATTCAGAATCACTTGGACTACACTGCTTGCGCTGTGTGGTTTTGATTCACTAAAAAGAATCAACTTATAAGAGTCATTCATTCCAGAATCAGACTACACTGTGACATTATTGAGCCGCAGTAGCCATTTCACCCTGTCAGAATGCCATAAAATGAGCATGTCTTAAAATATACATTCTACTCTTTGTTAGCAAGTGTAAAATGAATGTTAACGTAAAACAGCCCCTGGCAACTTCTGCTTGTCTAAATGTACATATGAATGTTGAAAGAAGTTTATGAAAGCTTTATGAGCCATTAAAAGCAGTTCTACAGTCCGTTTCTGTCTTTTTCTCACTCGCTAGTGACGGATTCTCTGCTCAGGCCCTCTCACACAGCATTGAACTAATGTAAGAGTACTGCTCTCTTCATTGTGTTGTGTGAGATGGCCTCCTCCTCAGGTTCCTGAACCCGACAGTAATTAGTTGTTCCAGGCATCTCCAGACAAGTGAGGTGTGTAGAGAGTCAGTGCTAGAGCTACACAGATAATAATATGATCACTTAGCTTACCAGGTAAGATCAATGTAAGACTGTACATTATCTGTGTCAAAGGTTAAAGGTCTGGTAACACTAGTAAGGCTTTAAATTGAGGTCTCCCACAAGTCAAAACAGTCTTTCTCCTACAAAGAACATACAAGGAGTGTAAGTACTGTGAAATATAACACTCTTACATGAGTTCCTCAGTTGATTGTGTTTTTTTGTCCCTCACATCTGACCTGAATACATTTGTCTCTCTGAGAGTATTAGTCTCATGAAATGTTAGAGCTCTGGCGTAAAAAAAATGGTTCTATAGAGGTTCTTTACACAAAACAATAGTTCTATTTAGAACCATTATCCTCCTGAAGAATCCATTCATGCTGAAATGGTTCTTTGTGTTGGGGATTAGGGTCCTTTATTCTCGCCCTTTTGTTTTTTTAAATTTGTAACTGTCAAAAAATTCAAAATTTCAAATCACCTTGTGACTGGTTTTCGTGAGCTCAAACTTGATGTCCTTCTTAGTATGCCTATAAATTTTAATTTTAAATTGTGACTTGTTTCCAAATATTCTGTCCTTTTTTTTTTTTATTTCATTTTTTAGAGTCATGTAGGCTATCATAAGACCAGGTACTGAACATTTTATCTTTTAAATTGTGACTGGTTTCCAATCTGTCCTATTTCTGTCTTTCTAATTTATTTAAAGGGATAGTCCACCCAAAAATGAAAATTCTGTCATCATTTACACACTCTCAGGTTGTTTCAAACCTATATAAATGTTTTTTTGTTATGTTGAACACAAAGGAAGATATTTTAAAGAATGTGGGAAACTGAACAGTTCTGGGGCACCATTGACTTCCATAGTATTTTCTTTCCTACTATGGAAGTCAATGGTGCCCCAAAGCGGCCTGGTTACAAACTTTCTTCAAAATATCTTCCTTTGTGTTCAACAGAACAAAGAAATTTTTACAGGTTTAGAACAACTTGAGGGTGAGTAAATGATGACAGAATTTTCATTTTTGGGTGAACTATCCCTTTAAAAAACAAAAAAACATGTAGCCTATTATAAGATCAAGTTGTTGCATTTCATGCCAAAGTCTTTCACTCAAGAAACTCATAGGATGAAAAGGAATGCACTGATGCCATTCAAAATCAGCTAAGTCAAACCCACAGTGTGTCCGACTACAACTTTCAATCTCTCTCTGTCTTGTTTTCCTCATGCATCACACTCAATCTCTCACTCTCTTTATCTTGCAGCCTGTCTCGTTTTTTCTCCGCCTCTTCTCGTCTGATGGCTGTCATTACACTCGTTATGCTCTTCTCGAACTCCTCACTCAGCTCTCTCTGCTGTGTCTGACAGAACGTCTCAGACCGCTGCTATGACTGATATCACCCAGCCGCTTGTTTCTCTGCTGGCTGATCTCATCCCTCTTTCCCTCTCTTTTCCGTTTACTCTTAACACGCTCACCGCACTGAGTCGTCTGAGCACAGCCTCATCTAAAGACTATCGCAATCACCGTCTTTTTTTCTCTGTTCTGGAACTGATTGGCTTGACAGCTCCATTTTAAACAGAAGGATGTGATTGTGCTGTACAGTGTGGTATGAACACGCATGGCACTTCTCCTGTGGACGCACCGCTTCCTCCTCACGACTGTCAGCTGTGACACAAAGCTTTCGTGGGAAACAGAGGTCGCTGCACCAGTCTGCGGGCCGGATGGGGTGCGATGAGCCGGAGAGAAAGCTCTTTGTGGCTACTGATGCTTGGATGCTTTCCACATCCTGAGCACCCTGTAGCCTTTTTGTCATTTTTGCTTATGCATTCAGAAAAATCTTTGTAATTTAGCCTCAAACATTGCTAAACATTAGCAATCACAATCACATGTATCACTTAAAGGGATAGTTCACCCAAAAATGAAAATTCTGTCATTTACTCACCCACATGTTGTTCCAAACCTTTATGAGTTTCCTTCTTCTGCTGAACACAAAAGAAGATATTTTAAAGAATGTTGGTAACTAGACAGATGACTGTTCCAAAAATCTTTTTTCATTTTAGATTTTAATATTATTTGTAATGTCCCCACAAGGTTTCTTGTATTGCCATCCTCATAGGGACATTGTGAATACCTGAACCACACACACACACACACACACACACAAAAGCGAAATACGTTTTGAATAATGTACTGATCACTGTTTTCCATGCAGTTATGAATAATGAATGAGAACTGGAGCTTCAAAAAGGACCATAAAAGTATGATAAAAGCAGTCCATATGGCACATATGCACTTTATTTCAAATCTTCTTAAGCTTAGAATAGCTTTGTGTGAGGAACAGGCTGAAATTTAAGTTGTCAGCGAAAAATTGTTCTTGATAAGAAGACAGTTCTTTGCTGAACCTAAATATAAAGAAGCTTTTGAAGCTATTTAAAACACTAAAATGAACATTGTAGCAACATTTGGTGGGATATTAGAGCTCTGATTTGATTCAAGTCACTCAGTTTCCATTATTAAGCAGAGGAGTATTTGTACAATACTAAAAATAAAGGTTCCAAAAGGAAGTTTTTGCAGCGATGCCATAGAACCTTTCTTTTCTTCTTCTTCCGAGTGTGGTAACAATAATCTAAAGAACCTTTTTCCACTATAAAGAATATTTTGAGCAATGGAAAGGTTCTTTGGATGGTAAAGGTTCATCAATGCCAATGAAGAACCTTTATATTTAAGAGTGTATGATGTCCTTATGATGAACTAACATCAGCTTTGACCGTAAGACCATATTACATCAACAAACAGTGTGTGTATGAGCAGCATTCAAAATGATGATTAAAGGTGAGTCGCCCTTTTTTAATTTGTTTTTAATTAATCCTCCTGCACTGCACATCCATCAGTGAAAGTCAAAGTGCAGCGCAAACACATTTCCTCTTCCCGACCCACTGATCTAAAACAAATAACAAAATCAACAGCTGAGTCCTCACAACAAATTACCATCAAATATTCACATAATAAAAGACACAAGCACAGCTACACTAAATCTGCTCTGTAAAACACATCAAGTACAATCGATGGGTAAAGGAGTACAATAAAATCAAGTAAAGATGTTGTTAGTCATAAGTCAGGTTGCTCTGTTTCCGTAACTCAACCCTAGTTTAATTGCAAATGAAATGGTTAAAATTCAAGTGCGGCTCAAGAAAAACCTTTAATTGGTGATTCATTAGTCACTAGGACTAATAAAGCAGGTTGTGTTGCCGCTATTCAGACTAAAGTAACTCTACAGAAATATAGTGCACTCATAATTAAAATCATTTACTCACCCTCATGTCATTCAAAACCTGCATGATTTTCTTTCTTCTGTAAAACACAAAAGGAGATGGTAGGCAGGAGGTTGTTGCAGCTCTTTTCTATACAATGGAAGTATAGAGTAATCATGAGCTGTCAAGCTCCAAAAAGGACCAAAAAAAGCAGCAAGGTACATAAAAGGAGATGTTAAGCAAGATTCCATGTCTATTTCAAGCTTTGTGTCGGAAAAAAAGAGTGAAATTTCAGTCTATTTCCACTGAAAACCATTCCTGGACCATAGCTCTCAGATCTCACTGGAGATTGACAACCCATGGTGGTTATTTAAAAAGAAAGTCCAAGTTTTGGAACTAATTGAGGGTGAATAAATTATGACAGAATTTCCAATTTTGGTCATCCTGCAATTAGTGTGTACATTTGTGAAAGCGGAAAGGTTTGAAACATCATATTTTTGTACAAAATTCTCATAAACATCTTACAAAAAGAGGTTTCATGCATTTTAAAGGGTTAGTTCGCCCAAAAATGAAAATTCTGTCATTACTTAAACCTTAAAGGATTAGTTCACTTCAGAATTAAAATTTCCTGATAATTTACTCACCCCCATGTCATCCAAGATGTTTATGTCTTTCTTTCTTCAGTCGAAAAGAAATTAAGGTTTTTGAGGAAAACATTCCAGAATTTTCTCCATATAGTGGACTTCACTGGGGTACAACGGGTTGAAGGTCCAAATTGCAGTTTCAATGCAGCTTCAAAGGGCTCTACATGATCCCAGCCGAGGAATAAGGGTCTTCTCTAGCGAAACGATTGGTCATTTTCTAAAAAAAATGCTTGTCTTGCACTAGCTCTGCGATGCGCCACGCATTACATAACCACTTTGGAAAGGTCATGCGTGACGTAGGCGAAAGTACCGATCCACTGCTTACAAAGCAAACATGCAAAGACCAAGTCAAATGACCTTTACAAAAAAAAAAAAAAAAAACGATGTCGGAAGATTTTGAAGTTGGAGGAGAAAACGAGATGGAGTTTTTCACCCTACCGTGGTACTTCCGCCTACATCACGCGTGACCTTTCCAACGTGATTACGTAATGCGTGGCACAACGCAGAGCAGTGCAAGATGAGCATTTGTGGTTAAAAAGTATATAAATTTCAATTTTGTTTTAGAAAATGACCCTTATTCCTCGGTTGGGATCATGTAGAGCTCTTTGGAGCTGCAATTTGGACCTTCAAACCATTGGTAGCCGTTGAAGTCCAGTATATATGGAGAAAAATCCTGGAATGTTTTCCTCAAAAACCTTAAATTCTTTTCGACTGAAGAAAGAAAGACATAAACATCTTGGATGACATGGGGGTGAGTAAATTATCAGGAAATTTTAATTCTGAAGTGAACTAATCCTTTAATGTTATGTAGCGATGAGAATACTTTTTGTGCGCCAAAACAAAACAGGTTCTACATTAGAACGCCGGCTCATTATTGGCCAACACTGTTCAAATGCGCAGCACTGTTCAACAGTGATGCTAACGCAGGAGTCGGCCAATAATGAGCCGGCATTCTGATGTAGAACCTGGAAGTCTATACAACGTAAACAGCGTAGGAGAATGACAGGGTAAAGAAGAATTTGTTGAATAAAGCTGTTATTTTTGTTTTGTTTTTGCGCACAAAAAGTATTTTCATCACTTCATAATATTAAGGTTGAACCACTGTAGTCACGTGGACTATTTTAACGATGTCTTTACTACTTTTCTGGACCTTGAATGTGGTCGTTACGTTGCTTTCTATGGGGGATAAAAAGTCTCTTGGATTTCATCAAAATATCTTAATTTGTGTTCCGAAGATGAACAAAGGTTATACGGGTTTGGAACGACATGAGGGTGAGTACTTAATGACAGAAATTTCCTTTTTTTGGGTGAACTAACCCTTTAAATCATACATGTAATAAATGCTGCAAAATCATCTGCTGAATGTTGTTCTAACATCCAACAGGGAACATCTTGGCAATGTATTGAATGTCTAGGCAAGATACGTGTGCCTTCAGGGTATAAGAGATATCAACGACGGCTCGTTATTGCATGTAATTATTCAATTGAAAATTTAAAACCTCTATTATAATATTGATGATCAAATAATGATCATAATATGTAAGGAGCGAGGTTGTAATGGCTGGTGTCTGCTGTCTTGAATGAGGATTATGTTCAGTAATACAGGCTCCAGCAGAATCTCGCTGAAATGACTTATTCAGTCTGTTTGCAGAGTTTGAAATCTCTCTGCAAATACATCTCAAATAAAACAAACACTTTAGCGCTGCCTGGCTAATCTCTTATTCAAAACCACAGTTCTGCAAGATAAATGACCACATAAATATATTTCTAAAACAAATATGCAAAAAAATGCATAAATAAAAATATAATACAGCAAAGGCTTCTTCAATTAGCAACACACTTCCATAAGATACTGTGCAAAAGTCACTACGAAGGTTAAACTCAGTAGGCAGATACTTTATAATGCGAGTACACACACACACACAGAAACATAACAAAAAAGCATCAGTCTTCTCCCATTACATGCTTTATTTGACAGGAACAGAGGCCTCTAACCAGGGCTGTCCTTCAATACTAAACAAGGTCACTAACACACAACCAGACACAGACACAGTCTCTTTGAAAAGATACGAGAAGCAGACAGGCCTTTCTTGCGCACTCTTTGCGTGGGTCTCCGTTTCCAAGGCTACTTATTAGAATAAATCCATTTTCATTCTCTCCTCTGCCAGGCAATTAGCCACCTCTCCCTCTCATCAGTCAAAGAGTCAAGCACTGGCACCTGGAAGGTGTGTCTCTTTTTTATCTCTCTTGCTTTCTTTCTCTTCCTGTCCCTCTTTTCTTCCTTTTCCTCTTCTTTTCTGCTTGGCTCTCTCACTCTTTCTCTGTGTGTTTTGAAGCTAGGCCCATTTATCTTCCTCAGACAGAGAGAGTGACGTTTAGCCTGGCAGTTTTGGCCTTGGTGGAGAACTCAAGTGCCTCACCTTCTCTTACCCTGTCTAAGGATGAGACACACACACGCACGCACGCACACACACACACACACACACACACACCCACACACACACACACACACACACAGACACACAGAGAGAGAGAGAGAAACATTCTCTCTGACAGGCATTCACATGCACTAATTTCTGTCTTCAGTGTTAAACTCTGTAAAACTCTCTTTAGATTTTAATGTTTCATATGCACAGTAAAAATCACTGATTTGTGTTGCAGGAGACGTAAGATATTAAACATTTTTTTATAAAAGAACATTTTTTTATATTATTTGTATTATTGTTATTTTGAATAATAATAATACAAATATTTATAATTATTTATACTATATATATATATATATATATATATAGTATAATTATATTTAGTATATAGTATAGTATAATAGTGTGTGTGTGTGTATATATATATATATATAAAATTAAACAATATTACAATTATGAATAGTATTATTAATACTATTATTCAAAATAACAAGCAATTGTAATTTTTATGTTTTGTCATTTTATTAGTTATTGTTTTTTTGGCTATATAGTTTTTATTAATTGTATTTCAGTGTAACAATATATCGTGTCACAATATATCGCAATACAAAAATGCAACAATATGTGTTATGGATAGTGACAATGTGTATTGGGTATAGTTCACTCAAAATGAAAATTACTGTGTGAGGAAAAAATCAAGTTTAAAGAGTTTGTGTCAGTACTACATTAAACTACTATATAATGTTGAATACAATGTATAATAGTGCAATGGGGGAATATTTGTGTGTCCTGATAATGCCAAATGTCTTGTGTTACCAGTAAAAAGTGGCCTACATTATTTTAAATATATCTAGTCAGTGACAGAGTGCAAGCATATTCATCTAAAATATTCCTGTATTTTCAGCTTCAGAATCATGATTATTTTTATTCTGGTGTCACCATCGTCCTGTGAATTGGGTTACCAGCAAGTCCAAACCTATTCATTTCCACCCCCAATGTAATACCAAATTTAGCATTTTAATCAAAAGTACATTTTTTTGTTAACTGTTTACTATATGTTTTGGAGTATCGCAATAATATCGTATCGTGAGTTCAGTATCGTGATATGTATCGAATCGTGACATGAGGGTATCGTTACACCCCTAGCATTTTAGAATCTCAAGTTAAACATAATGCAAATGAGAAATGTTGATTTGGCAACTATAGCTGAAATAAAACAAGTTTAAGTTTTTAATATTTCATTTTGTTTCAGTTAACGTTTATTTTATTTCAAGCAACTGACATGTTTTGGTTAGTTTTAGTTAACTATAATAACCTGGCTTAGACAAGCTTCAATTTCATGTTCTTTAGTTTTGCTTTGATACTGATTTTAGTACTAGTTAGTACTTGGTACTAGTTTTGCTTTGGTAGCTGATAGACAGCCAAGAGCAAATCTGGTGGTGAAGCAGGTTAAGCTAGTTAAAGGGTTCACGCAAAAATGAAAATTCTGTCATTAATTACTTACCCTCATGTCATTGCAAACCCATAAGACCTTTGTTCATCTTCAGAAAGCAAATGAAGATCTTTTTAATGAAATCTGAGAGCTTTCTGTCCCTTCTAGACAGCTATGTAACTACCACTTTCAAGCCCCAGAAAGATAGTAAAGACATCAAAGTAATCCACGTGACTCCAGTAGTTTAACCTCAATTTTATGAAGCGACACGAGTGCTTTGTTTGCGCAAAAAAAAAAAAAAAAACCATAATTTACCAATTTATTTACAAAATATTAATCTCCAACGCGCATTCACGAGAGCACCTCGCATGAGTGTTGTGTTGACACCAGAGCAGACGTTGTTGCATGAACGTGTTAGAGATTAATATTTTGTAAATAAAGTGTTTTTTTGTAGTTGTTATTTTTTGTGTGTGTGTGTGCAAACAAAGCACCCATGTCGCTTCATAAAATTGAGGTTAAACCACTGGAGTCACATGGATTACTTTAATGATGTGTTTACTACATTCCTGGGGCTTGAAAGTGGTAGTTGTGTAGGCTGTCAATGGAGGGACAGAAAGCTCTCAGATTTCATTAAAAATATCTTCATTTGAACAAATGTCTCACGGATTTGGAATGACATGAGTAATTAATGACAGAATTTTAATTTATGGGTGAACTATCCTTTTAAGATGGTATAGCATTTAAAACAGAAATATTTGGGTGACCTCTTACTGTGGTCTTACAGCAGAGATGATTCCAATGCTAAACCTCACTTAACAGAAAGTTTCATTTAGTTCATCTGTGGAATGAGTGAATTATCTCACAGTACCTGTCCTCCAGCTGATCAACATCACTTTCTTTCTCTCTCAGATGATTTTGAAATGGCAGATTGCTACTGACCTTTCCATGTTTGAACTTATCAGTGGAAAGACTGTATAGTTAAAATCTATTGAAATTAACCTGTTGGATTCTGGGTTTCCATTTTCTCCTCTTCCGCCAGTCATTTCCTGTCCTCTACCTAAAAGTTGCAAATGTTATTAAAAAAAAGATACAAAACTAATAAAAGAGATTTTCTGCTCTTTACCTGCAAAGAAGAAAGTGCTGCCTGTGATTTTTTTTCATAAAATATATTTCCAGCCCACGTGTAGCTGTGAGCATTATGAATTTCGCAGCTCCTCTTTGCCACAGCCTACGGCCACATAAAATTGTGTTCAACGATTTGTTAAATATCCATTTTCAGTGGATGCAATAAAACCCGTGGCCCGCTCTAAAAAAAAAAAAAAAAAAAATCGTCCTTGAGTTTCAGCTGTTAGGGCTCATCGAAGCTGTTTGAGCCCAACAGAGGGAAAACGACAGAGATGCTAATGAAATGTCCTGAGAGGTCATTATATTAAAATCAATAATGACTCATTTCCATGGTAAAGTTGCTGCCTGTCTGGCAAGAATCAGTTGTGTTGTCTGTGCCGATGGGGGCAAAAGATAAAAGCCTCCATTGAGAGGCTTGTGCATTCAAGAGCTCTTTCACAACACAACAGAAAACAATTCCCACCACCTTTCAGAAGAATACCATGTTTACGGTCACACAGACATCTGTGTGCACGTATAACAAAAGACACACTCACACTAATGTCAGCAGGGTTTTTATATAAGAGCCGTACGCCGCATGGATTGTGTCCGCATCAATGCAAAGTTCTGTTGACTTAATCGTATTCAAAGTGCCCTTTAGCGCTGCTTCCCGAGATCCCCCAAAAGTGTTTCTCACCGCAGAAGTAAACAACAGAAGCCTGAGTCTCCTGCTACCAAATCAGAAACCTATTGATGAAAGATGGAATTCTGTAGTCTATCCCGGCAGAACAGCCGAGGGTTTACATGCCACATGACTTCATTACTCCTGCAAGGAGAGTTGTTTTCTGCCAATATTTACCCGGATCTAATCCCATCTACAGCCTCCAGGACTAATTGGGGATGATTTTTAGGAGTGCAGACTTTCCTTGGGTGGCCAGATATTTAATGCGGCAGTTTCAACAAAATCAACCTGATTAACATTTTGCAGTCTCTTTGATTTATTAAATGCATGTGCCTCTAATCTCGTCTAATTATATGCAAACACATGCGGCTGGAGAAAAAGAAAGAGAAAATGAATGAAAAGAGAGAGAGAGAGGGTAAAATCGCATGCATTGCCGATTTCACTGATCCAGGATTGGCATGTTCTCCACCAATCACATCCGATGTCAACATAACCAACTGCTTTTAAGGAATTTATTAAATGAGTGCATTTTAAGAGAGGGATTTTTAAAGTATATTTTTATACAGTCTGTTAGATAAATAATGTGTGTAATATTAATATATAGTATATAAATATTATAAAAATAAAATATATGAATAAAATATCATAAATACAAACAGTATAGATTTTTTATATATTTAAATATGATTAAATTACATCAAATTAATAAAATATATGTCATATACGTAACATTTAGTCATATTATACTAATATATGAGACACATTTTGTAGAATGAGCCTTTGATTCTTTTTTTTATTATGTTTTCAGTATCATATCCTTCCCCGTAACCATTCATTCTCTCTCTCTCACTCTTGTATCGCGGCATGGCTCCAGCACGTTTTCCTCATGCGATTTACTTTCGATTAAGGGATTAAAAATCAATTATGCAGGAAGTCATGCGTGGGCGTGATTACGGCGGCGCAGGACCGAGCAGTTCATCACAAAGTGCTTCATCTCTGCTGCCTTCCGCATGAGCCCAGAAGTCATCACAGAAATTTACCCAGCATTCCGACAACCTTAGCTGTTTACCACACACCAGACACGTGCATGTAAAGACATGAAATGCAATATCATTTTGACTAATATTTGTGAATAAGTCACTTTTAGATATAGCTAATAAGCGTCCACAAAGTGGCCCCTGCAGTATATAGAGCACAATGCCTGGTGTTCCAGTTCACATACTTCTAAAATTCATTAAAAGTATGTACTTCGCTGGCGATGGGAAAGTATATACCTTTGTATATAGCCTACATTTAAGTATGGAGACAGTATGCCAAAAAAAAAAAAAATTCATATAATTTTCATACTCTAATGTCAGAAATTACCCTTTTTTTATGAAGGGGCAACATTTGCCCCCTGGGATTGATTTGGCATTTTCTAACCTTTGTATAAAAGCAATTTAATTACCTTATTCAATTTATCTGTGTTGTCTTATGTCAATTTAATCAATCAGAATCATAGTTCATCATCAAGCTGTTACCAATACAATTTTATCAGCATCAACAAAAGCCATCTTTACCATGCAAACATGGAACAGAAGCTCCATCTGACATAGCATGTATGCTGCTCAAACGTGATATAAATGTATTTACACAACAACTGCATAATGATGAGACTAATGTAATTTTAAAAAGCTTACATAGAGTATAAAAGTTATACAATTAAATTAAAAATAGGAACTCATTATTATAAGTTAAGGCTGAAATATTATGACAAAAATAACTGTTGATTATTGCCCTTGATATTGTAATAATGATGATTATTAATGTTAAAGGCACAATATGTAAGATTTTTATAATTAAATGTCCAAAAACCACTTGCACAGTGTTATATATTTCGTTCAATTGTGTACTTACATTATCCTAAATGTTTCCAAGAATTTGTAAATTCAGAGAAATTCACAATTTTAAATAGTGCCCGTCCCTTGTCACTTGTTGCCTGTCAGTGACGTAATATCTGCGTTATCCCTGGTTTCAGCTTGTACTGCCATAGTAACCATGGCAACAGATGTGGACAACTGCATACTGTCTAGCGGCACGCTGTTGTTGTTTCGTTCAAACATTATGGACCATGGCAAGCAAACTTTTGGACAAAAGGAGAAGTAAAACGAGGATCAATATTGGCGTGGCGTTTTCAAGATGGCGAGAGCCTTGCAACAAACTTCATCTTGACAGAGACGCCGTTCTTGCACGTTATTAGACATGTAAGCAAATGTACATAAGACGAATCAATGTTATATAGCTCAACACTGATTAAATGTTAGAATATTCTCATGTTGATCTAGCTTACTGTTAGTCTCATACAGCCAACAAACTAATACATAGAATAACATTACTTTCAAACACACTCAAATGCAGTTTAGTGTGATAGTGTAGTAGGCCATATGAAACAGCGCTGCATTACCTCACAATTTTAATTTGCAAATAAACTGACCTGTATGAGTAGTATTTCAGCACTGGCACTTGTTCGCACTTGGTAGTTCAGTGGAATGAAAATTCCTTTATATCCATCGGGACTCGCGTGTGGCACTGATATCTGTCTCTCATTAGCAATCGCGCCCGCGATTCTCGGCCACGCCCTGCTTCATACCACAGTCTTGTTAAAGAAAATGAATGCATTCACTCATCCTTAAACATTATTTCCCCATAAACATTATTAGAGCCATAGGCATGACGACAAGTTCCATGATTCCACACTCATTCACTTCTTCATCAATCTATGCCTTTGTTATTGTTTTGAAGAGGTTAGCGACCCCTATCGGCGAAAAAAAATACAGATTGTGCCTTTAATTAAAGGGATAGTTCACCCAAAAATGAAAATTATCCCATGATTTACACCCAGCTAGGTGTATCTGATTATCTTCTTTCAGACGAACACAATCAGAGATATATTTAAAAATATCCTTGATCCTCCAAGCTTTATAATACACATACTGCACAAGTCGACTTGTGCCAAAAGAGTAACTCTTGACATGATGTAGGAGTATTGTAAGCTTAGATGCCTCTCGAGGTTCAAACAAATAGGGCTGGGCAACAAACTCAAGCTCCTCTTCTTATATCGAAATCCTCAGACATTAAAAATGATCATTTTAGACTAATAATTCGTGACTGTTTTTTTTTTCTTTCTTTCTTTTGCTCTATCCTCTGCGCTTTTGCATTCGAAAGCTAGTTATTATAGTTAATAAAGTTTTAAATATGGATATTTTTCTTACAAAAACCCATCGCTTTGCTTCAGAAAACCTTTATTAACCCCCTGGAGCCGTATGGATTACTTTAATTATGGATGGATGCTTTTTTTTTTTTTTTTTTTGCTTCAAAATTCACAACCATTATAAAGCTTGGAGGACTAAGGATATTTTTAAATATATCTCAGATTTTTTAAATATATCTCAGATTGTGTTCGTCTGAAAGTCAATAGTCATATACACCTATGCCTTGAGGGTGAGTAAATCATGGGATAATTTTCATTTTTGGGTGAACTAACCCTTATATTAATAGCGGCATGGACAAAACAGACAAAACAAGCTGAGAACTATTTATGTATTAGTTTATTGCTTTTTGAAAATCAAGAATTCACAGGATGAAAAAGGATGAAAAAAAATCTTCAAATTGGGAATAAATTATACTGAAAGCAAGCCAAAAACGTTCCTCATCACTGAAGCAGTCAATGACTTGTTCATTGCAAGTTCACAGACCTCTGCTCTCGCAAAAACTCCTGTTATAATCAATAAAGCTCAATACGCTGCATAATGAATCTCTTTACATTGTATCTGAGAGAATTCCGAGAGAATTTGTGAGAATGCAGAACTAAGTCAAAGAGATTTCTTCTTCACCAGTGACTAATCAAAATTTTTTTGATGGGCCATTCATGACCTCAACAGTAGAGATTGACCGATATATTGATTTACCGATATTTTCCCCGATATTTAAGCATTTTACCATAATCGGATGTCGGTTTTGTAATACCGGATTTACAGATAAACGCCACCATCTTGTGGGTGTTTTGAGAATTGCGCGCAGGATCGCCATTACAGCGCATCTTGCAGGGGAAAGTTTTTTGTTAAATAAGCTGGCCGTAAATTTAGGTAGGGCAGATTTTGGCTCTTAGCGCTAGTTTATGATAAACATTTTCTAAGCTTTATATCCTAATCGCTGAACACATCAGACACACTTTTGGCAGAATTCTAATGTCCTTGCGTTATTCAGCCTGAGGGTGGCGCTCTAATGATGATTGACAGACTTTAGTACACACAACAAACATAGAATGCCATCTTAGAATTTCTTTAAAGGTAATCTTTAAATGTAAGATTTTCTGTCTGCTAGAGGTCGCTAAAGGCCTATTCAAAACAAAGGTGTAGCTTGATGATCCCAAGTTTGAGCGCGGAATCTTGGGACATGTGGTCTTCACATCACAGCCGGTGGAAATAATCGGGATAGGACTCGGGAAGAAATCATGTTCATGGATGCGATTATTAACGTTACTGTAGTATGAAGCAGAGCAGGACTGAGTGTTGTGGGAGCTGAACGAGGCCACTGGAGCGATTGCGCAACACACACCACGAACAGCGGAACTTTAATTATGCCACAGTCGCCGGAGCCACTTCCGCTTTTCCGGTCATGAGTATGAGGTAACGCAGCTCTGTTTATCATATTAGATACATTTGAGTGTGTTGAAAATGATGTTATAGTCTGTGCGTTCGCTCGGTGGCTGCTGTGAGAGACTTGTTACACACTGCAGTAAGCTAGATCGATTTTAGAATATCATATTAAATGCTGGATGGCTTGTGTTGATAAATGGCATGCAATTAATTTTAAAACGTATTGTATGATGGAGAAAATTCTGAATTACTGTTACCGAGGGTAACGCGGGTATGACGCAATTGACAAGCGACTCCTCACACATCCCGGAGCCTTGGTTAAAATTGCAATTTTCTCACAATTTACAAATAGTTGGAAACATCTGGGATATTGTAATTACTCGAGTGAACAAAATATATAACACTGGTCTAGTGGTTTTTGGATATTTTACTGCAAAATTCTTACATATTGCACCTTTAATGTAGTATTTATTGCGTCTGAATGTTGTTTTAGAATGTTACAAGTTATGTAGGAATTTCTGTGAAGAAAACAGTCATGTCTATTCTCAGAAAAACATAAAACACAACAGAACTACTGTATAAAAAAGCTATTCACATGACCACACTAAAGGATTTATACTCTCATTAATTTAATACGCTACTCCACATAGGAAGAACAGACATACCAACTAGTTACTGACCTGATGCTGACACATATCTGAAGCTGACTGATATCGTCTTGGTCTAGAGCGAGGTTTATGTGAGGTAACATCACGTGGAAATAAGTGGGGCAGCCAGAAATCTGCCCAAATGGCTCTCTATGAGAGGGCGCTGCAGTTCCATTTTCCACCACATATTTACATGGGAAATTTGTGGGGTGCTGTAGAGCTGGGGAGGGCTCTGAGACCGGCTGCCCCGCTTAGTATCATGATTCATGCCTGATGAATGAGCTACAATTTAATATATCCTGCTTACTTTACGACTTATAGTCTAAAAAATCCAAAATATATTTGTTGCAGAATGCTAAACACATTTATACACTTATTATTAATTCAGTGTATATAGAGGTCTATGTTTGGATGAATATTATACAGATAACCCCTGTTGATTTGGGGGCATTTTTGTCCCAAGCCCACGTTAATTTCCGACCCTGCATACTACATACAACATACAACAAAATTCAGCATCTGGCTAAATTAATTTACAATATTTTATTATTATTATTATTATTATTTAGGCATTTTGCTAAGTTTGTGCTCCATATCTCATCTGGTATTAGAAATACCGAGGCTGTGATTTTGATTCACATGGAACACGTGGACTGACAAAACAGAAAGCAGTGCAAGTTACTATGGATAAAAGTGTCTGCCAAATGAATAAATATAAACTTCTGTTATTGTGCTAACTTTAGCCATACATCTCTCTACACAATCTTACCATCCAAATACATCGGTAAATTTGATGTCAGCAAAAAGTGCAAGCTGACTGGCAGGCAGAGAGTGTTTCTGATTGGCTAAAATTCGTTTTTGCTGTTTACAGGGCCTAAAAGATGTGTTATTTCTTAGCACACCTATTTCAGTGATATCTTTTAGGTTAAAAAAAAAAAAAAGTGCTTACAGCACCTTAAACTTTTAGGTTAACACATTTATAAAACTGCTGTGGCACTGAAAAAGTTGATAAAGAACATCACATAATCCTCCTCTTCCGATGTGCAGGGGATTGTGGGTAATATTAGCAAAAAAAATACTTTAAAACTCTACCAGAAATAGTAGACCATCTGGGCACCTTTGGCATAGAATTTTCAACAAAGTATGATTTGGGACACACTAATCTCACAAACTATTTGTACAGACTGGATATGAATTGTGCCGGAGCCAGTGCTGATGGCAGGTGGAATCGTAGGTCATGTGACTGTCATAGTCGTTTCCTTCTCTGTGCCGCAGTCTGTCAGTTTGGATCCGTATCGAGGGTTTGTTTTATTTTAACGAGCTGTCATCTGTTTCTGAGCGTGCTGTGGTAAACGTCAGATCCTGAGAGCGGTCGTAAAGTAGAAAGAGATTTGGCTCTTATCCGGAAGTGTTCAGAGGTCATAATCCCGTTTGCCTGGGGACGGCCGCGGTGCGGACAGCTCTGAGATGTATTTCAGAGCCGGACAAATTCTACCTGTCAGGATTATTGATTTGCCAATACATGTGAAGGGGCACAGTGCTTTAACTTCACACTGCGGAGAGAAGAAGGTTTTTCCACCATCTCCACTTGGGTCTGTGTTTGTTTATGGCATCTTGTTAGTAGAGCATTTGTATATGAAGATTTTTATGTCATGACCGCCAGCTGCCCGGACACAAGATGAGAAGCATCTGTCATCTGAGAGAAAAGTGCTGAAACACACACATCCGCTTTAATATATTCTTCTTGAAGACCTTCATTAATGCCTAGTATTCATCATACAAGGAATGTATGCCCATCACACAGTGTGTATAATACAGGACAGTCATAAACGAGACAAGGAAACCTCGCATCCAGGAAATATAGATGTTTCCTGAAACCTGCCAAGCCCCAAATCTCATTAAATAAAAGGACCATCTGTTTCTCATGGCCAGTTGCTTTCCGAGAGCTTTGAATGATGCCGAAAACATAAATCACACTTTAAGCGAGGATCATACCAGAAGGTGAATATATGTTTTTTGTAATAACTTTTCCCAAAGCAATAAACAGGACAAGTATCAGCAACATGGAAAGAAAGAGAGAAGAGAGGTTTAAACCTGATGTCAGACGCCACAAAGCTCATCATTCTGTCATGACTGTGCTTGTCTTCAAATGACTTTATGATCTGAAAATTGAAGTGTACAGCCTAGAGGCTCTTGGCACAAAGTCTAGTTCACTTTGCACTTCATCTGACCAAAAACTTGCCACTTAGAAAGCAAGAAATCATCTGACCGACATGTAAAACAATTAGCTTCAGTCTGAAGACAGTAGGTGGGAAATGTATGTTGGCTTTGTGGTTATAATTCCTGCCCATCCAAATGCAATAAATACTAAGTGCCTCAAACAAAACTAGGATCTTTTAAACATTGTCAAATACAATCTTTTTAAGTACTAACTGCAGCTGCAGAGCACCTTGTACAGTTTATACATGAACAGAAAATTCACTGAAGCCAGCCAATCAAAGTGAATGTCATTTTAGATGTCTACGCCCAGTTAACCCTCTGGTGCTCTTCAGACACTTTTTGATGACATGATTCGAAAAGGTAAGAACTGGTCCTAAAAAAGAGTCACACAATCCTTTCCAAAATTTAGTCCTAACCTTAACCCTATCTCTACCCCTAAACCTAACCCCACCCATAACTTATCCCTAAAATTAGAGGGAAATGATGGTACATAACACTGATGTAGAAGCACGTAGCCCTGGTTGTAAGTCTAAACTTGACATAAAACTGTAAACTTGCCTCTCAAATTTGATCAGTTGATTGGAATGTTGAATTGAACATGTTGTACTTGGTGAAATCACGTTCACCGTATTTTGACATCGCTCCTAACAAGTGCCAGATGACAAATAAATAAATAAATAAATTCAAACCACATAATGGATGGTGTTTGGATCAAGACTGTGTACAGTATTTTATATACCAAAAAACTTTTGCTGCCTGTTTGAACAAAGCCATCATGTTCTTCAGCTACACACTGCATACTTTAGCATACTGAATGTCACTTTGTACTCAATGTTATACAGTGATGACTACAGTGTTATGTAGGCTGTGCAGTTCAGTGTGTGATTGAAAACTCATTGGATAGGAGAGAGAAACAGTGTTTGTATTTACATAAACAGAACTAGTCATGTGCAAAGTGTACACTAAACGCCCACATACACGCGTTGCGCCGACACAGATGCATCCCAACAGCATCACACACGGAGCTGCGCGGGATGGGTGAGTTATTTGTTATAATTCAGCTGTAATTTCTGAATTTTCAAACTTTCGGAAGAGATTTATAAGTCCGGAGGGAGAGACCATCAATCTTCCTCTGGCTTTAGCCGTGTGCTGTCACAAGATAGATGCTCTGAGCAACCCCCCCCCCCGACACCACAGAGCGGTCATATCGGCCTCCGTCAAGCCTGGCTGACCACTGCTTCCCCAATACAACCTCTAGCACTTAAAACCCACATCCTCAGCTCCCATCCACACGCCCACCCTGAAGCAGGAGGGTTTTTGTGCATGTGATTTTTTGCACTTGCACACAGGAGTCCGTATTTAAGCCTGTCATGCTGATAAATGGCTGTTTCAAATTAATTTCTCCTTTAATGTTCACATTTTTGCTTTTCCAAATGAACCCACTGACTTATTCTCGTTAGACACATGCCATTTGCTCTGCAATTATACAGAACCACACGGGAACCACCGGAATTGAATGCTAAAATGTTAGATTCTAGTTTTGCTGAGTCACGACATTTGACATTCAAGAAAGAAATGGACATGTGAATTTTCTTGTTAGGTAAAAAGTAAGGTGGATCTTAGTACATATTTTAATGAGGATTTTAGTCAAACAGGGCTGTGCGCCATTTAGAATGCTATTATGAATTCCAATGCTACATGAATTTCAACTGAAATTCGAATTTGCAAGGAAATAGAACTGAAATTCATGACTTTTTTTAGATGAAGGGATGGATGGATGGAAAGAATTGAAAGGGAGTCAGTTCTTCAGTTTTGAAATTTCTGAATTTCACAAAATATTCATCGGCATGCATACTATTACTATATGAATCTCATCTTTGCATTGATTCTGATGTGAAGGAAGATGGCGGTGAGTGTTTTGACTGCTCATGTGGTGCTGAATGCAAAGCCAGCATAAGCTTCACATTATTTGAATTCATGGGCGCTGAGTCACAGCGGTGGAAGGCATTTGAAAAGATGCCTATTTGGGTCCTATGGAGCATTCAGGCACCGAGGGTAAGCTCGCCTCCTTGACTTTGTGTGTTTGTGTGTGTGTTTTCAAGCTCACAAAATGGCGCTTCAGTCTAATGTTGTGTTCCCACAGAAGCCTTTTAGTTCCCGCCTGGTCACTCAAACACATGGTTCCAGGTTTTCAATGGATTTATGAGCCATTGAGCAAAAGAGAGAAAAGGATTTCTGGGTGACAAAACACAAATTGGATGTTATTGCTCTGTCCTTCCAGTGCTGGTTTTTTAGTCCATGTTTTCACATGCCACAGCTACTGTTTGAAGGGTAAGAGCTCTTCAAATGCTCCAAATCAATATATGAGATGTTTTAGAACAACACACACACACACACACACTCATTCCATGCAGCAGGTTAATAGACTGCATGAAAGAGGACAAATCTCATCAACATGTCATGCTATTAGAGATGGCTTAAGCATACATTTGTGCTAATGACCAGTAGACATCGTCAGTAAATCAGTTGGTGGCTCTATAATATCTCAGTTTAATCTGATCACCATTGCTTAAAGGGATAGTTCACCCAAAAATGCAAATTCTGTCATCATTTACTCACCCTCAAGTAGTTCCAAACCTGTATGAATTTCTATGTTTTTCTAAAAACAAAGGAAGATATTTGGAAGAATGTCAGTAACCAAACAGATCTCGCCCTCCATTGACAACCATAGTATTTATTTTTCCTACTATGGTAGTAAATGTGGGGGTGGGGGGTGGGGTTGGGGGATCTGTTTGGTTACTGACATTCTTCCAAATATCTTTCTTTTGTGTTTAGCAAAACAAAGAAATTCATACAGGTTTGGAACTACTTGATGACAGAATTTGCATTTTTGTACACTTAAACTTGTACACATTTGGACTTTTCCCAAACTATATTGCCAGACTAAAATGTGTGAAATTGAGTGAAACATGTAATATATAACATAACATGAAATATGAAATATATAGGCAGGTAGGCAACCTTTAATTGCTAAATGTCTAAATAAATATAAATGTCACAAAGATGTTTTTATGCTTTACAATATTATAAAACACTGTACGATATAAAAATATAAAAATACTGTAATAAGAGTGTTTACACAGTAACATGATGAATGTTGCCTGTGAAATACTGTATTCGCAATTTATAAATGTCATTGTTAGTTCATGTTAACTATTGTTGTTAACTTTTACCATTTATTATCAAGAAAAAATACAGAATAGACAGAAAAAGTATGTGAACGAAATTTCTGAAAGTAAAAAACAAAAACAAAATTGATGTAATAATTGCATGCTTTTCATAAATGTCCATAAAATGAATCAACTTCAACTTCAGATTAATTTTAGTAAATCACGTCATTCAGAGATTTAGGGGGCTTTCACACTAGGCTCGTTTGCCGCGGTCCGAGCCCGTGCGCGATTGTTCCCGGTGCCCCCCGCAGCGTTGGTCTGGTTTCACACTCAAATTGATCCTATCGAACCCTGGTGTGTTTCCGTTCATTTTACATCATCACAGACGTGCAAGGCGCATGACAGAAAACAGAACGCGGGTCAATAAATTGTGTTTTTTATTAACGTGTTGTGCAGCAGAGTAAACGACACTTGGGTTTCCTGTATGCGCGCCGCATGTAGACGGTTTTCCGCTGTTTGCAAGCAGCCTATTTTGAGGAGACAGTTGATTGCCATTCATTTGCCACTCTGATTGCATTTGCAAAGCGCAAATACACTGCAGGCTCACTCCAGCTCGAATCCAAGATAAATCATCAACACTATCATCTCTTACATGTTTTATTTAAGTAAATACATTACAATCGGCGAAAACGCATGCGCAGGTTACTTTACTTCCTGAACAAGTGCGCACCCGAGTCCATGTTGCTTTCACGCGAACCGCAGCACGGTTCGAGTGCAACTGAACTCAAACCACCTCCTTCAGGTAGGCTCAGGTTCGGTACCCCGGTGCGCACCCGGGTTCGCATGACAGCTTTCAAATTAGCGATTTTTCATGCGAACCGCGCCCCGTTTCGAACTAAACTGCCAGTGTGAAAGCCCCCTTAATGTAAATGAACCAAAAAAAGTTTGTCTATGTTTAATGCTGACACCATATTGAGATCTTTATTGTTCACGTTTTCCAGGCAAATGAGGATTTAAATTCCAATCAATCAATCAATCAATCAATCAATCAACCAACCAACCAACCAACCAACCAACCAACATTTATATATTGATATACAATTTTATGTTTTCCCTTTTTAATTTAAAATGAACACAAATACAAAAATGTGTAAATAAAACAAAATAAATGTTAGGACCTGTAAAAAATAAATTCACATATATATATATATATATATATATATAAAAGCAGCATTTCAGTACTCATAGCGGCTTTAATTTTAAATCGGTGTCTTGATGATGGCTGTACAGCAGTTATGGCCTCAGGTATAAATGTATCTCAGTCCATCTGTAATGGAGTTTAATTATCCGTTCACTCCTCCTGTGACGTTTAATAACATTTAATAGACACTAGACAGCATGCCGGCAGCAGTCGTCACCAGCTTTGACTGTGGCAAGAGTGACAGAACTGACAGAGCTTGGTGACAGTTTTACTGCGGCCCACACTCACAGATCGGTTTACACCACCAAAGGAGCTCCGTTCACACACACACACACACACACACACACACACATAGGACGAATGCTAACCACTAGCTGACCTTGCCTTTCTTTTAGTCTGAGATAATTTATACAAATGTAAGCATTCTCTCTCTTCCTCTGTGTTTGGACTGGCTCAGGCATTTCTTGAAGGTGGAGAGGTCTTGCTTCAAGATATCCACCGTGAGAGTCGGAGAAATCAGACTGCTTTTGTCCTTGGGGAGTCAAGCACACTGGCAAAGGGCAGGGAAGTGTCTGTGTGTGTGTGTGAGATAGAGGGAGTTTAACACGGCAGTGAGGGCATTATCCAAACTGAAATTAAAGATATGCCTTGGTTCGCTGCCTTTGTGCATTTCACAGGGGAGGTGGAGAGCAATTTTAATGAAAATGTACGTTTGCCTGTGAAAGGCTTCACACCACACAAGTAATGAAGCTCCGCCGATGAGCCCAAAGGGGGTAAAGACAGAAATATTTCTATATAGTATTTCTGTGAGAGTAAACAATTTTGCTAAACACTGACATTGGCGAGCATGACACTATCTGCCGCTCCAATAACAACTACTGGCATGCTTAAAAATCACAGTTCTTCCTTCAGTAATTGATTCGCGTACATGATAAAAAAATGTGTTCGCGAGAAGATGAAGAGGTTGGTTTCAGGACAATTTACTTTGCCGTTTCAGAGTGTCGTTCAAAAGAATAAATGGATGAAACGAAGTAGGGGAGAGGGAGAGAGAGAGCGACCAGAGTGGTGTCTCATGAAAGCTAAATGCTAATGGCATTTCTTTTCACAGAGTATTACTAAAAACCCTCATTCTTGGTTGCTGAAATATTCATGTTGCATGGTTCTCACGGGTCGGTAAGTAGCGTATTTTCACAGGCGCTCGCCGGAATGTGGGTTAGATTCACTGTAGTGCTGACATGAGCGGAGGTAATGACGTGGCCGGGGGGTTGATGGGTGAACGTTCATCGTAAACTGATACTCTAGAGCTCTTTCTATCCTTCCATCTGTTTCTCTTTGTGTACTGCTGGTGAGTGCTGTGCATCTGCTGCTTCATACAATATTTCCACATTTAAACAAAGATTTTACAAAGATAAATAAGCCAGAAGCTGAAATTAAAACATGAAAATGATTTTAAAAAATGGGATTGTGTTTGTGAATGACAAGGCAATTTCTACCCCACTAGTCTTGCGTAGCTTTTTGACTGTCAGTATAATGTTTGTTCCCCACTGTGGCTTTTTCATGTCAAGAGAAGACCATATGCTGCATTCTTTTCAATTCAGAAAGTCACAATTTTCAACTTAAAGTTTGGAAAAATGCAATAGAAGTCAGATTTCCAACTTGGAAAGTCAATTAAAGGGATAGTTCACCCTAAAATTAAAATTAAGTCATCATTTACTCACCCTGGTGTTGTTCTAATGCAATATGCCTTTATTTCTTTTTCAGACCACAAAAGGAGAATTAAAAAAAAAAAAAAAAAAAAAAAGTCACACTCGTGTTCGTCTATATAATGGCAATGAACAGTGACCAGCATCAAGATTTTTTAAAAAGTTTTTGTGTGTGGTCCCTTTAAATGCAAATGAGCTGCTGCTCTCAAAAGGGGGTGGAGTTTCAGGAGCTTGTGTCAGTACTTAGCAGCAGACTCACTGAAAATGTCAGTAATTGTTCAGCCTTTTATGTTCAAAACGGACTCGGACAATGATGGAGAGACTCAAGAAGAAGTGACAACATGTAGAATGAAACAGGACTCTTCTGAACGGTTAGTTGATTAATTTATGTAGCTGAGGTGGAGTTAACTGTCTTTAAGTCATTGATTAGCATATTCTGTCATGATAATCTATAAATCGCTGCTGTGGGAACTGTTGTAAGATGCTTACAGAGCAGAGAATATATACTGCATGAAGAACAGGTATAGTTTAGTTTAATTACGGTTATAACTTGTCATTTTGTCATCTTGCTTTTATGACATGCTATTGCGTTTGTGTTACGTACTGTATTGCAGTAACATGGCCTCACCCCCTTTGTTGCGTGTTCTCGGGGGCAGGGTTTATGTAAATTCTAGGATTAGTGATGTCACCAACCTGGGAAGAAGCTCGTTGTAGTCCCAACCAGCCGTTTGTTGTAGTCCTTAAAAAGAGAATTCTTTAAAAGACAATATCTCCGTTTGCATTGAACTTTCAGCGCTGTAACTTTGCAAATACTGTTTATGCTCAAACAGCAACATTACACACTAACTAAAGTTAAAAAAGTGAAATCGCAATGAACCACCCCTTTAAAAGTCAGGTGCACTTGCAACATGGCAGTTTGCTATTTACATGGCGGAATTTGCAAGCTAAAAGACTGAACGCTTCTCCAGAGAGGAATCCTTTTATTTTTAATATTTAAAAATGTTTGTGTGCTGCTGCTTGTCCCTGTGTTTGTAACAAGCAGAGTGCACACGCGTTGTGCACCCGCCTATAGGCGCATATTACTAACATGCCCTTTAAATAACAAAAAAAAAAAAAAAAAATACTGCGCCATTGACTTTAAGCCCGGAACACACCAAGCCGACGCCGACGAACTAATGGCGACGAAAGTAGACTGCGGGGTTGGCTCACGTCAGCAGCGTCTGGGTCCAAAGTTGCCCTGACACACCAAACCGACGGTTGACACCCGGCGGCCAAGTAGCACGTCCGTTCTGCACCTGCGTAAGAAGAAATGCTTTTCCGTACCAGCAGGTGGCAGTAGCTGAACAGCCAATCAGAATGATCAGATGGCCTGACTGACCGACGAGCTCCGACGCCGATTCAACATGAATCAGCCGAAAAAAAGCCGATGAGGACCAACTTCAGCCGACGGTGCGGAACACTGAGAAATCTTAGTTGGTCGACGAACAAAAACTGCCCGACGGCCGACCGTCGGCTTGGTGTGTTCCAGACTTTAGACCAAGTTATAGTTGGTCAATGGTGCAGTCGTTTTCAGTTGCCTCAAAATAGCAAAGCGCCAACAATGCGCCTGAACACACCTTGTTTTCAGACCAGCACGCCCACGGGCGAACAGATGGCTGCGAGTGCATTTGCTGTTTAAACAATGTGGGCGCCGGACGTAAAAATGATAACTGTGTCGGGCTGAAACTAGCAAAAAACACTCGCGTCGCATTGAGGCGGGTGTATGATAGGGCCCCTTGTGTGCTTTTTCTGGGCGAGTTGGAGTGAACTGTGGTGCTGATAGAGTCTCAGGAACACTCAGTCAAGCACAGAAGACCAACGGCCAAGGTCAGGATACAACATCAGAACAACACCAGGGTGAGTAAATGATGACTTAATTTTTTTTTTTTTTTTAGGGTTAACTATCCCTTTAACTAACTGATTTTGCAGAGATGCAGATGTATTATGTTACATGCTCATAGGGCAATGCAAAAGTTAAAAATTCAATTTCAAGCATTAGCGAGTCAAAGTTTAGGGGTGGGGAAATCATTGCTAAACTGAAACAAAACACACACACACACACACAAAACTATTGATATCTTTAATAGATGCAATGCCACAGAACCTTGTGAAATAACCTTGTGAGATAAACATTCAATTTTAAGCAATAGTGAGTTAAAGTTCCTACAATGCATGATTAAAAAAAGAGATAAGGTAAATGGTAAAAGATCTGCTCTGTTGATAATTCAACCTATTGTAATAATTGTAGTTTGTTCAAGATAGCAGAATCGTACAAGTTGACAAAAACATACAACCTAAAACCATTAACCATGATTATCACTTGAAAAAAATCTATAAAAGTCATAAATTTGTGTATACAAGTCATAAAGTAGTACAATTCCTTACAATTTCACCATCTTGTACAAATTATTATGAGAATTGTGATGTTTACAGCCTTCTTTTTCAGAAGGCTGTAAACTCAACTAAACCCAGCAGACAAAAAAAACAAACTGTGCAATCTGACTCTTGGAAATTACTAGAGCTCAATTTGGAGAGAAATCAACAAAAGTTCTCCTGTTTCACCTCTCGTCCTCTCGTGTCTATTTCTCAACAGCAACAGGAAGGGGAAAAAAAAGAAACACATGAGAATCTCTCTGCTGTCTTTTTTTTCATTCCCAACAGCTGTTGGAGGCCCTCATTGATTAAAGAAAAGAGGAAAACACACTCTTAACGCTTCAGTACTTCCACTTTATGCGCACACACACTCGCAGGCGCGCCGAGGCTCTCAGGATGAGGCCTAAATAATTAGTATGTAGAGAAGGCCATCGAGGGTGAAAAATCCTGCTATTCATTAATTTAGTTTTGTGTTAATGCAGGGCAAAACCTGCACACCTCCCAGCCTTCCCCACTGTTCATGTGTGTGTGTGTCTGTGTATATGCACCACTGTGGCTCCCAACCATCACCAAAGCTGTAGGAGAGACAATTAAACTGTGAGACAGAGAGAGAGAGACAGGAAACTAACAGACATACAGCAATGAGAACCCATCAGGAGAATACAATCACTACACCACAGGCCTGTCTGCATGAAACCATGGCTTAATCTACAGTCTTCCTCTCATATATGTACACAGAATAATTATTGTCATGTGGTGAAATATAGTTTATTTGGGGGTCTCTTACATACACTAGAGGGTGCTCTATGAAAAACACACCATATAGCTTTTTGATGTCTAGTCAACTTTGCAGTTTATTCACATCAAGACCTGCCCACTTTGACTGGAATGGGCCTGACAGACATGTAAAGCAACAGTTCATTTCTTAAACAATGCATTTCTGGTTGGCAAAACTAATATTCAGCCACTGGTGGCGCTCTAGCTATTTTGTGAACGGTTGTACAGACAAATCCATAGAAATGAGTAAATAATTGACACTTCGCTAAGCCCTGCCTTAAAGTGGTCATGAATTGAGAAATCAACTTTTCCTTGAGCTTTTGATATATAAGAGGTAATCATACTATAAGAATATCCTGTAAGTTTCAGAAATGATGCAGGCTTTGCAAACAGACTTTTACGATATGGACTCGACAGTAATGCAACAACATGTAAGTAACTGTTAATTCTAATGCCTGATCTGATATGTAATGATTCATGTACAGTCAGATGTTCTTTGTCTATGTGTCAGTAAATCAAACCAGTGACTAAATGGTCAACTTCACGTTGTTTCTCTTAGTAGGATGAAAATAATCTGTTATTTAAACGGTGATTAAATTATATATAGGAAGCGCTCTAAGAACGCTCTCTTTACAATCGCTAGAGCTGTCAATCAAACAGCGCAAGTTTATCAGATTCGCACCAAAACTCCCATTTTATTCAACGGATCTCTTAGTTACATCGAGTTTGCACTGTTAGTTATGATGAAATCATTTGTTCGTGTGCAGAAATTGAGTTGCAATGACGAGATCACTGCTTTCATGCGCTCAACAACATGTCTGTGATCGGCTACAGTGTTCATCACTGCATGACCTTTCATGCCACGATCTAAATATAATGCCATAGATTTAAGTGTAATGCTATTATAAACACTTTTCAGGATTAGTTGACCTTGAGAGCTGTAATTGTAAAAAATGTGTTAAAGTTTTCGAGAGAGTAATACTTAGCTATTTCATATTGCAAAGATGTTAGCCAATCACAGCAGTGGGAGTTTACACTGAAGTCTCACAGCAGACACTTCCCTTAAAACAGAGAGTTCAAATAAGAGGGATAAAATCAGGGTAGGAAAAATGCCTTTTATTTCTAAATGATGACAATTTTTTTTTTTTTTTTTTTTTATGCAAAAAGCATATTAACATTATAAGTGCACCCCAGGAAACATTACAAAACAATAAAACAATGCAGTTCATGACCCCTTTAAAAACATCACTGACCAATTCTTTCTCAGGACCAAGTCAAGTAGACTTAAAGGGATAGTTCACCCAAAATTACTCACCCTTGTGTCATTCCAAACCCATAAGACTTTCATTCATCTTCGGAGCACAAATGAAGATATTTTTAATGAAATCAGAGAGATTTCTGTTCCTCCATTGAAAGTCTATTCATCCAAAAATTTTGAAAAAGTTCATAAAGAGATTGTAAAATAAATCTATACGAATCGAGTGTTTTAATCCACGTCTTCTGAAGAGACACGATTGCTTTATATGATGAACAGATTTATTTTAGGCTTTTAGTCACATATAAATATTGATCATGTGCGAACATAAACAGAAGCTCAAAAGTACTTTCTTTGAGTTGCGAGAACAAACCGGAAGCAGAAGCTCAAACATGCTGGCTTAAAACGCGAAAATGAACCGTATTGGTCACTTCTGTGACCAAATTTGAATGCTGTAAACATGGCTGATCAATGTTTATATGTGAATAAAAAACATTTAAATCTGTTCATCATACAAAGTGATCATGTCTCTTTAGAAGACTTGGATTAAACCGCTCAATTCATATGGATTTATTGTATGATCTCTTTATAAATGTTTTAAAGCGTCAGTGTTTTGGGTGAATAGACCTTCAGTGTGGGCCTTAAATCTCTCATATCTTCATATGTGTTCTGAAAATGAGCGAAAGTATTATGGATTTGGAACAACATGAGGGTGAGTAAATGATGACAGAATTTTCATTTTTGGGTGAACTATCTCTTTAAACATGGAAATTATCCAAAAATGTTCTGTCTTGGTCACTTATCTTTTTATATACTTAATATTTACATATTGATTCAGGTCATAGCAGTGTTGATAACTAAAGCTCACAGTATGTAGTGTTGTAGAAATATAAGGAAAGGTTCTGTTCACTTACAATAATATGATCAGCTGTAATCACATTGAAATGAGGCTCCTCATTTTTCATTTGACTGCAAGAAGAATTTGCTTCGGTTCTGATTCAGTCTCCAGTTTTTAATCACATTTCAGCATAATTTAACAATTTCTTTAAAGTAAAACAGCAGAATTTAGCAAAGGTTCAGTTTCACAAACCTTGCAAACTTAGGCGAAATGCCTTTGTTTTCCCATGCAGCACAATGATGCAAACCAGTGCACTCTCGCTCCTGGAAATGGTACAAAGTAAACCAATCAGATTTGAACGGCGATTGCCACCAGCCTTTGCCATTTTTGTTGTGCAATATGCATCAGACGCACTGTGAACAGTCTGGCATGCTGTCTGAGACCAAAGACCACCATAATTCACCACAGGGTATATTTGCCCCTTGAACTCTTTCCCTTTATTTGGAAGTGACAGTTAAGCAGGTGCATCTAACTGATAACATATCAGTTAATATTCCTTTGAATTTACAATTATTTAGGTATCTTCATATTTCAGAGCTGTTTTTCCACATTTAATGCATTATTGTGAATATACCTTAACAGAAAACTGATTTATATGATGCACCTCATATGTGACCATGTCTTTTCCTGTTCTTGCAAGCATGCTATCATTGCATGAAGTGTTTCGTAAAGGAGGCTCTTTTGCAGAACATGAATTATGTGACTCTTTAGAGGACAGGTTTACAAACACAACTCCTGATAGATATACTCTACGCTCTCATTTTATAGACTCGTAACCTGCAAATGGACTGTTCATTTAGTTAATGAACAGATACACGTAACAATGGGTGTATTATGGGCTGTGCATGGAGATCCCTCATTAATGCAGACTCATGCACAGTTACCGTGGTAATGGACGGTGTGCTGGTGAGATTGTCACACATGTTAGAACGAATAATTGCTTCTCTTTATGCCAAATCACTGGAGCGTGGGGAATGAAATAATGCTTTATTAGTGGCCCAAATTTCAATCCATTCTAATGTAATTGTGCAGCATGTCAATAATGCAATTTTCATCCAGTCACTCACTGATCCAGTACAGATATAATGTATAATACTACAATACAAACAAACACATGGCAATTCATTTTGACTAGTTTACTAGCCATCCAGAAATGTAGTCGACTAGTTGGCGGGTCAGTGTTTACCTTATGTAAATGACTTGACAGACGGCGTAATGGTGGATTAGCGGTCTTCACTGTTTCTGGCGACTTTAACGCAGTGTTGAAATGATTTGATCACGAATTGGACCTAATGAGTTTCTTAAAAGAAGCCTTACTGATTCACTGAATCAAGATCATGTCAGACATGTCTGATTCATAGTGAGTAAAGAAATGATGAGTGCAATTAACCAAACAGTTAACCAAACAGTTCTCTGATGTGACGAAAGTAAGTTTAGTCAAACAGCAGAAATAAAAAGTATTGGAAATATGTATACAGTTGACTGTATGATTACCAACACGTATGGAAAGTAAAGAGAAAAAAAAAAAATATATATATATATATATATATAACATTTTATTAAATGATTAATTAAATAAAAAATGGATTTTAGTATTGTTTCAGGTAAATGCAAATTCTATTTAGGTTCTTTGGGCCTCATTCATGAAACTTTTGTAAAATATATTAGTAAATTCAGGGTAATTTGCACATAAAATGGACCTTCCTGAAAACTCTCCTCTGTATTCACAAACATTTCGTAAACATCAGGGGCCTGTACCATGAAGCCGGATTCACTGGCTAGCCAGGTAAGTTTCAGATTAGTTTGCACCAATCCTGGGTTTTAGGTACCATGAAAGTGACTTGGCTTTTAGCGGTGTTAATCACCATAGTAACTTACGCTCCACGGCTAACCTGCTCCGGGGCAGGTTATGTTCTGGATAAGAGATCTCAAACCGAAATTGGACCAATCAGATGTGAGCAAAGTGATACTGACACATCCAACGCAATAAAGTCACGCCCCCGGTTTCATTTCCTCCAAATTAAAGGTCACTATATAGTAAAAACAAATATTTAAAGATGAAATTGTCTGGCTTTAATGATAATTAGAATTATTTTATGATTTATATAATTATTATATGATCTATATTATTATTAATCCATTACACACAAGCAATTTTAGTTTAGCAGTTATTATTAAGCATTTAGTTTAAATGAACATTGATATATACGTAATATGTAATATAAATAAGCTGTAGAATCAATAGTTAACTCTTTAAAAATGACTACATGTGACCTTACATGTTTGAGTCTCTATTGCTATATATTATCAAGCAACTATATAAACTAACTTCACAAGTTTCACTTGCACTGATAGAGCAAGATCACTTTTATTTTTCCTCTTTCATGGACAAGTATTTTCTTTAGTGTAAATGCATTTTCTTCAATCTCTTTACCTTCAGCAGAAGAGTTTTGAATCACGCTGGCTCTCTCGCGAGAAGTGGATCACAGTTTCTCTCTGTTGCAAGGCATGTGATTGGCTGTTGACCGCTGATGTCACGCATTCATGTGCACGCGCTCCACAAACTCAGGATCAAAGCCTGAGTTGACAGAGAAAGTTGATGATCAGCATCATGGTACCAACAAAGCCGGATTGGAGTGGTTTGGTTTTGTCAACTCGAAACTAATCCTATAACCCTGAGTTTGTTCAACTACCAACTACAATCATACCTGATTTAATAGTTAAACGTGTGTATGTTAATGAATTCCAATCATTTGTAAACAGGGCGCACGTGCACGCTCATTCACAATTAGCATAATCCCCACCTATGAATTACAACTACGTAAAGTATGTGTCCAGGAACGCTGTGGAATCTTCTGGACTTCCTTTTCAAAATTGGCTACAGTATATTGCATAAATGCAAAAGACTAATAGGCCATATGCCTAAAAATAAATATTCAATTAACGTGTGTCCACCAGAGCATTTTTAGCCCGCTGAAAAATGCCTGGTGCTCTTCTGAAAATGGCCAGCTGGTGGTGCTTGAGAGCGCTTTGGAGGCGCAGCATTTTTCCAGCTGAGAAGCTTTGGTTGCTATTATTTGGAATATCCATGGCAGTAACGTGTTACTAGTATCTCATTTTTGAAGAATATTACTGAATATAAAAATGCAGTAAACAGCGATATTAACTTTTTGTTGTACAATTATGATGATTGGTCGGTGTAGTATTTGCTACGCCCCTCCTCCACTGTGATTGGACGGCTGGGTAAAAAAATGAGTGACGAGTTTTACCCAAAGTTAAACAGTTTTTAACTCTAAGCTACTTAAAAGGCAGATGAACTTGTGATATATTACTATGGTACATACAGTAGTGCATCAAAATGCAATGTCATCAGTTTGCCTAAAAGAACACAGAATGTTCAAATTTTTTACGCACCATTTACACATGGTAGAGAGAGCAGTTTCTTTTGTACCAACTAACATTTTGAAAATGCGAACATTTTCATGAATCTGAAAATTTACGTCAGAATGGCTTTACAAATGATTTACACAAAAATCTGTTCTGCTTGTGTTTCATGAATGAGGCCCTTTATGTTTTTATCAGTTGAATCGTGGCTGCAATAAACTGAACTGGGACACATGAAATTACATAAACACTAATTAAACTAACACTAATTAACACTAATAAATACTAATATGTGTTTTACAACATTTTAGGACGTATAATATGACACGTCATGATATCAGAGACCATGTGATGGCATAAAAGAACAGCTGAATCGCTTTTTTTGAATCACTGAAACGAACTGTTCGAAAGAATCGGTTCATTGGAAATGAGTCAGGCTTCCCATCAACTAATCAATTGGTTTACTACTCGGTTCATCCACACACACGCATAAACTTGCACTGAAAAAAAACAAAACAATATTGCGCTTGCATATTTCTTTTTTTTAGCTGTTAAATGTCACGCTTTGCTTGCTTATCTTTGTTTACACTCTGCTGGATAAAAGACAACATCCAGACAATGATAATTGAATCGAACAGATCCCATGTTTCATGCTAATACAAACATCCCAGATATACTGCAGAGAGTGTTATCACAGCAACCAGAATCAGAGAGAGATGCGAAAGAAGGTTAAAAGGTAACACACACAGATGCAACTCGGTTTATTCATCTGCAACCCTTCCTTTGAGCGAGATAACACTCTCAACCTCAGTGTGTGTGTGTATAAGAGATAGGGGTGATAACACTCACAGAGGAATATTACCAACCAAATTGAGGTTATGTGGGAATACGACTGGTGCACAGTGATATGACTATGTGTTTTAAAGATTTCATAGCATCACAAGAGTATAATATCTCTGTAGACGCATGTATATTTCTGGCATATGTGCAGCGACACACTTTATCATTGCATACACACACGCTCTTGTCCCTTCACAGACAAAACGATCATGAAAATGGCCTAAATAATAAACACCGTCACAGGACATTTGCACCAACAGGACCTCTGATAGCTATGACACACAGAGTCTTTTCTTCATATTAATACTGATAAAATCACATATAAAGACCTTCACGCCAACACTGAACACATATCATGTCATTCTCATCTCTACAGCTGCTTTTAGACTATAACATCTAATTCACAAGATCCATTATTTTGAGACACATCCATTTTTTAAATGTAAACCCATCCATTTTACAGTGGCCTCGTCTAATACTGACACCCTTGATAAAGATGAGCAAAACAGGCTGTTAAAATGTCTTTGCTCTTTATCATCTTAGGGGCCGTTTACACAACAGTGTTTTCAACTAACTTTTTATGTATTTTGGCCATTCATTTACATGACAATGGTGTTTTGTGGGCCTGAAAATGTGAACTTTTGAAAATGGGTTTCAAAATGCAAGTTTTTGAAAACGATACAGTTATCGTCTCCATGTAAACTACAAGAATGCGAATTTGTGAAAACAGTGACGTCATGTGCATGCATATTACATGTTCAGCGCGTAGTTTCTTTACGAAGTGACATCGCCAACTACTGGCCTGGCAGAATAATATAGCGTTTTTAGTCATTTTCTCAGATCTGTGCGAACAGGGATAATTTATTTATTTATTTATTTTTCATTTTTAGTACATCATTGTCATGTAAATGTATCCTTAGACTTTCATTAAGAAGATTCAGATTATTTAAAAATATATAAGTAAAATTATAGACAAAAACTGTAATATTTTTTGACAAAACTACACTACCATTAAAAAGATTATTTTTTTTGTTTGTTTGTTTTTGAAAGAAGTCTCTTATGCTCACCAAGGCGTTTATTTATTTATTTATAAAATTACAATAAAAACAGTAATATTGTGAAATATTATTACAATTTAAAATAAATGTTTTCTATTTTAATATATTTATATAAATGTAATCCTTCAGAAATCATTCCTATATGCTGATTTGGTACTCAAGAAACATTTATTATCAATGTTGAAAACAGTTGTGCTGCCTAATATTTTTGTGGAAACTGTGATAGATTTATTTATTTTATTTGTTAGGATTTTTTGATGAACAGAAAGTTCAAAAGAACAGTATTTATTTAAAACAGAAATCTTTTGTAACATTATAAATGTAATGTTTATACTATCACTTTTGATCAATGTAATCCATCCCCAAACTTTTGAACGGTAGTGTAGTACCACAACCAAAAATTAATTTAATGAAATGAGTTTGTTTCATTCAAATTATAATGAAAGTTCATTGTACTTAATAGAAAAAAGTTACCTGAACTCAAACTTTGATTGTAGTAAGCTGAACTTAATATGATTGAGTTGGAGCAGATTTCTAATTCCCAGTATGCTTTGTGTCAGACTGTATAAGGAAAATAAATTCCACCGCTCTCAGCCCCGCGCCACTTGTCACAAAATTTAAGTTCTACTAACTTAAAAAAAAAAAAAAATGAGTTTGTTTACTTAAAAGTTTGTTTATTTAAAGAGTATTCTGAACTTATTGAATTTTACAGTGCTCTTGTTCTGTCATCATTGCTTTGTACCAATGTTAGTTTTTGCTTAGTCTTATGTAACTTTATTACTTTGAGTTTGATGAACTTAAATCATTTAAGGCAATCAGTTTCCTCAAACCATTTAAGTCGCTATATAGTTGTTAAGACTTAGCTAGATTTGTTACCTTAATTCAAACTGAATGAGTGGAATAAACTTAAGTTGAGTTTACTCGAATGATTGACTAAACCAACACTAAAATATAAGTGAATTTATCTTAATATATATGAGTTTACAGTACTCATACTTATTGGTTTTAAAACTTAAATGGTTTAAGGCAATCGGTTTCCTCGAATGGTTTGAGTTACCATAACTTAGCGGGTTTTACAGTATATTCGCACCCCTAAAGTAAGAAAAAAATCTAAAGTATAATTTATTTTCGAATTGTAAATTTTTAAGTTAACCTGCGTGATTAGAGACATCTAACTTCCTGTTTCACTGGGATACCAATATGAGGTGACACACGTTCATCACTATGAGAAAGACTTGAGAATACAGTAAAATGTGCCACAAACAGGTTTATGAACTGCACAAATAAGCAAAAGGCTTTAAGAAAACAGCTCAACAGTTAAAATGACTATTTTCACTATCAAGGCAATAATTATTAGGCGTGAATCAACTAGAGATGTAAACAATCCGCCACCCCATACTCTGACCTGAACACTTGTGGGATGACCTAAAAATGGAAGGAAAAAACATACGGGTTCTTTAAGAGGAAAATCAGTTGGGTGTTCAGACAAATCAGTAGGATATGTCAAATATAAGTATCAAAAAGAGCTCAAAATCTGTGTGCTTTACAGTGCACACACAACAAGATCAGATCTGTGCCAGATGTCAATGAAAAAAAAAAAACAGGACTGGCTGAGAGAGTCAATGCAGCCATACGGGACAATTTTATTACCTTTCTGTGATGGCAGACGCCTTCGTTAATGTTTGATAAAACACTCCTTTTTACTTCCTGTCATCTTCTTTTATGCCGCAGCAGAGGAGATAATAAAACCGACTCTGAACATCAAAGCAAAGCGCACAATTACTAAAGACAGCCTATCACTCTTCGCGCAAATCACCATGTTTACCCAGACTTGTGTTGGCGGAGTATAATTTTAATCAGGTTTGATCTCTCTCTCTCTCTCTCTCTCTCTCTCTCTCTCTCTCTCTCTCTGTCTGTTTCTCCAGACGAGGACTACTGTAGTTTGTTTCGATGTTTGGGAGAGGTGTGACTGAATTAGCCTGTGCGCTGGGTGACATTTAAGAGATGAAGAACGCTTCTCGTTCAGAGCGAGGATGACTGTTTTCCGCGAGATGCCAGAAAATGAGTCAGCGGGGTTCAGGGTTCAGAACTCGCTTTGATCTGTTCATTAGAATGTGTGTGGGTGCGCTAAACAATCACTCTGTCCAGATTGCAGGTGTGAGTACGAGTCTCAGGTGTTGTATGAAAATGAGAATCGCCTCCACAGGTGTTAAAGAGATCAGAGCTAATCTACAGCCTTCTGCATCCATCAGGCCTGCAACACATACACACCAAAACAACTTCTACTATCCATCACTAAGACAAAGAGTCCTTTTTCCCCCCTTTTTTGTGCATAAACGGAACCAAGACTGAATGAAACTGCGTTTGAATCAAGTTCAGATCTTTAGGAGAAGCACTTGTATTACTATAAATTTACATATATGTACTAATATCTATTGCGCCAGATTAGGCTTAGCATACCAAATCATATCAAAAATAGCAAAAGTAGTATACTTTTTCTGTTAGATTTTGAAGTATGCATACAGTACATGCTACAGAAAAGGATGGTTTCCTTTCACATTTTTCAGTTGTAAAAGACAAAAACTTCATTGAATGTAAAGAGTTTTTAAAGGGGACGTATCATGAAAATCTGACTTTTTCCATGTTTAAGTGCTCGGGTCCCCGGTGCATCTACCAACCCAGAAAACCTGAAAAACGATAACCCAGTAACTTTGTTTTGGTAAGCCTTTCTCTTCAAGCAAGTGAAAAATGAGCCACTCAGATTTCACTCCCCTTGTGACATAGGAAGCGGATCTTATTATAATATTGCCGCTCCTTAATCTGTATGTTTCCACCAACGGCGCTGCCATTTTGTTTTCGCAAGCGACAACGGTGTACTAGTTCTAACACTGGATTTGCACAAAAGATTGAAGTTGAATCAACTCTACAGCAACTACATAAATTTATCCACTAACCATTCAGAAACGTCCAGTTACATTCTAAAAGTTGTAACTTCTTCCTGAGTCTCTCCATCAGTGTCCAACACTGGTTTGAACAATGTAAGGCTGAACACGTTACTGACAGTCCTCATTTTGGCTTTGTGAGATTCTCCAACTTTGTTGTTGTCGAGCAACCGAAGTGAGTAGAAATTTAGGGGGGCTGAAGCCCACCTAAAAAAGGCCTAGTGATGCCCCTGAGTAATATTGTGAAATGTTATTACAATTTAAAATAAAATCTATTTTTATATATTTTACAATGTAATTTATTCCTGTAATGGCAAAGCTGCATTAAAGAGAATCAGTCAATGTGTTTACAGCTAATGCAGACATTTAAACTAACTCTATTGCACCCTTTATTACTGAGTTTTTTTTTTTTTTTTTTTTTACTATCACAGTAATGCAAGAATGCACAGAGTACAATGGGATAGAATGCTCACAATGTTTTTGGACCTATTGTCTCACTACATACTCAAAAGTATGCTCTTTCCCATCACCAGCAAAGTACACAGTTTTAGTGCAAAGAAGATATATACCAACTGGGATCTCACCCAACCAATTAGAATATGCATAAGTGGTCGGAGAGAAAGCACTGACCCAAAATGCGTCCATTGTTTATAGTTATTATGGACATAAATGTTTAGTGCTGCAGTAGTAAACAATGAGCTGACTCTCTGGTGATATTGATCTGTAAGTGTAGGAAAGTGGAACAGACCTGCATCAGAGCCACAGTGGAGAGTAAGTGGGATGGCAGGGGGTGGAACAGTTTATTGGGTAGAGAGTAATGAACTGGCAACATATCAGCGGTTACGGTATATCCCAAGCACATTCGCTTACTGGAAACTTGGAATCCTGACCCTTTGTAACTTAATGAAGTTAAATGAAGTATTTATTTCTAATGAATAATGTCATCCTGTCATAAATAAAGAGTGGTCCGATCATCTTGTTGATTATACACGCTACTTAAAAAAAATTGGGCTCAGTAAGATTTTTTAAAAGAAATTAATACTTTTATTGAACACTAAATTTTCTATATATATATATATATATATATATATATATATATATATATGCCCTGTTTTCCCCACTTTTTTTCTTTTTAGTTTTTTCTTGTTTATTGATGCATTAACAATATTTTTGTAAAACGATAGATAGATAGATAGATAGATAGATATCCTGTTCTTTTCTCTCCTGTCCTCTTCAGTCCTCTATGTGTGTGTGGGCTGAAGGGTTGTTTTGCATTTCAGAGCCTTTTTCTGAAACCCTCTTTATGTCAGAGCACAAGGACATGAGGTAGCGTGGGTCCTTGCAGCTAATTGGTCTGTCCTTCTCTTACAACTTTCTCTAACACTCTCAGAAAATAAATAACTAATGCACCCCTTGGTAGTCTCATTAGCTCCCTGCAAATCTCCCTTCATAACCTTCCTCTCTCTCGCGCACACGCTCCAGCCCTTCTCTTTATCTTATTCAGTAAGTGCACCCATGAATAAATCTGGTGTCCGTTGAGTCAGTGGGCCACAATGGTCTCTCTTTGAAGGCAGCATAGGACTGGCAGTGCATTGTCTTTCCCAAACAATGGCCACTTTAGCGTGTTACCTCTGAGGGCTGCGTTAGCCATATGGCTGCCTCAGTTGTGCCAAGGAAAGCACGTTGGTCTTGTTGTGAGAGAAGCTGATTTGGAGTGTGCTTTTAGTGAGAATAGCCCTGTATACTTATCTCTCTCCCTCCTTCTCTCTTTGCCTTCAGATAGAACAAAAACCTCCCCCCGTGCACATTAAGAGAGTTCTTGAAGTGTTTCCAAGCAGCCATTTAGATTTTAAATGGTCTCTTCTTAGATAATACACAATGGAACATCTATGGCAGAACTGGCAGGGCCGGCACTAAGCCATTGAATGACATTTGACCCCGAGGACAAAATCTGGAGCGTTCTACCAAACTTGGGATGTCACTGTTTTCAGGACAGCTGAAGTGTGAAAGATGAATGCAACCAAAACCAATGTAGAATAGAAAAGGAAAAGTGAAAATTTGGAAAAAATAAAAAAAAAATAAAAAAAAATACAGAAAGACCAAAACTACCATCAAAAATCTTTAACAGTGCAGAAAACTACTTCTGAATGAAATGCAAGTAGGACAAAACTCAACTAGGGGTTATACTTTATTTTGATGGTCCTCTTTAGACATTCTGTTGACTATAACCAACTCTTAGGCCTGGTTTCACAGATACCCCTTTTCCACCAGCACGAACCGGGTGCTAGTTCAGAGCTAGTGCTAGTGCCAGTTCGGAGTTGATTCAACTGACGAGCCTTCTAAGAACCGGTTTGCCCTTCCACGGGCTAGAGAGCCAGCACAGAGCCAGGTCTTACGTCACTGTATATGTCTCATATTTCACAGCAAAGCTAGCGCGGCAGCGCCAAACACAAACACACCAAGCTTGTTCGAGATGCATCGGCTTCTCGCAGAGCGATCGGCGCATGACATCAAAGCAGCATGAGAATTATCCAAAAGCACAAGGAGTCGTATGCTCTACAAACGCTCCCGCGGCACTCCAATGTCACCCGGCGATCGGTCTGCGCTGCTCCGATGCATCTCGAACAAGCCTTCCATCAACAATGGCGGACTTTTTGCTATTGATGCTCATGGCTTTGCGAACCTCGGCATCCAAACACGGTTCGCCGTAATTTGTATGTAGACGGAGATTACAATTGAGCTGCTATTAGCTTGATTAGCTGCTACTGCTATTTCAAAAATGGCGGTCACAAGTTTCTTGTTGGTCACGGTAACCCCGCCCCCAGCCCCTGACACAAGCGATTCTTACTTCTAGACCAACAATGTTTTGGTGCTACTTACGAACCACTTTTCCTGGTTCAGAGCTGGTGCTTTGGGTGTCGAAAGACAAAGAACTGATTTGAAACTAGGCTCTGGCTCCGAACCAGCACTCAAACTGCCTTGGTGGAAAAGGGGTAAAACAGGGCTTAGATTAAGCCAGGATTAGGCCTTAGTTCAATTAGGACATTTAAGGAGCTTTTATGAATGTGCCTTAGAAGAAAAAAAACATTACTGGTATGCATCTTGAGACAAAACAATGGCAGTTACATATTTTAAGATATGTCAGCGCAAAGTGCTTTTAGTTAAGACAGCTCAAACATGCATTTTAGTCTGGGACTAGGCTTAAGCCTTGTCTGTGAAACCGGGGGTTAGAGTATTAGTAGACCGTTAGAGGTAGAATAAGGTGTTAGGATTAAGGTGACATGTATTTGCAAAGTTACTTATAGTCAGTAGAATTTCTTTTGAGGGAGCAGCACAATAAAGTGTTAAAAGATATTAAGCAGACTGATACACTACTAATATTCTAATAAAAGTTAGCTGACATGTAGGTTCAACGCTACTTACTGTATTGTCAACAGAATGTCTATCAAAATAAAGTGTTACCCAACTAGGGAATGGTGCCTGGTCACATTTACGATTTTTGGAAAATAAAATGCTGAATAAAATCTAAGCCATATCTAGGGACAAGAATAACATTGAGACTTATTTGACTTTGTCTTGATCATTATCTCACTAATGGTGCCTGCTGACCATAGATTTGGATATATCACCTCTCTCTGGTCTAACTGAATCAATAGACCACACAAACTTTTTGACTTCTTGCTAGGGCATTGCAATGTGCAGTTGCTAGGGTATTCTAATTTTTTTTTTCTCTAAATTTTTAGTGCATTGCTATGCGGTTTCCTGGTTGTTGTAAGTGGTTGCTAAGGCATTACTATACAGTTTCTAAAGTATTCTGAGTGGTTGCAAATTACCCAACTCAAAACAGTCCCTAGGATATTCTGGTCCCTAGATATGGCTCAGGTCCATCCTTGTATGTTGTTCAAATCCTTAAGAGTACATATGAGCACTCACCAATAAATATTAAAAGAAGAAGTCAAAAAGATAAACACTTAAGAAAGGTTTGTGTGGTCTATCGATTCGGTTAGACTAGAGAAAGGCCATAGATTCAAACCTGTGGTCAGCAAACTTCCATTAGTGAGATAATGTTCATTGCAAAGTCAAACAAGACCACTCTTAAGACTCCGTATTCTTGTCCTTAGATACATCTTTGGTCCCGCCAATGAAATAAGTCTGAGTGTGTGTTCACACTTGTGTCGTTCTCTTGGTTCTTTTGGTCTGTACCAAAAAAGAAAATGATACATTTAGTCCAGTTTCGCTTAGCGTTCAAACTGTCATTTTTAACACCAAACCTAAAGATACAAAACAAGGTAACACTTTAGTTTAGGGACCAGTTCTCACTATTAACTAGTTGCTTATTAGCATGTGTATATATATAAACCACATATTAAACCCTTATTCTGCATGACTATATTCTACATCTCTCAATCCTACCCAATACCTAAACTTAACAACTACCTTACTATTATTACTAAGCAGTAATTAGGAGTTTGTTGAGGCAAAAGTCATAGTTACTAGTTAGTTAATAGTGAGAATTGTGCCCTGAACTAAAGTGTGCCAGATGGCAGTGTTCACACTTATTCAAATGAACCGCACTAACAGAGCAACTGAACGTTTTAATCGAACCAAACCTGCCAAGTGTGAACACACCCTAAAACTCTTTTATCATCCACTGTCAAGGTCATCATGATTTTGCCAAATAAGACAGGATCAACAAAATATGTTGATCCAGGAACAGCATTCCTGTCTGAAAATTTAGTCCTAATCCTACCCCTACCCCTAAACCTAACCCTACCCATAACGTATCCCTAAAATCAGAGGGAAATGATGGTAAATAACACTGATGTAGAAGCACCTAACCCTGGTTGTAAGCCTAAACTTGACATAAACTGTAAACTTGTCCTTCAAATCTGATTGGATGTTTGGAATGTTGTTCCAGGATCAACAAAGATGTTGATCCAGGAACATGTTGTACTTGGTGAAATCACGTTCACCCCACCGTCAAGCTGCATGATTTGTCACAAACAAGTAGTATATAAGCTACACAGCCATTCAGAGTTTTCAACACAAGCTTACAGCTGCTGAATATCCTCTGTCTCGAGAGAATTGATTGTGTGACTGTTCAACATTAATCACAGATGCGGCATGATAAAATATCACGTTAATCATGGCATGCAGATGAGCCGCTAACACGCTAATGCGTGGAAATGTGAGACGCTCACGTGCTGAGCCTTTCAGGAGGACCATCCCCCCCGATGCACAGCACTCGCCCAGCCACTCCATTATACTGAAACTCAAATACCACTGAATGTATTTTTAGATATTAGTCAAAACGACCTCTAAATGCAAATATATTTTCATCAGTCACGGTTTATGCATGCTGCAATTTCCACATTATTATTCAAGCTATTGACTGATTATTTGCTTGCTTTTTGTACCATGACTAGACATTATCAGCATTTACTCACCCTTATGTAACTTTCCTGCTATGCAAAAAAAGTGAATGAGGTCTGTCAAACTGCAAAAAAAATAAAGTCATTATTCAAACTATTGATTGATTATTTGCCTGCTTTTTGCAATTTGACCAGGCATTGTCAGCATTTACTCACCCTTATCCCATGCAAGAATATCCTGGCCACTCTTTCTTAGTATAATGAAGTTGAATGAGGTCTGTCAAACTGCAAACATTGAAACTATATTTACTGTATTATGCCTAAATTCAGTCTGTTCATCATATAAAGCAGTCAAGTCTCTTCAGAAAATTTGGACTAAACCGCTCAATTCATATGGATTAGTTTTACGATCTCTTTATGAACTTTTTGAAGCATCAAAGTGGTAGTTGCGTAGCTGTCAATGGAGGGACAGAAATCTCAAAAAGATCTTTATTTGTGTTCCAAAGATGAACGAAAGTCTTTGGAACGTATGGAACGTCATGGAACGACATGAGGGTGAGTAATTAATGACAGAATTTTCATTTTTGGGAGAACTATTCTATTATTAATAGTACTATTAATAAGTTACTAGATGCATGACTGTATAATACTGTCACTGAAAGTACCATGAAATACAATTATGCCGTTGTGATGAATCTGAATAACTTGGCATGAAAGCCATTTCTACCTCACAACAACCAATCTGAACCCTTATTTAGCATTCAATAGATGATTGAGAAAAAATACATTCATAAACAGAGACAGAAAGATAGACAGACAGAGAAAGAGAGAAAAAAAACATCTTATTTCTCTCTAGAAAGATCTCTCATTCTGCACAGCCTGTCATGCACTAAAGGTTAGTGGCTCCCCTGTTAATTTTGCCAAGTCTCCTGCACAGAGACGCAGAAACTTCTGACACAGAAATAATTGGGAGTGCAGTAAGTCCGCTGAGAGGTTTGGCCAAGGTCCGCCGCCTTCCAGGACGCCTTTCTTATAAACAAAATTTTTTCCAGAACACAGAGGCTTTGCTCGCTTCCCGTTTGCTGCTGGAGAGTGAGTCAGATCAATGATGACACGAGCGACCGTCTGCCAAGCTCAACCGCATCTGTCAGCCGCAGATTTTTACCCCGTGTGCACAGACCAGGAGCATCTATTTGGTACTTTAATGAGCCCTGCCTGCCGTAATGGGACATAGAGAGGTTCAGGCTGATCTCTAAAATTAATTTAAATTTCTCTGCTAACAGAGCTCAAACTTAATCAGGTTTCCAGGAGTGTATGCTTTTATGGATTTCCAATGAGAGGTGCAGGGTGTTCTGGGAAAGATGAAGATGCATATCTCACTGTCCCGCTCTCTAGGGGTCATTTAAAAGGATGGCTGATTAAGGTATTCTGTCCCTTCAGAAGTGTTTAAAGTGCATCCATGCTCTTCTTAGAAGACAATTAAAGGTACAGACATTTACTTACCCCTCATGTACAGTAGCATAGGTGAGTTTTAATCACAGCATGAATGCTAAAAGGTTGACAGGATAAATCTACTTTCATTAGTATTCCATTAGTCCTGAATGCATATTCAAATATCAGAATGCATCGTTGTGCTGCTTACGTGTACAGCGTCGGCGTTCTGGCGTAGAACCAGGAAGCCTGCACTGCCTATACTATATCTTAATTTGTGTTCCGAAGATGAATGAATGTCTTACAGGTTTGAAATGATATGAGGGTGAGTACTTAATGACAGAAATTTCATTTTTGGGGTGAACTAACCCTTATAAATTGATGTTTCTCCAATTCGTCGTTGAAATATAATCATTTACCCAGTGGCTGTCATAACCTGTTAGTGATGTCTTAATTATTTAATGTATGTTTAAATAAATCTGGAATGAAAACAAGTAAAATATAATTAATATGTAGGCTAATATAGTGCATATATTTAGCGAAAGAGTTCATTTCTCCAGCGAGCTAACAAGCTGTTGACACTGAATGGCTTTTTTGAGGTAAATGTAATACGTGACATTGTTTACAAGCTGTTTTATTGACGTATTTCCGCAGTTGAAACGCTGATTGAGCGATTATATAAGATATGATACGTTTCAGTAAGTTGTACTGTATCTTTTAACATACCTTCAGATGTTCATTCATGTTCATTCTGTAACTCTAGTGAAGAGGAAGAGGTGATCGCGTTCACTCGCGCTCCGCGCTGCCACTTGAACTGGCACCTATACAGTGATCTATTATGCCAAATCAAAAAGCGTCAAAACGGCATGTATCGTTTGAATTTCATGATAAAATGGACAGAATTTGAAAGACGACATGTTGTTTCTTGTCTAAAGTAACAAAACACTGAGCTTATTGCGATTATTGGTGGTTAATGCTTGTTAAAAGCGTTTAGGCTACAATGCATTACCTCGCCGCCCCCTTCTGGATTGGAGTGTGGACTGCCTGTGACTGACTGCATTTGTAGTCTGATTGTATGCACCGAACCATGACGTCCGTACTGTGACCGTTCGGGACGAATACATGTACCATTAGCTCTTTTTTTTTAGCACTTCTTAGCACTATGCACTATTTATTTCCTGAAGTTTTCCATGACCTACAGTCCTATCAGTTTCTCCAGCCCTTCTTTCTTTCTCTCTCTTGCTCACTACATCTTGTTGTAGACGCCATCCATGTTTCTCTGCCCTTTGTCACTCTCTATTACCACTAAACACACATCTCTCAACCTCCCACGCCGGATAGAGGACACTCTCTGCATGCTAACATGACTACTTCACTTAGGACGAGAATTAACTGTGATTTTTTTTTTTTTTTCTCTCTCTTCATTTTCGTCTCATCCTTATTTGCTAAAGCCTTTAAAACACATCCTTACTGATAGAACACATAATAATGATTAATTAAAAACCAATTAGCTATCTTTCATTAATGGGAACTCAAACTAAGCGATGTGGGGTCAATGTTTGGATAAAGTCAATGACAATCTGATGTTCATGATTACCCATGAAAAATAGCAACCCTCCTGCCCCTGTTTTACATACGATAAAAGCTGACATTTGACAGGAAACGTCGCTTTAAAAGGTTTAACGTATGGGGAAGTGGATTTACTGACTGTCTTCCCTATATTTAGACATTTTTAAATATTCAATTCCCTCTGCATGTTTAAATATCAAGGTATTCGAATAAAATGATGGGGTGTGTGTTCGCCTCGGCACTTATTGGAATGCGTGAACCCCTGGCAGTGACAGCAGGTAGTTCTGCCTGAGTGATCAGATGAACAGAACCCATCTGTACCACCTCATCATACATACTGTCCTCACGGAGAACCTCCCATACACAAGGTCAAACTCGAAAAACAAACAGAGTTGGTGGCAAAGTTTCAAGTTCAAAGCCTGTGATGGCAGCTGACGAATATCATTTTTGTTTTATGTATTTTCAAATAACTGGCAAAAGTGTGAGCAAAAATGATGCAAAGCACACATCGTTAGTCATATCTGACTTTTTAAACATCTGATATATGGTGATATTTTAGCAATTTCTAAAATAGATTTGAAAAAAAGTAGGAAAAAAAATCCCCACAAACGATTGTCCATTCATTGTCACATTCAAGATTCTGCAAGGTAATACTCAATTTCATCTGCTTATCTCACTAATTTTAAACATATTGAGGTACTTCATGCAACATAACACAACGCACTCAAACACATTACTGAGAGCCAGAGAATGAGAAAAAGAGGGTAAGAGAGAGAGGGAAAAAAGAGAGAAAGAGAGATTGTTGGTTGTAGGTGGAAAGCCCTTAAAAGACAAAAAAAATTCTCATCAGCAGAGAGACAGATGATTCCACATCGCTCTCTGAGGGCCGAGAGATCTTTTTTAATGTGGAGCCCAGCTGCTCCCAGTAATGGAGTTTAATGACTCACTCCTGTCCTTTTTATTATATTTTCTTTGCTAAAGCTAAACTCCGCCTGTCCAACTGCACACACACACAAAGCCTAAAAAGAACTAGCCATAATCAACTACCTCAAATCAAATCACATCCAAGGTTACAGTTAACCACATACGAAAACTACAAGTGAAAATTATTATAATTATTATAAAAATAAAAGTGCGATTTTCCAATATAACAAAAGCTAAACTTTTTTTTTACATGGATATTTAAGGGAAAAGGGACTGACCATCATTGAAAGTAAGTCTGTGAGAAGACGAAATGATCAGTAGCTTCAGGTCAACACCCAATTATTTCTGTTCAACCAAAATTCAAACTGAGAACGCACAAAAAATATAACTGCATGAAGCACTGAAGTCTAATGCAAATGAAAGAGAAACTAGTGAGTAAAATATTGCAATATATCACAGTTTTCAATAACTGTACACTAAAAATAAAGCCCTGCTGATTGACATGTCACAGAAACATGTAATGATAATAATAAAACATCAGTAACACTTTACAATAAGGTCTGTTGTTAACAGTTAACTACATTAGTTAACATGAACTAAGAATAAACAATACTTCTACAGTATTTATTAATCTTAGTTAATGCTAATCCCAACATTTACTAATGCATCTTTTAAGATCCAAAAGTTGTATCTGTTAAAATGCACTGTGAACTATCATGAACGTGAACATTTTTTATGAACTATAACAATAACAAAGGTTAAAGGGTTAGTTCACCCAAAAATGAAATTTCTGTCATTAAGTACTCCTCATCATGCCGTCTCAAACCCGTAAGACCTTCGTTCATCTAAGATATTTTTTTATAAAATCCGAGGATTTCTGAACCACACACAGGCAGCAATGTCATTGCATCTTTTGAGGTCCAGAAAGGTATTAAAAACATTGTTAAAATAATCAATGTGACTACAGTGGTTCAACCGTAATGTTATGAAGCGACAAGAATACTTTTTGTGCGTAAAAACAAAACAAAAATAACGACTTTATTTAACAATTTGAACTGTTGTTATACACAGCTGACATAGTGAATGCACTGCAGTGCTTCATTGTTTACGTCAGAACGCCGACTCATTATTATTGGCCGGCTCCTGCGTCAGCATCACACGCATGCATCGTGCTGCTCACATGTACAGCGTCGGCCAATACTGAGCCGGCGTTTGGACGTAAACAACGAAGCGCTGCACTGCATTCACTGCGTCAGCTGTGTATAACAGTTCAAATTGTTAAATAAAGTCGTTATATTTTTTGTTTTTATGCACAAAAAGTATTCTCGTTGCTTCATAACATTAAGGTTGAACCACTGTAGTCACATTGACTATTTTAACCATGTTTTCAACTACCTTTCTGGACCTCAAAAGGTGCAATAACATTGCTGCCTATGTGTGGTTCAGAAAACCTCAGATTTCATCAAAAATATCTTAATTAGTGTTCCTAAGATGAACGAAGGTTTTTACTGTTTGGGATGACACATGAGGGTGAGTACTTAATGATAGAAATTTCATTTTTGGGTGAACTAACCCTTTAATAAATGCTGTAAAAATGTATTGCTTATTGTTAGTTTATGTTAGTTTATGTTAATGCATTAATGCTAACAAATGAGAACTTATTGTAAAGTGTTACCAAAACATCTGTACTTAATTCAAATGTTGCCAGTGGAAATGAGTTTTCTTAAAATAAAATTGGCACATAAAAACTACTGCATAGCGACTGCTTCGAGTAAAACTCAAAAAAATTAGACTCAAATTAATCTCTTTCAGTTCGCTACTAACCAGCAAAAGCACACACTAGAATGCTAAATGTAGTTTTTTACTGCATGGTATTGTCCAGAAGTGCAAGATAAAGGTAACAAGTCACTGCAAAAGCATTTGCACAACAATTGCTCTTTAAAAAACAACATATTGTCTTTACATATCCATCCTCAACCCAAGTACAAGATGCACACTTCAGCACAATGGTAACTCCCTCCCAAAAAAACAACATAACAGAAACTCTTCTAAATCCCAACATAACAGAACATTAATCACCCACAAGTTTCCCCCATCTTGCTCAAAAACACATTAAATAACACTTAATTTCAACATTTACTCTCCCCATCTAGTCCCATGCAAAGCATGCTGGGAACTAGAAATCCTCTGCCCAGTTTCAGTTAATGCCAACAGAAATGATCCATGTAGTCCAAGCACTAATGGATTAAGTAAACTTCCATTTTACACATTTAAGTGAACAAGTTGTGACAAAATGTTTAAGAATCCATCTCCTTTAGCTCAAATCTCTATCACAATTAAATTTTAATTCCCCTTTTCAAAATGACTAAATTCTAGTGTGAGAAAAGTCAAAACGTTTCTGTGGTCTAATTTAATTGTCGTGGATCCAAACCTGAGGTATACCCATACACTCTGATCTCTGAGGGTTTTATGACTGCATGTGGCTTCTCTGAATAGTGTGAGAAGAAGCCTGTGTGCATTCCATCTGCCTTTTAACCCTATGACCATTTCTACTGACCCTGGACCACAAAACCAGTCATAAGTCGCACGGGTATATTTGTAGCAATAGCCAACAATACATTGTATGGGTCAAAATTATCGATTTTTCTTTTATGTCAAAAATCATTGGGATATTAAGTAAAGATCATGTTCCATAAAGATATTTTGTAAATGTCTTACCATAAATATATCAAAAATTTACTTTTGTGAGTGGATATGCATTGCTAAGGTCTTCATTTGGACAACTTTAAAGGTGATTTTCTCAATATTTTGATTTTGTTTTACACCCTCAGATTCCAGATTTTCAAATAGTTGTATCTCAATTTCAAAAAAATTGACCCATGGTCACATATATATGGAACAATGCTGTAAAAAAAAAGTTCACACTCAATGAACTGCTCTAGTTTAGTTAAATTCTGGTAACTTCATAACACTTTTTTTTTTTTTTTTTTACCTTCTATGTGGTGTAAAAGGTTTTCTACAGCACTGTACATAAAACCCCCCAGAAAAAAAACATTAAAAAAAAAAATAAATAAATAAAAAACAGTAACTGAGTTCCTGAAATATCTGAATATTACTATATAGATATACTTTGTGTATTAAAGGTGGGGTGAGCGATATTTCAAAAACACTGTTGGACATTGTTCATATTTGAAATCAACCCAAACAAACACCTCTCTTTTCATTGCTCCGCCTCCAAAACTCCCCCTCCAATCCTAACCACCCTGCTCCGAGTCGGTCTCGATCCCCGATCGCTGCTGGCAGGCAAGGCGAGTGCACTAACAATGACGCTAAACACCGCATTCTCTACCGGTCGTCACTGCGCAGTGGTTTATCTGCAAAACTCTCACTAGCTGGCCACTGTTACACACCCAGTGCAAGAGTGGATGTCTGTTTATCACAGCTGACGCGCAACAAAATAATGCTTCATGAAAAATAAAGCGCAGATGATGACTGAACAACAAGGAAGCACAAAAAATGAACATACAGTACACAAGAGTAAATACAAACAAGAGTTTGTTGTTGGTTGCCAACAGCACAGCAGCTCCAGACAATCAATGACACTCAAACCCAGTGTTACTCACATGTGAAGCGGAATCAAAGCAGCCTCCGTGTCTGTTTTCAGATTTTCCTGCTTAGCTCTCTCCAACACTGGAAAGCTTTTCTAATATTAACGCAGGTCCTATAGCGCTTGCCCAGTCATAAACCTTCATTCCAGTAATATTCTTTTGAGCTCTTTTGTATTTTGTCTCATCTCTCTTTCTGCAGTTTTTCTTCAAATCTCCCTCTTGCTCGTTCTCTCTCCTCGACTGCCATACGCCTCCTAATGCTAAATGGCTACACGTTTGTTGTTGGTGTCGGTCCGACTAACTTCCAAACAGTGTTTTTGAAATATGGCTTACCCCACCTTTAACAAGCACTCGTTACCTGCAAATACCAATACTAATGCCTTTAACGTTTCATTTGCATACAAAATCCAGAGGAACTGTAAAACAAACCTTTTTTTCCACTCAGATACTGTCCACATGCAAACCCAAAGTTGATCTCTCTAAAATAAATCTGACTGAACATGAATATGATATGCATAATGCATACCTCTCAATAAAGTGTCTGGAAATAAAGAGGACAGGTCAGGTCACAGGGTCTTGTTTACCTGTTTGGTTTGAGCTTCAACTTAATGCCTGCGTAGACGTCTAGTTTGTTGTATATCTATGTGTGTTTGTGCATGTGTGTCAACACCCCTTGACCTTGGCTTGCACACACAATGTAAAAAGCCAGATAAAAATCAATCTCAGTCACATACACACTGACAGCTAATCTCATTCCCAGCTGTCATGCTTCATAATTATTATCTCTATGAACTGACTGAGTAGCGGGTGAGCCAAAATGGGGCTCTGTGGGTGGGAAGATGCGATCGATCGGCAGCAATCGGACCGTTGATAATGAAACTGCGCTGTGCAGGAGGCCATGTTGGATCTCTGCAGGTGTCTGAGAACTGCTGCGGAGGGCTGTGTCTGATCTTCATGGCAAAGAGAAAGGGAGAACAAACTGTCTTTAATGAGGGCAAATGCATGACCTTACACACATATACATACACTTTTCTGATTATACAGGAACAAATAAAAGTCTGAGGAGTGATTGATTGAAAACACAGTGGTGTCGGTTTCAGTTAAAGGGCGAAATATGTGCTCCCCTGGAAAGTAAAAGCACATCAGAGAGAAAAAGGCTTTGCTCAGAATAGAATACTAGCACACTGCACAGTATACTGCATACTGCCTAATGTAGTGTTGTAGTCAAGACCACCTAAACTGAGACCAAGACAAGACCAAGGCAGGAGAGAGACAGAGTCAAGACCAGACCAGACCTCCTTGAATTCATCTTAAAGAATTCATGTACTGCCTGAGAAATGTCTTATTATTGTAATTGTATTTATTGATTAAATAAGACACTATATAGAGCTGTTACCAGTCAAATGTAATCACTAACAACAAAATTCATCTTTGCACAGCAGGTGGCTCAGAATTGTGTTTATGTCTTGCAATTCTGACTTTATAACATGCAATTTTTATCTCACAATTCTGACAACAGAAGTCAGAATTGCGAGTTTATATCTTGCAATTGTGAGTTTATAACATGCACTTGTTAGTTTATAACTCACAATTCTGACTATATTTCTCACAATTGTGAGTTTAAATCGCAATTCTGACATTATAATTCGCAATTTTGAGTTTATATCTCGCAATTCTGAGAAAAGAAGGAAAAAAGTCATAATTGTGAGATAAAAAGTCGCAATTAGCTTTTTTATTTTTTATTTTGTGGCAGAAACAAGCTTCCATATGGGTAAGGTTAGGGACCGGTTTGGTGGTATGGGTAGGTTTAATTGTTGCAATTGTAATAATAATAATAATTTGTTACATTTATATAGCGATTTTCTGGGTACTCGAAGCACTTTACATATGGAAGGGGGAATCTCCTCAACCGCCACCAATGTGCAGCTTCCACCTGGATGATGCGACGGCAGCCATATTGCGCCAGAACGCCCACCACACACCAGCTTATTGGTTTCATCACTCTGTCTCCTCTCCACCAATCAGTATATGGGGATGATTAGGAGGCCATGATGATGGACAGAGGCCAATGGGCAACTTTGGCCAGGATGCCGGGGTTAAACCCCTACTCTTTTTCCAAAGGACATCCTGGGATTTTTAATGACCACAGAGAGTCAGGACTTCAGTTTAACATCTCACCTGAAGGACAGATTATTGTACTTATATAATTATAATTATATAAGTACAAGGATGGACGGATGGACAAGTACAATGTAAAAACATGTATGTACATAATAAGTACATTGTATCAAATGATTAATCTAAATGTTAGTACATAGTAGTTAAAGACACCTAATATAAAGCGGGACCTAATGTTTAAAAATGTTTATTGAACGTTTGTATAAAATCAATATCACTTTAAAAATCACGCTCATATTTGTGAAAACAGCTCTCTTGCTCTTGTGATATTGATTAATTATATCATATTTTATAATATAAAAATCAAGATCTCGTACAAGTATTTTTTTGCAATCATATCTTTTGGTGACATTTTTTGACACAATCTCTCTTTTTTTTTTTTTTAATAACAGAAGAAATCAAATTACAGTATGAATATGTTATTGCATTTAAAGCAGGAAGTTTTATATCCGATCACATTAATGATGTTATCAGAAAATGCATGGGCCATTTAGTGATATCCCCACAGTTGTGGTCTTGACCGATCTTGAAATAAAATCCAGAGTCCTCTTAAAGGGATAGTTCACCCCAAAAATGAAAATTCTGTCATCATTTACTCACCCTCAAGTTGTTCTAAACCTGTATAATTTTCTTTGTTCTGCTGAACACAAAGGAAGATATTTTGAAGAATGTGTTAAACTGAACAGTTTTGGGGCACCATTGACTTCCATAGTAGTTTTTTTCCTACTATGGAAGTCAATGGTGCCCCAAATTGGCCTGGTTACAAACTTTCTTCAAAATATCTTCCTTTGTGTTCAACAGAATAAAGAAAATTATACAGATTTGGAACAACTTGAGGGTGAGTAAATGATGATAGAATTTTCATTTTTGGGTGAACTATCCCTTTAATCTGAGACCGAGACAAGACCGATGCAGTCGAGACCGAGGCAAGACCAAGACATTCCAAAAAAAAAAAAAAAAAAAAATTGGTCTCAAGACCAGTCTTGAGTACTACAACACTAGCTTACTGTTTAAAAATAGTATGTAAATGCTATGATAAACTGTAGTATGTTATGCGGCAGTCAAATGTCTTAAATTGATTTGATGAAATTGATGTCATTGTGTGATTTTTATCAGTTTCTTTTGCATTTTGGATTTTTTAAGGAGGATATATTTAATATTTTATTGAACCCAGAACAAAAAAATCTGTCATTTACTCACCTTTTATGCTGCTCCAAACTTGTATGACTTGCCAGTATGGATCTTTTCCATAAAATGAATGTGAACAGAGATGGACACTGTTGAGCACCAAACCTGACAATCATAACAATACAATAAAAGTTGTCTGTTAGTATGTAGCCATGTGATATATTGAAAAAAAATGCCTTATGATTGCTTTGTGTCTTTCAGTACTCATAGAAATACAACAAATACAAAGAGATATAAACTCACAATTGTGAGTTATATAGTCTGAATTGCAAGATATAAACTTCCAATTCTGAGAAAAAAGTCTGAATTAAAAGATAAAAAGTTGGAATTACCTTTTTTATTTTTTCAGTCTTTTCTCACACAAACATTCTGTACCTTCTGCTAAAGAAAAAAGTCATACTGGTTTGGAACGACACCAGGGTGAGCAAATAATAACAGTATTTTTCATTGTGGGTGAACTATTCCTTTAAAACACAATTGATATTGCTTCTAGTTCAAATGCCATACTGGCAATAAAAGATGCAGTCGAGCGCACTGCGTTGTGGGATACAATACAGTGAGCTCTGGTTGCATATGTGTTAAAAGTAGACGGTCATCTGGGTTTTCCCGTGCATGCAGAAAATTAGCAAAAATAGTGAATAGTATAGTAGTATAAGCCTCTCAACAAACCCAGAGAGAGAAAATGGCCTGTCAAGGTCATTTGAAGAACACACTCATCTTCCCTATCAAACATAACAGCACTTTCTATTAAATTACACTGAGTGGATCAGAGATTTCTGCTGGGCAATTCACAGCCATAACTTTTAATTTTCCCTCGAAATTCAATCAATTAAGACATCCATGGTCCTGATGGAGAAATATCTCTTATCCTGTCTCATTAAAGTTGTCATAAGAGGAATGAGAATGTCTTTTTTGAGTTTCTCATCTCTCTCTCTCCCTCACACACACACACACACTCATCTCTGCCTAACAAATCATGTCACGGTCACCAGCAATATTCTACCTGAGCCCACCGTCCGAGAACAACCTTTCTAGATGATTTAATTTACGAGGGAAATGAAAACAACGCCACAACCTCCCAGGTCCTTGTTTGGTCCAGTCTTGAATGATGTCACTACTCCCCCTCCCCCCCATCCTTTCTTTTTCATCCCTCCTCATAAGGAGGGTCAATAAAGAAGGTAGGATAGATGAGGGCCCCTGTAAACAGGGTGGCCCCGAGCAGCCAGGCAGAAACAAGTGATGACACTCATCTATTCGGGTGAAAAAAGAAGGGATGACACTCATCCATTTCCTGGCAGACGGAGGTGTTTGGTCCCGTAATGAAGTCATAATAGCAGATGACACAACTGTGCAATATAGACTTGCCCTCAGAAAGCGACACCGCAGGGGGCATTTCATCATAAACTGTGTGTTTGTGTGTGTGTACATCTGCCTGTGGCGTTTGTGTTCATATGTTTTTATAGCAGTCTGGTGCACGTCTGTGCGCTCTCTTGAAATTTCCTTCTGAAATCACTTTGTAAAAATGACATCTATTTAAGCTGCAGATGACAACAGCAGGTTTCCACTCAAATAAGGTCTATGGAGATCAACATTATCATTACACATACACAGCACATACACAGAAAATTCTTCTCATTACTATGGAAACTATGGATTTGTTTAGAATATAATTTAGCATACTGCTTACTGTGCAGTATATACTGCATATTGCCTACTTTTTAAAAACATATGAAACAAATACATAGTTTGCATTAAGTGTCTAGCAGTACTATACTTCTAGTGGATTCTACAATTTTGTCACATGACCTGGCTAAATTGCTTGTTTAATTCAAAACATTGTGTCTGGGTGCTTGTAAATAAATAAAGATATCTGATGCTGTGGCATTGGGGCCAAAGCTTTGGGCTTGCAACTAGAAGGTTGCTGGTTCAACCCCACATAAAGTGTAACTTCAACCCGCTTTGTATTGTTACAATGTCGGTAGTATATGTAAATGAACCATTCTGACTCATTCGCCGTGTAACCTGGACAGAAAATTCACATTTATTTGTCAGCAAAACACATCATCCGGCAGACTGTTGACAGCTCCAGGGATTTTTTTGAAAACTACAGATTATACTTCCACATTTTTGTATCCCTGCTCGAATAAAGTCAGGGGTGTGTTTCCCATACAACGACGTAACTCGCTGCTTCACTACCATAGTACGATGCATTGTTGAACAAATCAACTAGCTAGTCACGACTGTTTCCCGAAACCGTATTGTCGCAGACCTATGACATTTGTATATATTCGAAATAAAAGATATACATTGTACTTAATGTCAGCTTGCTTATTTTTCTCAGGATAATGATTTATTAAGTTCACATTTCATAAAAACAAGAAACTATGCTTCTAATCACAGCTCGAGAGCTGTCATTATAACCACACAAGTTTGTGATGCAGTTTGCGAATGTTCGTTTGAACGATGGTTTCGGGAAACGCCAAATTGTTGAACTGTGTTAGTAACGACGGAACTTGCGATGTTAGTTGGCTAACGCACCCCTGATCGGCAGTGTTATTAACAAAACAGTCATTGTACGGGTAGATTTATAACTAATAATTGTATCATACTATGTCTATTCTATAAACAGCATCCGTTCACACAGAACGCGTTTTTCTATTCCAATGCGCTACTTTCCCATTCTTTTTCTATGTAAACGCGCTTGACGGACATGCATGACCGTTACGCTCGCGTCTCGCGTCTTTTGCAGCACCTCGCACGAGCGCCACGTTTTTAAGACGCCGCTGATCAATGTCAGTTCCAAAACAGTGGACCAATCAGAAGAACTCTAAGGCGGGGCAAGCGTTGCGAGCTTCTGTTTACAGTAGCAAGTTGGCGTGGCAACTGTTTTATTTGACTGCAACATGGCGGAGGAGGCGTTCATTATTATCTTATTTTCTTTTTTTCCATGTCAAAACTCGTATCTATCAATTCTGCTGTTTGCCTATTTCTATTATTTCCGTTATTGTCGTTATTGCATCAAAAGCGAGTCTCGAGACCCTCGCGGTGTACGCTGCGCTTTTTTTAAAGCCATTCCTGAGCACTGCGTCTCGCATTTTTAGACGCAAAGATGCGTTCTGTGTGAATGGCCCCTTATGGTAAAAATTGAACACTATGGCAACAGCCTTCTTACCTGTACGCTGCAGCATTTTCCTTCAGGGGGTTGGGCGGAACTGATAGAATGGCAGTTTCTTTCAGTTTTCCCCCTCCGCTCGGCCTAAAACACTGTGTTTGTGGTCATCCAGTTTGAAATGTTGACTACAAATAAAGAGATTTTTCAGATTTTCCATTGTGACGTTCTCTCTGTATTTACGATTCTTTGCAGCCTTTAGCCACTGCCTACAACTGGATCTGTCACTGGAAACCAAACTCTCTCCCGCTAAACATTTACTCTTTGAATTCTTGCACCTGGGAACAATACAAGTTGACACTATTATGAATAAAGTTTGCTAAGAAGTATTTCCTACTAAAGCAAGGCAGTGACTCTGGTAAGTGTATCCATAGCAGACTGGTGGGAGTAGCCTTGGATGGCAACATGCCCAGTGCATTATGGGTGTTGAAGTTTTCCTACCTTTTTAGCAAAAGGGAAGACAACAGCCTTTTTTCTCCAGTCAGGTAGCACTAATTTCAAAAATTGTTTTGCCTTTCTACTAGGCAGCCAAGTTTTATTGAAAATGGAATATTAATGTATTGAATTTTTAAAATAATATGTGAAAAAGTATGCAATATGCAACAGAAAAAAAAAAAGTGACATTATCCCTTATTAAGTTACACTACCATTCAAGTGTTTGGGGTCAGTAAGATTCTGGGGTTTTCTTCTTCTTGTTCTTCTTTTTTTAAATTCCGGAAAAGTTGGGACATTTTTTAAATTTGAATAAAATGAAAACTAAAGACTTTCAAATCACATGAGCCAATATTTTATTCACAATAGAACATAGATAACATAGCAAATGTTTCAACTGAGAAATTTTACACTTTGAAACAGTCCGTTTTAAATGAGCCTTGGCCCACAGGACACGACGGCGCTTCTGGACCATGTTCACATATGGCTTCCTTTTTGCATGATAGAGCTTTAGTTAGCATCTGCCGATGGCACGGCGGATTGTGTTTACCGACAGTGGTTTCTGGAAGTATTCCTGGGCCCATTTAGTAATGTCATTGACACAATCATGCTGATGAGTGATGCAGTTTCGTCTGAGGGCCCGAAGACCACGGCCATCCAATAAAGGTCTTCGGCCTTGTCCCTTACGCACAGAGATTTCTCCAGTTTCTCTGAATCTTTTGATGATGTTATGCACTGTAGATGATGAGATTTGCAAAGCCTTTGCAATTTGACATTGAGGAACATTGTTTTTTAAAGTATTCCACAATCTTTTTACGCACTCTTTCAGCCTCTGCCCATCTTTACTTCTGAGAGACTCTGCCTCTCTAAGACATCCCTTTTATAGCTAATCATGTTACAGACCTGATATCAATTAACTTAATTAGTTGCTAGATGTTCTCCCAGCTAAATATTTTCAAAATTTCTTGCTTTTTCAGCCATTTGTTGCCCCGTGCCAACTTTTTTTGAGACCTGTAGCAGGCATCAAATTTGAAATTAGCTCATTTTGTGCATAAAATTGTAAAATTTCTCCGTTTAAACATTTGTTATGTTATCTATGTTCTATTGTGAATAAAATATTGGCTCATGTGATTTGAAAGTCTTTTAGTTTTCATTTTATTCAAATTTAAAAAACGTCCAACTTTTCCGGAATTTGGGTTGTAATTGAACACTATTAGTTTTATTTAACTTAATAGTAGTTTTTTTTCTTTTCAGCAAGGATGCATTAATTTGATGAAAAGTGACAGTAAAGACTTTTACATTGCTACATAATTTTCCACTTCAAATAAATGCTGTTCTGTTTGAACTTTTTATTCATCAAAGAATCCTGAAAAAAAAAAAAAACTTTAAAAGCAGCACAACCGTCAAAACTGCACAATTGTTTTCAACATTGATAATAACAATAAATGTTTCTTGAGCACCAAATCAGCATATTAGAATGATTTCTGAAGGATCATGTGACACTGAAGACTGGATGGCTGCTGAAAATTCAGCTTTGACATTGCTTTTTCTTCCAGTTCAGTCATTAGACTGGAAATGGAAGGTCAAGTTTAGTGCACTGAGTTGTGGGATATGCAACTATTTAATTACTGCACATTCTGGGAGATGTAGTAGGTCATCTGGGTATTTCATGCATACAGAAAATTTGCATACAATGCAGAGCGCACAAATTGTATACTACTATCTATTATTATTGAAAGACAGTAGCCTATGTAATTCTGACATACCCATACATGCATTCATAACAATTCCCAATTCGCAGAGATGGTGGAAGAGGAAAAGAGAACATACATAAAGTTTGACACCCATCTACACTGCAAGTGACAAACTAGAATGCAGCATTTATAACCTAGGAATCTGTCTGGGCTGCAAACTACAAACAAATACAGAGACATATTCTGCAGTTTGTAGTGCAAGCTGCCCGCCGTGATGAACATGAGAATGATATGAAGTGAAATAGCAGATTTTTTGAGGATAACTATATTCTCAGCTATATATATATTTGAGTATAACAGCTGCTCTTAACCTTGACCTGTGTGTGTAATCACTTAAATGTAAATTAGACTCCAATATTTGAATTAAATGGCAGTATTCCAGAAGAAATAACTAATTACCTTCCATTTCCCTGGCCAAGCGCTGCCATCAGTACGTCTGGATTCTTGCCATCCTTCAGCAGACCTCGCAAGGAAGAAAAAAAATGTGTTCTCACATACATGAATAAAAGAAAAAAGTATTGCTGTCTGCTCCCATCTGGCTGACCGATGACTCACACAGAGATGAAGGCAAGGTTAAACCTCAACGCAAGGAATATGATCTATTCTAAAAGAACAAGTGAGCCTTTTATATTTTAAAAGCATTTCATTAAATAAAGGCAGGTACTTGTACAAATGTAATATGTGTAAGATGCTAACATGATAAACGTCAGGCTCTTTGTGCAGATGCATTATAATGCCCGAGTACAGCTGTTCAGAACAAATCAACTCTTACTCTTTCAATATAGAAGTACGTTTAACATTTTCTGAACAGCATTTGAGCAGTGTGGCCCATGTAAACTATGGCATTGATATTGGAATGCTAAGAGTGGATTTTAGCATGTTGCTATGCAGTTGCTAGGTGGTTACTAAGGTGTTTTGAATTGTTGTTTACTAGTTCAAGTCAAAAGATACCATGCTCTAGATAGATAGATAGATAGATAGAACGACAGACGGATGGACGGACATATAGATTCAACTAATAATTATTTTGTTGTGACAATTTTCTTGCATTTTTCAGGCAAGCAACAGCTAATATCAGAGAATATTATTAGAGTAACAAAAAGGTTAAATATCCTTTTTTTTTTTCTTTTGTCATCTTTCTTTTTCTATTATTTCATTCTCCCGAGGCTCATGTTAAATAACAAATATGTAAAATTGTTCCTATCCCTCAGGGATGACAATTCACACTGGTTTTATTTTCTCTTTGTAGTTCTAATGCTTTATTGGTCTCCAGGGGGAGAGACTACGGCAAAATTAAAGTACATAATTTTACATGAATTCATTATAATAAATCAATTCCTGAATTTAGGGAATATGTCTACATGTTTAAGTGTCATTTACTGTAGGATTAGGATTTGAGAAACTCTTTTAGAGCGAACAGCAGTAGTCAAAGCTGGAGAAGGTAATTGAAAAACTGTGGGCGATACCTGGCATCTCAGTCTTCTTTGGGTCAGCTGTTTGATTGTCAGGACCGTATGATGGAAAGCCAGAAGAAGGCCAACAAGATGTTTACCACAGAGCGGGGAAGACACAAGCAGATGCATTCAAACACACCCGGAGCACAAGTTGTTGGAAAAGCAAGTTTGACCTGTGGTTTCCTAGGGAAAAGAAAAATCAAAAAGTTTCTCAGTAGTTTCTCCTAGACAACAAGTTAAAAGAAAAAAGGAGACCTGCTTCTTCTTTATTCTGAGAAAAAAAAACTCAGCACTACCATGTCTCAAAAAAAAGAAAATCTGATTTTTATTGCTCTTGTGTGACAATAGTTGTCTCATTTGCTTCTGTTTAGTTCTCCTAAAGAGTTTTCTTACAAGTTACCAAAGAGCAACCTCTAAGCAATAAAATATTCCTCTATGTGGGCTGTCTAGCTAAAAATCAGCATCATATTATTTTTTGAAGTTTTACTGTTCATGATTCATCATTCCTCAGTGGATCTGATCAGTTTGTTTCAGACAGATACCCAGGGCTATAAACTCTCAGCAGGTAACAGCAGGTAAAACTCGTGCCCTCAAAATCTCTCTGAGCTGCAAACTCGCAAAACTTTGAATAATCCATTTCTTCCTCAAGGGAAGTTTTTTTCCAGATGGCAAACCAACCACAACAACTTTCTGCTATTGCTGCGGCAATGTCTGCCAAAGTCTTACCTGCAGAATGTTCTGGAAGCATTTGTCGTGAAAGGGAACGGGTGTTCCCAAGATTCAAAGCTTGGGATTTATCACCAAGAAAGTAAACAAAACATAAACATCTAAAACATACAAAAAAGCAACTACCCTAGAAGGAAAAAAATACCTTCAAAATGGTGTTCCCATCTGCAGTAGAGTTGGTCTATGATGTCAAATTTACTACTAATAATTTCTGTCAATTGCAATACAAACAAGTTTAAGTCTGTGATCCTAAACGGCTATAAATTACAGAAAATCTTACCTGCAATAACATTAATATTTTTACCAGCAAAAGTAGTGGAAGATGTAGCTTTAGATTGAGAATGTAATTAGTGATTTGGGGTGGAGACTTGTAGGAAATTTATTATAGGTAAATATTCTCTGGACTTAAGTGTCTTGCACAAGGGCACAATGGTGATTTTTCAAAGCCAACCATTCACAGAGCTTGAACCAGCAGCATACGAGTCACCAGCTCTCAGGTTTGCCCACTAAGCCACAACTAGAAATAGTGCTATTTTTTCTTCATTTCATATAACAAAAATGGCAAAATTCCCATATACAGTGTATACATACAATGAGGTCCAAAGGTTTAATGCAACATTTAAAAAATAAGGGATTTTTTCCCCCCATTTAAACACAAGAATAATCAAAGTTTTAGGATTTTGAAATATTTGAAATATTTATATATTACTGAAACATTTAAAATTTAAAGGGGACCTATTATGCCTCTTTTTACAAGATGTAAGATAAGTTTATGATGTCCCCAGAGTGTGTATGTGAAGTTTTAGCTCAAAATACCACACAGATAATTTTTATAGCATGTTGAAATTGCCACTTTTTGGGGTTGAGCAAAAACCTGTCATTTCTGAGTGTGTCCCTTTAAATGCAAATGAGTTGGTGCTCTCGGCCCCCTTTCAAGAAGACAACAACAAAACAGGACAATCTCACGCACTGAAAATGTCAGAAACTGTCAGTAGCAGTGTTCAGTTTGAACTGGAGTTGGACAATGATGCCTACAGAGTCAGAAAATATATGCTGCACCTGAGGTGCTTATGAGACATTCAAAATGGCAGAAAGCGTACAACTCACTCAAGGCCGGGTATATACTAATACAGCAGAGCGTATTAGTCACTTTGTACAGAATCTGCAAACGGCTTGTTCTGAGACACTGCTTATGATTTATGGGGATTAAAAAAAAAAAAAAAGGAGTGGGTGGAATTATATCATTATATGGTGATTGTGTACACACACTGCCAACACACATTTAGGTTCAAACACCATGTAAAAAATTAATTTAGCATAATTGTTCCCCTTTAAATATTTAAAAGGTTTGCCAAATTTGTGACACTGATTGTGACTTTCTACAGACAGACTATCATTAAAGGAAAAAAGGGGAGAAATTTAATATTCTCAAATATATATTAACTTTTCACTCAAATTGTTATGCTGATAAAATTATTACTGTTATTGTTATTATTAATTTGACTAAATATTGCTGAAAATACAATCTAATTATTCATTCAATTACTCAATACAAGCATTGTCGTTAGTGGTTTTAAACTTCCAGAACATACTGTATTTGCTAATAAAATAAAATAAATGATCAAATAAAACTGTAATTTAGTATCTAAGATTGATAGGCTACACTGTTGGTCTATGCCTAGTCTCGCGTAGCCAGACCTTCAGACTGACGGCAGAAGGTCTGGACTCTATCGCAGCTTTCATTGGCCAAGGACCGCCCAAGAGGACGTTTGACTGACATGTAACGCAACCAATCACAGTTCGTTTTGTTCCGCGTCATGTTTAGGGGTGTGAAAGGTAAAAGACTGGCGTGCATCTAATACATGTTTCATTTCAACGTTGTGCAAGATTACTGCAACAATGGAGCCGCGAACATCACATACTTTTTAAAATCCAGCATTTAGTTGATCCTGGTAAGCGCTCATCGTCACAGTTGTAAACATGACGGCGTTTGGCGCCACGGCATTTGTTTCCAGGTGGACCGTTAAAGAACGTGACACACACATCTCCTGGACATCCTGTAGAATTCAACCAATTAGATGACAACTTCGAAAATCCTGAAGTGTTTCCAGTTAAGTGTGCCATATGCATCAGACGGTCATTGGTCCGTGGGCGTGACGTCTGAGGCTGGGACTATGCCTAACAGTACGATTCTCCCTTGCATGTGAGCAGTCCTGAGTTCAAAACCCAATCCAATTTTCCTGCATTTTTAACACAAAAATCACACACTTTTCATGCTTTTACATGACCAGAATCATAATAATAATAGTGAGACTAGAAACAAAGAGGAGAAACAAGAAAAGGAGACATGGTTGAAAATGACAAATGACCTCTTATGCATTTTCTACGTGACCGCCCATCTGCACCCACAGCTCCACTTGACCTCTGTGACCCCCACCGCTGTTGCCATATTCAGAACGGCCTGACCTGATGCATGAAAGAACGAGACGAGGCACATGTCTACACATCCACACAGTGCTCACTTTGATTCCAGCCTTACCCAGCTCTGCAGACGTCCTCTGAGGCCCATCTAATCACAACAGATATCCATCCAGCCATCTTTCCTCTCTCCGCTGCCACATCCTACTGTCAACAGAGTCGAGAAGAGAGAAACTGCAGAAGACGATCTCAGAGCCGTTATTTGGTTTTTCACTGCTACCAACACCATGTTGACGTCTACTGAAATTTGAGAAATATACTGTGTTGTGAAAGCGTGCCAATTCACACAGTCTCCTGTTAATAGCGTCCTAATAACGCCTTCTCATGTTTTTCATTTTTAATGCGTGCTTTATGAAAGCATCTCTCCGGGGAACGTGCGTCCTCGTACATTTGAATGAACACAGCTCCAATAAATCTTAAGTTTATGCAACAAATAAATGAATAACAGCAAAGGAAATATGAATCCATCTTAACAGCCCCTCTTCAGCGTCAAAAGAAAATATTGCTCAATTTAAATTTAATGACTGGTTCCATCTTTGCTGGCGGAGTGGCTGGGCACAGCGCTGCTGCCGTAATAACAATAATAGACTGTTTTATGGGCTGCCCTTCACACGGGAGAGTCTGGCGTAGACAACACACAACATAACCGCAGGAGCTTAACCAGAGACCGAGGCTCGGAGACAGGAACGTGACTGAGTGGAGGCTCACGCCGGAGATTTCATTGCCTGAAAAGGTAAAAATGAAATGGGGCTGATGAATACAGCTAGACAAGTGAGGCAATAATGAATATTTCCTTTTTCATTTTACAATGTGCAAAGCAAAACATTAGTTGTAAAGAAAAAGGAGGGGGAGTAAAATGACCAATTTAAAGAAAAAAAACCTTGTCAAAATTGCATAATCCTGACCTTCCGCTCTAAACCAGAACTTCACCTTTAAACCACTATGTATTAAGCATTATGTAAGCACCATTTCACATGTAAAAAGGTTAGTCAATCATAACAGAGGTCACATATAGATGTCTTAAAGGTACAGTAGCGAAAACAGGCTTTTTAATTCTAACACTGTCTTAAAAGTGATGTATGTAATTTTTTTGGACTGTACTAAAGCATAAAAATACCATACTATGTTTGCAGATATTTAGGAAACATGCTAAGTTCACATACTTGTTTCTCCAAAAAATGATTTCTTCTACTTTGAAATGTGCGTTCCGTGTCGGAATGTCTGTTTTTGTTTTGGTCTGTGATCACGCCCACTGCCAGTTTACAAACTGGGTCTGAGATTGCAGAATATACCCTACCTAAAATGCCTCGGCATTCATCTAAAAAGCTCCATGTCCAGAGGCATATTAAAATGTGGATAAATCAACTTGTCACCTTCCATTGTCAATTGTGCTTGTTCCTGTTGCGTGTCCTCAATCTGGCAACCAGCGTGAGTCTGAGGAGGAGTGGGTGGGGGAAACAACTCTCTCTAATATTTTTTAATTTGGACTGCAGTATCCATTTTAACCGCTAGCTCTCAATATTACACCTTCATCCAGGTGCGATGTGATAAGATTCTAGTGACAAACGATTTTGTCTGTCTACACTGAGAGTGAAAATGCTGCATGACCGGTTTATCTCAGCAAATCGGAAGTTAATGTACTGTTGAATGTACTGTTGTGTGGAGAAGGATTGTAGATAAGATTTCACAGTGGGATGGGTTACCCAATGTGATTGACACAGTTGTGTCATGTAAATGGGCAAAACTAAATTATGACAGTTTTTTGTGCAGGAATGGATAAAATGCTACAAAACTTAAATTTTTAAATGACCTTTTCTTGAATAACAGTTTGCAGCTTTAAGTTTAGTGAAAGAGAGTTTTGGTGAAAGTGGGAAGTGATTAAAACTTTTCCTGTTGTAACCTCTGTTCTACCTCTGTGCTGCTGGTGTGAAGCTCCAGGTTTCATTCTGACAGCTTTTCATTTCCTGCCTAAGCAGTTTGAATTTGATTGACAGAAAGCTCTGGAATCTCCCCGGTGCTGTTCACAGAACTGGACCGACAGAACAGCTAACCTTTCTATCATTCCACGATATAGACACTGTATAGAGAGAGAGAGAGAGAGAGAGAGAGAGAGAATGATGTTTACATAAAAAACATGACATCTCATCCATCCATCCATCCATCTATCCACCAATAACCAAGTCATTATTGTTAACTAAAACTAAAAATTAAAACAATTAAAAACATTTTTTTTTGTAATTAAAATAAAGCTGAAATAAAATATAAATATTAGATAAAATATTAGATAAAAAACTAAAAAAAAAAATGTTGTGGCAACTGACATAAGTTTATCTGGAAATAAATAAAAAAAAAAAAATGAAATTAAAATTAATTAAACCTCAATAGTAATATTAATAATATATAGGTGTACTCACTTTTGTGGCCAGCGGTTTAGACATTAATGGCTGTGTGTTGAGTTATTTTGAGGGGACAGCAAATTTACACTGTTATACAAGCTGTACACTCACTACTTTACATTGTAGCAAAGTGTCATTTCTTCAGTTGTCACATGAAAAGATATAATAAAATATTTACAAAAATGTGAGGGGTGTACTCACTTCTGTGAGATACTGTATATATATATATATATGTATATATATATAATGTTTTATGTATTTGAAGAGTGGAGAAGAGTCTTGCTCTGATATTTCCCGGCTAGTTGTAGCCATTATGCTATGCTATACAGAGGATGTAAGTTAAATATAGCCTTAATATTAAATTATCAAATTTAACATAGCACAATTTGACTTGCTCTGGAACAAGTAATAGATTAATAAGACCAAAGATTGCCTGTTTTATGTACCCAAAATTAATTATGTCTCATGTTTAACCACTATAAGAGCCAGCGGCAAATCCCCGAAGCACTGGCCGAGAAGAAGCTGTTCTTGGGCCGTACATGACCCCTGAACTGCCAGTGACGGCCTGGAGCTCGCATCTCCGAAAACGTTTAAACAAATTGTAAAATAGGCACTATGATTAAATATGTCACATATTTCAGGTCTAAACAACTACATTCTTGATGGTCGCTTCAAGCTACAAACGGTGAAAGGGTAAGAGTGCTCACTAAAATATCGCACGGCTATCAGCCAATCAGAATCGAGAACCAGAAAGAACTGTTGGTTCACACAACTGTTGGTTCACACAACAGTTCTTTCTGGTTCCCTTTCACCGTTTGTAGCTTGAAGCGACCATCATGGCGGCCAAGCAAATCCACCGTAATTTTTGCGAATACTACACTTGTTGTACCACGAACTGTAGTTTTAAGAATTTATTAGGCAAGAATGTAGTTGTTTAGACCTGAAATATGTGACATATTTAATCACAGTGCCTATTTTACAATTTGTTTAGACGTTTTTTTACAATTTGTTTAGACGTTTTTTTGTTTTTTAGATGTAAATATGTATTTTATATATATATATATATATATATATATTTATAATACTAAAATAAAAGTGATCCATAATTGTTCTTACAGCAATTATTATTTGTTATCAATAGATGTGTGTTGCTGTGTGCCTATTTTAAAAAACCTTGCCAGCTATATGTAGTAACCGTTTTATAAAAGCAATAAGCCCAGTGAAGGCATGGATTACAGTGAATGTAAACCATTGCTTCTTGGGGCTTATTGCTTTAATTAAAACCATATTATGTATGTAAACTGTACTGCAATATGATAATATGTAATGTCATAGTCATAATAAATAAATTTAATTATAAAAAATAAATAAATAAAAATAGCACAAGAGGAGAGAGTGATGAAGAGAGAAACTGAAACCAGATACTGAAAAAGAGAGAAGGGGGAAGACAAGAGAAAAGGAGAAAAAGATGCCATAATAACCCCCAGCAAGATCTGCTGCAGTGTTTCAATTAGGATTTATTTTCCTTACCAGCAGTCTGGTGATTTGACTCCATCTCAGCACTTCATTTTAAAACAAAGACACAGTCAGTCACTTTCACAGCTAATTACATTTGTTATATTGGATATTTACTGCCAATTCAGGATGATATACATCACATTTACAGCTTTTGCTAATGTTTTGACTTTTAGCTGAGCGCAGTTGACCATTACCAAACTGTTTTCAGAGCCCATGTCAGTCTGTCAAAGCTGAATGGTTATTACCATCCGTCATATCCAGACAACTTAAGACTAATAATTCAAATGGAAAACAGTGCAAGATCACAAATATTTAATATGTGTGACACACAAGAGGTGAAAAAGAATGGCAACACTGTGTATATGAGAAAGCATCTCTCTTAGCATTTAATAATTCAATGTGAAGGTGCACAAGTAGAACACTCATTTTGGTGTTATGGAATAAGGGAAATGGACTAAAAACACTGTCGTTCTCAGGAAAGTCTGTGTTTTTTCTGTGAGCTTGATTCAAATACTCCCACATTGTTGTGGTCTTTCTGTTTGGGTGAGTTTGGCTGCCTCCTTTCAGCCGAATAACCACAGACTAAAATTTGCGCTCAGCGAATTGAAAATCAGCCCACATATGACAGATTTCAGCTCTTAGAGAGGAAAGCTGGTGGTCCCAGAAAAGCAAAGTTCTTTTTAAAGGAAGTCCGTTCACTTGGCGGCCATCTTGGGAACACCCTCAACCCGCTATTTGCAGTCAGGCAAGTACAGTACAACTTCTGTCTACTTCAAAGAGAAAAGACCAAAATCACTCGTGTTTTTTTAACTGCTAAATCACCAATAATATCTGACAAAAACAGAATCATAGATTGTGCTGCTTTAGATCACATCCTGTAGCTGTTTTAATCACCCGTAAATTCTCCTGTTAACTGTTCAGCCCATCTTCTCACTATTTGTGTTTCCCTAAAGAGAAGCAGTGAGTAATAAATGCCCAGATGAGCTCAGAACATCTCTGGCTCTTCTGTAATAATAACCTATTATATTAAAACCCATGATCTTTTCAAGTCACCTTCAGTAATATAAAGAGAGATAGCAATGCTTTACTGATCCCAGAAGGCAACTTCAACCGTAATATTAAACATTAAGTGCACAAAATACACACACAGTGTAATCAAGAAAGAACAATGAGTTTAACAGCATTACAGACGTAACACAAAACACAACTGCATTATCTGGCAACTCTATCTGCAAGTGAATGGGAGAAATGCTTGAGCGCACTTTATGAAAAAGCTCATGTAGATAATGAGCTGTTAAACAAGTAATAATAAATGTTCTAGAGGAGTTCATCTAATCCTGTCAATCATAACGCAAGGGAATGTAATGGCTGCTTACCTCACTCATGGGACAATCCTTCCAGCATTCCTCAACAGCTCATCTTTATTTCTATTGATTTCTTAAGGGCCAAACATCAAATGTTGGTTTTCCGCTTGCTATTCTCCCTCTTGCGGCCTCTAGAATCACATGGCAAAAAGTTGTGAAATTTGGCACACTGATTGATGAGCATCTGAGTGTTCATAATAACCCATCTGCATTTTATTTTATAATGTTTAAATCAGTGGTCTCAACAAAATTGCCAAACCTTTTTCCCTCAGATTTCTTGGGTCATGCCAAGCTCGATTTTGGGGGTACAATGGTGCTAAAGAAATTTTATTTTATTTTCCTCTAAATAAGATGGCAAAAAACTCAATGCAGCACTTTACTAAACATCCATGTTTCACTCTGCACACGTGTAACTGGTCTAACTCGACCCGCTCAGAGGAGGGATTCAAACCGGGGTTGCTGCGGCATAGGAGGCGGGCACGCTAACAAGGGCGCTAAAGACCGCAGCTTCTAGCACTCTAAAGTCACTAGCACACCTCTTGAGGCCAGGGGAGTAAGGTTTACACCCACAGCTCTTACTGCCCTACGTCTGCTACACTCGCCCCCCTAAACCTCATTCCCATCTGGTTCACAGCTCCAAGCAGGATTCAAACCGGGTCTCCGGCATGGGAGGTGGGTGCGCTAACAAGGACGTCAGTTACTAGTGCACCTCTTGAGGCCAAGGGAGTGAGATTTACATGCACAGTTCTTGCCTACTGGCCTACGTCTGTTGCACATGAAAATTTACCTTATCCTTGATGTGCTTGCAGGCGATTTTGCACTAAGTTTATCTAATATTTTTATTGTTTTTTTAAAATGTTATAGATTTAGAGTATGTAGCAAATGATAATCATTTAAAATAATATATTTTGAGACAAATGGCTTGTTTGTAATTAACCCTTGTTTTAAACAAAATTGAGTTGTCAGAAATACTGGATAACCTTGGATATTTTTTTGAAATTTCTCATTTAGGGTCATGAACATGCCTGTCAAGTTGTGACACTCTGAGGTGTTGTGGAATGCGTGTACAAAATTTCTGACGATTTTGATGTTCGTGGGTCAATTTGACCGGCAATTTCATGGTTAACTAGATCAAAAATGTTTATGTCAGTTTCTCAACTACCCTCTGAGGGTATTTAAATTTACATTTATCCACTTTTATCCAAAGAAATGTACACTGCATTGAAGACGTACATTTTTATTAGTTCAAAAATGTAAATTTAGCTGGGAATCGAACACATTTGGCATGCTAGCACCATGCTCTACTGTTTGAGCTTCAGGAAAGCACAAAAATAAAACAAAAACATTTAAAATGTAAAAAGACATTCAAAATTTTAAATTTTAAATAAAAAATAGTTGTTAAATACAGTTTAAAAAATAATTTATAAGTAATTTATAAATAATAAGTTTTTACCTGTTTTTTTTCATAGTGTGATTTTTTGTAAATTGTATTCAATCCAATTAGGGTCAATTTGATCCGCAACATAAAAATTGTACCCAGAATTCAAACATAATACAAGGGTTAGATCAACAGTTTTTCAATAACTGAAGAATACATAAAAGTATGGTATTTGGGGTAAAAAAAAACGTTGAGGCTAAATGCACAATAATTGATGTGATAATAAATTGCTGGCTTTTCTGAATCAAGTGGTCAGTATAATTAATGAAGTTGAGTGATGTTTTTAATGAAATCATCATATTGAAAAATATTATATGAATCAAATCACATTATAAAATATCACATTTGTTACTGTAAAGACAAAAAAAAAAAAAAAAATGAAAGCTGCAAACAGCGATGAGAGGGCCATCGCACCCGGGGCCACCACCACCCGGTGGCCTTAGGAAAACAGTGAATAGTGGTTGACATGCATATAATCGAGTGAATACAGGAGAAATATGTCATTTCGACGTGCCACACTTCCTGCTGCCAACAGGTGCCGCTTTGACTATTACTTAATATTGCCATGTAGATGTCTTAAGGCTAGGACTATTATCAAACATGTGAAGTTTGGAGCAGATCGGACATTGTTTGCCTGAGTTACAACAACTTCCTGTTTCGTGGCGTTAATCACATAATTTAGCACTTAGCCAAGTGTTGCATGATTTAACGTGTTTCTAGCATGTTTGGTACTTCATGGCATATATAAATGTGTTTCTGGGAGTGAATTACAGTGCAAAGCCTGCCATTTCCTGTTGTCAGCAGGTGGCGCTATGACTAACTGAATATTGGTGTATAGATGTCTTTTGGCCAGGTCTTATATCACACATGTGAAGTTTGGGGCAGATCGGACATTGTATGCCTGACTTACAACAGCTTCCTGTTTCATGGCGAAACATCAGTCTTTGTCAGGCCGCCACAGACACGCCCTTCAGCGAAAACTCAAGATCTTCCCAATTTAACGTCACAAAGGCCTTTAGATTAGGCTGACCAAATATGATGTTTATCTGATAAAATCTCTAGGAGGAGTTTGTTAAAGTACAACGTCTGGAAATGGCATAAACTGCAAATAATTTGCTGAGAAAATTCAAAATATCTCACTTCCTGTTGGGTTTTCAGATTTAGCACCCAGGGACTTTTTTGTAGGTATTGAGCTGTTACATCTGTCTGCCGAATTTCATACCTGCATGTGAAACGTAGCGCGAAGGGTGCTTAATTGAAATTTTGTAGGTGGCGCTATCGAGCCATTTTGGCACACCTAATTCTGAAACCCATATCAGGCATAATTTTTCACCACTTCTGACACGTGTGCAAAGTTTCATGAGTTTTCAAGCATGTTTAGGCCCTCAAAAATGCGATTCATTTCGGAGAAGAAGAAGAATTGACTGAGCAATTACAATAGGGTCCTCACACCATCGGTGCTCGGGCCCTAAAAATGTAAAATGTAAACAATTTATCCAATATTTACATAAACTGGCTCAGATCATCATCACCAAGCCTTACAAACATCATGGTTTTGATCAATTTCGGAACCATTTGTAACAATATGATTTGATTGTAGGTGGTTGATTGTATCTTGGCACTGCTTTGGCATACTGAAATAAAATGTTGTACTTGACCTTGAGAGCATGTCCTAAGGGTCTATGTAAAGTTTCTGGTAAAAGTTATAATTAATGGCTTTTTTAATGGTAAAATCAGAGTTTGAGTCAAGTCTTGAGCTCAAACCCACCATCAAAGACAGCAAGTCTGTTTACCCCAATCTTATTCCAGAATTATATTAAGAGAATTATTCAACCAAAAATGAAAATGTAAAATCCTTATTTACTCACTCCCATGACATTCCAAACCCATTTTACTTCCTTTCCTTTGTGAAACAAAGTTGATCAGAATGTCACTCTCTTCCATACAATAAAAGTGGATAAGGACCAGGTACTTTCAAGTTGCAAAAAGGACAAAAAAGCATCATAAAAATGGTCAAAACGACTCTTATTTCGATTATTCAGAAGCCATACAATAGCTTTGTGTAAAAACCAGACATGAAATTTTAATAAGCTGTGAAAATCTTGCTCTACGACCATGGTCACCATTAAGTTTCATTGTACGGAAAAGGGCAACCTGGGAATTCTGCTATAAATCTTTCCTTTTATTTTTTTTTTATTTTTGTCAATATGCAAACCTGACAGTCTCCCAGTAAAACCTGGAAACACCAAGAAAGTATATTTCAAATAGAGGAATATTGTTGAAGTACTGTGCATCTGAGTGGTCTGTCCCTGGCTCACTGTCTCTGCAAAGAAGGAGAAAGCAAAAGAAAGAAGCATTTGTGGGCATAAAATGTGCTTGACTGAACTGGCTATGTGATTTCTCTGAGAGTGAGAGAGGGATCTTCTGGAGTCACCCACTCCAGAGAGCCAATCTCACCCAGAGGACCCTTGAGGAGGTAAACAGATGTGGATTTCCAATGGCCTAATTTTCTCTCTTTCCTATGAATCCATCCATCGCTATGACACATATGAGATAACGAATGCAGATAGCGTGTTCACCCACCTCAGATGTGTGTTTCTGCACAGGCTGCAGCTGAATGTGATATTTACAGGAGCGACTGCCATTGAGGTGAACGTGAATGCTAACGGATAGCCTTCTCCAGGTTTTATAGACCTCCTTGTGAGTAATGCATTCAACTTCCCATGCCATTTTAAAAAATAGTAGGCAGTATATATAGCGCACATACTGTGCAGTTTTCAATTCCGATCCACCTGTGTGTGTGTGTGTGTGTGTGTGTGTGTGTGTGTTTTGAATGAATTTATCAGTGTTTGGAATCCCAGCTAACAGAAAATGTTCCCAGAATTTGACTAACCTTCTGGCAAGGTTACTACTTGTTTCAGAATGTAAATTCAAAAGTATTTTTCCCATAATGTTTACTAAATGATAAAATGGAATGTTCACTTAACTTTCATACAACAAATATTTAAAAAACTGGACATTTTGAATGTTCAGAGAACATTCCGAAAATAACGTTTTCATAACGTAATCGGAACATTAGCAAAATGGCAATTCATAAATATTGTGGTGAATTGGTGGCTAATTCGTATGATCTCATTCAAATTTCCGTATATGATCTGCTTACGCCCCAATGACGGGTATGTTTAGGGGTGGACTTTCATGCTTACTTTTTCTAATACTCTTAAGTTTTTGTAGGATTCACATTGTACAAATTCATACAAAGTCGTCAACTAACATTGTTACGTTTTCCCTTGAGAACAGGTTGTCCATCCAGCTGTGGTGGTTTGTGCGTGCAGGTTTCTCAGAGAGCGCTGAAAATGAATTTGACCTGCACGTCTGCTGTGGCTGCTCTCTGACCTCTGCATGTCCGGCCTGGCTTCAATTAATGTACACCCATCCACTAACTCACTCTTTCTCTCTCCTGAGCTTCTCCACATTCGTCCTCTCACCCTCTTCGCTTTATTTGTCTTGAGAGGCAACCAAAAATGGAGGCAGGCCGTCCTCCAGTCATCCGTCGGGGCCTGAAGGTATAATCAGAACATTAATCTGCGGCTACATTGCATGCCCACATCTCAGCCTGCCAACAAAAACATCCCCACACGTCCGACCGCCACATTCGCTAATCCAGGACCTGCTTTTAGCTTCCTGTCGTAGTGATCGAGGGATGGGAAACCAGAAGCGGCAGGCCTAGATGAGAGTGAAAGGCGTGTTAGAGGAGCAGCAGGGGTTCTGGTAATCCGAGCGGGGCTGTAGGGAGGTGCTGTTCTCTCTCACACATGAAAAAAAGAAAAACGGCCAGCTAATCCAGCGTAGCAAGACTCCAGAGGAAATGGAAGCTGACGGTATTAGCGCAGCCACAAGCACCTTTGATCCTGAGCAGAGTATTGCACGCTAAATCCGTGCTTTTCTTTTTCCAAGTCATATTTGTTCAGGCAAGAATCTTTTCCTCTGATCTTTTTCATCTTGTGTTACCTTGAATAATCGGCACTAAATGGTTTCTGGTTTTGTGAACAACAAAGCAAAACAAAATGTCCTTTTCATGGATTGTTATTAGGCTATTAAGATGGCAATGCTATTACCATGGTTTTTTGGTACAGTAATACATTATATTATTTGACATACCCTATCTACCTATCTATTAGTACTTTTTAAAAGAAATTAACCCTTTTATTCAGCAAGGGTACATTAAAAATATTACATTGATAATAAGAATACACGTTTCTTGAGCAGCAAATCAGCATATTAGAATGATGTTTGAAGGATCATGTGACACTGAAGACTGGCTGCTGAAAATTCAGCTTTGATCATAGGAATAAATGACGTTTAAAATATTTTCAAACAGAATAGTTATTTTAAATTGTAATAATATTTCAAAATATTGCCGTTTTACTGTATTTTTGATCATATAAATGCAGTCTTGTGGAGCATAAAATACTTCTTTCAAAAACCTTAAAGGGGACATATTATGCCCCTTTTTTACAAGATGTAATAGAAGTCTCTGGTGTACCCAGAATGTGTCTCTGAAGTTTCAGCTCAAAATACCCCACAGATCATTTATTATAGCTTGTCAAATTTGCCCCATTTGGGTGTGAACAAAAACACACCGTTTTCATGTGTATACCTTTAAATGCAAATGAGCTGCTGCTCCCCGCCCCCTTTCCAGCTGGTGCTTTGGATACTCCGACAACAACAAAACTGGAAAATCTCACGCAGGCTAAATTGTCAGAAATTGTTAGTAGCTGTGTTCAACCTCATATGTTCGAACCGGAGTCGGACACAGATGGAGAGACTCAGGAAGAAGTTACAACTTTTAGAATGCAACAGAATGTTTCTGAATGGTTAGGTGATGAATTTATGTAGTTGTTGTGGAGTTAACTTTATTCAACTTATCGATTAGCATGTTGCATGATCATCTATAAATTGTTGTACAGGTGCTCATGTGGGAACAGACCAGGTATCGTTTTGTTTAATTACTGTTATAATTCGTATAATCATCTTTCTTTTATGACATGCTATGACATTTGCCTTATGCATTTGCTCTGGTATCTGTGAATACAGTCAGAGACAATGGAAACTTTAGCCACATTAGCCGTACAGCATGCTAACAAGCACGCGATTTGGAAACATTCACAAAATATGTTCAAGTTTAGTTTATTTATATAGCACCATTAAAACAGCAACGGCTGACCAATGTGCTTTACAGCACCGGAAAAAAATAAATAAAAGGAGAAGGAAATAGAAAGATAAATTCACAAATGGAATCAATTATATCACAATTTAAACATCAGAAAGAAAAACAAAGGAAGTAAAACATAAAAATTCCCAAACAAAACCAGGGGCAAATTTTTTTTTAAATCAAAATTACCAACAGAAGTCAAATGCAAAAAAATAATCATCAAGGGACATTAAAAGCAATAGAAAAATAATGAGTTTTGAGTAAAGTTTTAAAAATCTGTAATGTAGGTGCAGACCTAATGTGAACTGGTAAACAGTTTAGGGCCCGCAACAGCAAAGGCACGTTCTCCTCTTTGTTTTAATTTGGCTCTGGGAACAGTGAGCAGTCTAAGACTACCGGATCTAAGAGCTTGGGAAGGGTATTGTAGAGATAGAACTTCAGACAGATATGAGGGGGATAAGTTGTTTAGAGACTTAAAAACAAAAACTAGGATTTTAAACTCCACTCTAAACCGCACAGGCAGCCAATGCAATGATGCTAACACAAGTAATATGAGTGAATTTACGGAGACCCATTAAGAGTCTTGCTGACGCATTTTGGACCAACTGGAGACGGGCCAAGGAAGTGGCATTCATTCCACAGTACAGTGAGTTACAGTAGTCTAAACGTGATTATATAAAAAACATGAATTACTCTTTCAAAGAAAAGAGAGAAAAGTCTTGATTTTATAAAGAAGATGGAGATGAAAGAAAAATGATTTAACCACTGAGTTCACTTTATCAAGTTTCAACTCACTGTCAAGCAAAATGCCTAAGTTTTTGACAAGAGTTTTGGCTTGAGATGTGACATGATGTTCATTAAGATACCTTGTGGGAATGCCACTAGAGGGACCAAAGAATATAAATTCAGTTTTCTTTTCATTGAGATATGAAAATATGAAGTGTGATACTTGTTCTGGATATGAAGTTTGAGCACAAACAGTTGCTAACGAACCATCTTTCAGAATCAAATTTTGTGCAAATCTAGCATTGAACTGACCCTTGTTTGTGAAGCAGTCCGGCGTAAAATGATTTGCACAAACATAAGACTTTACTTAATTTCATTGGCACATTTCTCATGATCTCAATAGGTGCTATAGCGAGGATATAAACATGGCTGACTATGTGCGGCTCACTCATGGCGGGAACTATGCTAAAAGGGCAGATAGTCACCAGTCATGGGCGGGGCTTGTCCCTACTGTGACATCAAAGTAGGGGGAAATCTGAAACAGCGTATTTTCAGACACTGCTTCTGATTTATGGGGTGGATTTTTACCATTATAGGCTGGTTATTTACACACTGTGGCCACACATCAATAGTGTTCAAACACCATGTAAAGTGAATTTTAGGTCCCCTTTAAAAAAAAAATCTTACCAACCCCAAACTTTTGAATGGTACTCCTGCCTCAAACTCAAAAGTATGTAGTACAAGTTTATATACTTTACATAACCAGTGAAAAGTAGAAGTGTGTGAATTGGGATGCAGCCTCAGTCTACAAAAAGTGTCAAAATTATTCCAAAAAAAGGTTTAAACCGAATGAGGTTCAATGGTTTAATCTCACTGTAACACATTAAAGTTCTGAACGTGTTACTCTGCATGACACAGCAGCTTAGCTACAGAAACTCTGAAGCTACTGAGTTTAAAGCTCAAACAACTGGAGATATCTTCTGTATGGATACCTGCTATTGCCCAACGAATACTTTGGTTATGTCTGTGTGTATGTTTGCATGGATATCACGTTACTTATGAAGACATATTACTTTCCCTATCCATAATTGCACACAACGCTGATATTTACCTGAGCATAAGTACACACATTCCTTAACGCTCACAGTGGGAAATGTCACTCGCTCACCCTGATCAAAGTCCCTGCCACGGGTTGGTGTTTGGAGCTTCTAAACCCTTACAAATATCAGAAGTGTCAGCTAAAATGTTTGCCGGAGCGCACGAGAATTAGTAAGAGACAGTGCCAAGATGTATTACTTAAGGAGGCATTTGGAATTCAGCAGGAGAACACATTTGTGACTTTACATTAAAGGGATAATTCACCCAAAAATGAAAATTCTGTCATCAATTACTCACCCTCAAGTCGTTGCAAACCTCACGTCATTGGGTCAATGGGGCCCAATGTTGTTTTGAAATAATATCCCAAATAAGATACTTTACAAACACATAATCAAGTTGAAAATCTAGGTGTGTAGATGATTTATCAAATGTTTTGTTAATTAACTATTTGGATAATTTGGATTAAATAATAGTAAAATGTATTAAAATGAGCGGGAACGGATGCAAATGAAAAGTTTGATGTTAAATGCATTATGAAAGGCTGTCCTTAAAACATTAAAAATATGACTTTGGCTCGAAAACTTTGGTATGTCTGGATGAAACTCTTAAAGGGTTAGTTCATTTTTTTCATTTTCAAAAATGAAAATTCTGTCATTAATTACTCACCCTCATGTCGTTCCACACCTGTAAGACCTTTGTTCATCTTCAGAACACAAATTAAGATATTTTTCATAAAATCTGATGGCTCAGTGAGGCCTACATTGACAGCAAGACAATTAACACTTTCGATGCCCACTAAAGACATATTTAAAACAGTTCATGTGACTACAGTGGTTCAACCTTAATGTTATGAAGCGACGAGAATACTTTTTGTGCACCAAAAGAAACAAAATAACGACTTTATTCAACAATATCTAGTGATGGACAATTTCAAAAAACCGCTTCATGAAGCTTCGAAGCTTTACGAATCTTTTGTTTCGAATCAGTGGTTCGGAGTGTGTATCAAACTGCCAAAGTCACGTGATTTCAGTAAACAAGGCTTCGTTACGTGATAAGTGTTTCGAAATTTCAATGGTTCACCACTAGGGGGCATAACTTTGGCAGTTTGATACACGCTGATTCAAAACAAAAGATTTGTAAAGCTTAAAAGCTTCATTAAGCAGTGTTTTGATATCGCCCATCGTGGATATTGTTGGATAAAGTCGTTATTTTGTTTTTTTGGCGCACAAAAAGTATTCTCGTCGCATCATAACATTAAAGTTGAACCACTGTAGTCACATGAACTGTTTTAAATATGTCTTTAGTGGCTTTGTGGGCATTTGAAAGTGTTAACTGTCTTGCTGGCAATGGAGGCCTCACTGAGCCATCGGATTTTATGAAAAATATCTTAATTTTTGTTCCGAAGATGAATGAAGGTCTCACGGGTGTGGAACGACATGAGGGTGAGTAATTAATGACAGAATTTTCATTTTTGGGTGAACTAACCCTTTAATATATGTAGTGAAAAGGTACTTTGTGATTTGAGAGAATTTCTGATGATCAGTTGGGAGATTAGAACAAAGAGTTTTGGAAATTCCCCAGTTGTGAAAATAGTACCAAAGTGAATAAAAAGAAACCATAAAATCAAAGGGTAAAAAGACAAATAAAATTTTCTTGGAAACTGAAGATGAATAGACGAATATCAGCAGTGAGGACAGCATCAACCCTTTTAAAGGACTGATAAGCAAACTGAAAGAGGTTCAATGTGTGCTGTAGCTGAAATGATATATCTTTTAATGAGCCTTTCAAAGCATTTACTCAACAGAAGTTAATGCAATAAGACATTAGAGCATTACCAGCAGTTGAGGTATGCTGATCAATACATGGCTAAAGTAAAGTTGGTAATGTCACCTGGACTCTTGAGTATATTACAGTTTTTAGTTTCGTAACATTTGACTAGTTAAGACATTGTGTAATAAAAAATAATTTGCATCTTTATTTTGTTTTGTTTCAGTTGGCCAAAGGAATTTTTATTTACTTCCTCCCCCATTTCATATAATATTCCAGTTCTGCAGAAAGGTTTTCGGCAAACTTCTGCTTCCACACGATCTGCGTCTGCTTATGAGTTATTTGATTTTTTTTACCAGTTAATTTTAAACAAGAATAAAATAGTAAACAGTTTTCAGTGTCCTCATAGGAGGGGGAATCACACTCATTTTCAAACCGTTATGGTTAGCAAAATAATACATGTGATTTATTTCGCCATGCTCGAAATCAAGGACTTGTGGCATTTATTTTTGGGTTATGGACTGCTCTAAAGCAGGAATAAACTGCCTTGGGCCTGCCATTGTCAAGAACACCCACATTTACATATAAATTGGGAAACTGAGTGAGCAAGAGTAGAGAAAATCAGAGAGATAGAAACAGAGAGGGGGGGGAAGAGAAAAATATAATGATATGTTGACAGTGTGTGGTCTTTAGTGAGCGTAAGAGTGCCGGCTGTGAGTGTAGAGAACGACGCTTTAATATCTTATGATTTCTGGCTTGCAGCTAAAGGCCTCTCCTGTCATCCGCCTGTATATGTGAGTGTAAATTCTTTATGATAGAAGTAACCCTGATCAGACGTGCGTTTTTCTATTCAGCGGTAGAAATATTTAAACAAGTGTTATTTTGAGACTCTACAAAAAAAAACAGCTTTTTTTTTTGGATTCACGTTTATTTTGCATTCATATTCATAAAGGATATAAAATGTCATGCTTTAATGCAAGATGCAGTACAAACCCAAAAAACAAATGCACTAAAGCATTTGAAAAAACAAACAAACAAAAAAAAACTTTTTTTTTCCAGTGACGACTTCTTGAACTCTTCGAGTTTGTCTGGGTTGGGTCCATTTGCTCTTGTGTGCAAAACTCCTTCAAAGTTCTTCAGTAGAGTTCATTGGTCCCTTCAAAGTCCTTGAAGTGCAGGAAAAAAGCGACCTTAATCAGTCATTGTTTTGAGTCGAGGTGAAAAACAACACAGTGGCTGTGAATTGTGTCCCCTGGTGGCGAGGCTTTGATGGGCTAGAGCAGATTAAAGTCAGCGCAGTAATATGGACACATTAAGGGTAAATTGATTTTGCTTGGAATAAAAGGTCAGGATAAGTGGTTTTGTGAGAGACTGGCCTCTCTCTTCATTAGCTTTCAGTCCCTCATCTAACAAGTTTAGGCATCACACACTCTTTGGTCACCCAACCAACAGGAAACAGGCCTCAGGGAAGCAGCTTTTTTCAAATGTCACTCTTATAATGTCAAATCATGGATTATGTGTCAAAAGCACAAAGCCTCTTGTGTCAATTGACATGGACGATGAATTAGGTGTCTGCAATAAACCACAAGTCTCACAGGGGAGTTTTGAATTGTTTTAAATTAAAAATTGTCTATAAGGCTGGAAGTGGGAAAAAAGTCTTCACATGTTCTGACAGCACTGCAGATTTCATTATATTATGCTAGCCTGTTTCAGTCTCAGTGTAAAAAGTAAAACAGGCAATTGAAACAAAGTAAAAAAAAAAAAAGAATGAAAGAAAGAAAAGTGTTAGATATAATATCCTAATTACAAGAAAAAAATAAGAGTTACATTTGTATGATAAAAAGTCATACTGTGAGATATAAAGTCACAATTAAGATAAAAATTGCAATTAGGAAAATTGCAAATTATAAATACCTCAAGCCACAACTGTGTGAAATGTATCAGACATATGATATATAAAGTCATACATATGATATATACACTGATGAACCAAAACATTATGACCTGTCACAGGTGAAGTGAATATCGTTGATCTTCTCCTAACAAGGCCACATATTAAGGTCTGGGTAGACTAGATGGTAAGCAAACAATCAGTTCTCATAAACAATGTGTTGGAAGCAAGAGAAATGGGTAGGAATAAAGATCTGAGTAAATTTGACAAGAGCCAAATTGTTATGGCAAGGCGAATGGGTCAGAGTATCTCTGAAACGGCAAGGCTTGTGGGTTGCTCCTGGTCAGCAGTGGTGAGAATTTTGTGTAAGGGCAATCAAGGATATCCCACGGTCCGAGCCATCAGAAGGTCTACTGTGGCACAAGTCACACAAAATGTTAATGTTGGTTATGGGAGGAATGTGTCACAACACACAGCGCATCGCACTCTGCTGCATAGCCACAGACCAATCAGAGTGCCTATGATGACCCCTGTCCAACTTCGAAAGCACCTACAATGGCAAGCAGGTGCCGGAACTGGACCTTGGAGCAGTGGAAGAAGGTCGCCTGGTCTGATGAGTCTTGTTATCTTTTACGTCACGTTGACAGCTGTGTTTGTATGCACTCTAAAATGTAATTCAGGGTACCTGTTACCACAACTTAAATAAATGCATAGTTGCGAGTTAAAAATTGTAATTTATTGTTTTAATTAAACCTTTTAAGTTGCAAACACTATTTTGTAGAGTTCTGTTGACATAATAATGTTGATCATTACATCAACTTAGTGTCGTCTGTAATTTAAACTCAAATGTCTGTGTTAATTGGCTTTTTTTAAAAATTAGATTATAGTAACTTAATGAAATGATCTTGATAACTTCAGAAATTAGGCAGTGGATTTCTAGTTCCCAGCATGCTTTGCAGAGGACTGGATAAGGAGAACAAATGTTGAAATGTTTTTAGTGAAGGGAAAGACCTATTAGTGTTCAATGCGGTTATGTTTTATGTCTTAAGAGTTTCTGTAATGTTGAAGTTTTTGTGGTTACCATTGTGCTGAAGAGTAGATACATGAAGGTAGACACTACAATGACTCTGTAAGCAATGACTGCGCTAATGCTAGTGACAAGTAATATCTTACTTGTTCATTAAATATACATGTTAAATAAGTTATGCTAACATGTGCTATGATAGCTGTTATAGCTCTGTTCCACAGCTATAACTCTGGTAGTTTTTTTGAGTAATCAACTTAAAAATGTGTTTATGCTACAAATTAAGTTCCACTAACTCGATGTAGCTTGTTGGTTGAATGTAAATTTCACTCAAAGCTGTCATAACTAAAGAAAAAAAAATGTATGCAAACTGTTGCGTTCATTTTTTTTTTTTTTTTAAAGCCAACACATTATTTTTTTAGAGTGCAGGATGCACTATGGGATGACAAGCTGGTGGAGAGTGTGTGACGCTCTGGGCAATGTTCTGCTGGGAAACTCTAGGTCCGGCCATTCATGTGGACGTAAATTTGATGAGTACCACCTACCTTAACATTGTTGCAGACCAGGTATAACCCTTCATCACAATGGTGTTCCCTGGTGGAAGTGGCCTCTATCAGCAGGATAATGCACCCTGCCACACTACACACATTGTTCAGGAATGGTTTGAGGAACATGATGAAGAGTTTAAGGTTGCCCTGGCCTCCAAATTCCCCAGATCTCAATCCAATTGAGCATCTGTGGGATGTGCTAGACCAACAAGTGTCGGACCAATCCATGGCGGCTCTAGTAAAAAGTAAAAAGTGAAAATTACATGTGAAGGCCAAGTATGGTAACCCATACTCGGAATTTGTCCTCTGCTTTTAACTAGAGATGCACCGATACTAAATTTCTCTGCCGATACCGATAGCCGATTATTCAGAATGATATCGGCCGATACCGATAGTTTGGTTTTTCTTAAGGAAAAACAAAAAATCTCTCCCAAATAATGTTGCAAACTATACAGGGAACCCTCTCATTTGGTACACTACCATATTAGAGGTTACGATTAACAGCAGAGGTATTATATTCAGCTGCTGTTTATTTTCAGATATAATAATTACACTCAAATAAAAACTGAAATGTATAAAACTTATCACGTAAGGTAGTTTTCATAAGCACTTGTCTTCATGGCAAATTTGCACAAACATATAATTAACAGTAAATAAGCTCCTCTCTAGTGTTTTTTTTTTTTTTTTAATATGTAGATAGCTAAGGAATTGTGAACATTGGAAAACATTCCTGAGGTAAATTTGACATGATGTGACATATTGTCCACAAGCTGTTTTATTGACGTCTTTCTGCGGTTGAAACACAAATAAAGTGATTACATGAGACATGATACATTCTGGTAAGTTGTACAATATATTTCAACATACCTTTGATGTTCATTCATGTTTTTCAAGATATAACTATTGAAGAGGAAGAAAAGACTCGCGCTTCGAGCTGCCGCCTGAAATGAGGAATTAAAGCGATCTGACACGTCATATTTAAGAGCGTCAAAACGCCATTTATTGTTTGAATTGCATGATAAAATGTACAGAATTTGAAAACTGAAACTTTAATTCTTATCAGAAGTAATAAAGCACAAATCTTTTTGCGATTATTGGATGGGAGGCGCTACAAATAATATTTGATGTAGAAAAAAACGCAGACCTGGCAACCCTGGCTTGAACTACGGGTGATTCATAGGGTCAAAAAGAGCCTGCTTTAACGTCACTGTTTTTAAACTGTTAGTGATTTTCTTCACACACAGTATGTATGAGTTGCAGTCTGAACACGTCTTTCCGCACCCTTTTGATTGACAGGATATAATCGGCTCTGACCATCGGCAGTTTTTAAACAATCGGCCGATGGTGATAATAATAGCTTTTATCGGCCGATACCGATTGTTAGCCGATACATCGAGTCATCTCTACTTTTAACCCATTCAAGTTAGTGAACACACTGCAAACCGTGGACACACACACACCTTGAACAGTGGGATCCCGGGGAATGATTGGGGGTTAGGTGCCTTGCTCAAGGGCACCTCAGTCATTTCCTGTCGGTATTGAGAATCAAACCCACAACCTTCGGTTACCAGTCTGACTCTCTATCCATTAGGCCTCCCCCTCACAACCTACAGGACTTGAAGGATCTGCTGCTAATGTCTTGGTACCAAAAACAACAGGACACCTTCAGGGGTCGTGTAGAGTCCATGCCTTGCCGGGTCGGCAGCATGCGGAGGACCAACAGCATATTAAGCAGGTGGTCATAATGTTTTGGCTCATCTGTGTATGTGAGATACGACTAAAATTACGAGAAGGAACTCTCAAATTATGAGAAATAAAATTGCCATTAGCAGAAATGAAAAAATAAAGCTGTGAAATATAAAGTAGAATTTTAAGATATAAAGTTGCAATTATAAGAAATATAAATTTTTGAGGTTTAAACAGGCTTCTACATTAAATGCATTCAAAGTGATCTATACATACTGTAAATCCAGATCATTTCTCATTTATGAGTCATGTTTTATTAACATGATAAATGGATTACACTTCCATTATGACATGCGTGTCGATTGGAGATTTTGCACTAGACTGCTGTGACAGAACATGTGGCTATATTAATATTTTAATATCACTTGCCATCTCCTTATCGCATGTAACACTAAATTGTTTTGACATGCTAAGTTAAGAGATGCTTGAGAAATGGCTGAAGCTCCTGTATGTGATGAGCTGACAGATACAGAACATAAAGGAACATGGTGAAACATTATGACAAAATGCACACAAAAGAAACATGAAAAAAGTCAAATTATTCAACATATATTCTTTATTATTCTTTAAGGGAAAAAAAATCTGTTCTTGAATTGTTCATGATGTAACTGTCATAACCGTTTCACGTTAGGTTTATGTGTGAAACATCACAAAATTATAGACCTGTCTCTGTGTGAGAGCATCCACGTATATGCATGTCTCATATTTATGTCAACCTGATTAATATTCTATCTTTAAGGGCCTTCTCCTGGAAATTAACTTTTCCGCCGTGTCTCTGAGAGGAGATTGGATGTTTAATAAACTGTCTCAACGTTTCACAATCACTGAACACATCAGATCGGATGTGCACTAAAGCACTTAAAAAAAAAAGAAAAAAAAGAAAAAAACCCCCCTCAACATCAGGTCCCGCTGCATCCCATATGTGGATGCAGTTGCCATGACAACAGCACATAGCACTATGATGATTCAGTGATCTTTTGCCTAAATGACCCTGATTAGGGTCCTCTAGTCTTCTAGAGTAGTTCAGCATCAGTCAAAGGACACACAACAGTGTAGGAGTGAAAGCTCAGTTGGATAATGACGCCCACCACAGCACAGAGGTTCAGAGAGACACACAGACATATTAACCCTTAAATCAGTTTCATATCCTGGGGGATACAGACATTTGAGAGGCAAAGGGGAGGGAGGCTAAGCGAATTTCAGAATCAAATCTTAAAAATGGGCTGCCAAATACTTGAGTAACCTGGTATAAAATCTGTGGCAGCATCTAAATGCAACACTGCAGCATGCAGTGAGAAGAGCACTGTTGCTCTCTAAGGAAATACGGTTTCTAAAGATGATGCTATGAAGTTCATGTTGAAAATTATGAATTAAATGTTCACATTTGTCATAATATCACACAATCTCCATATCTCGGAGAAGACAGAGTCTGAATAGGGTAAAAACAATTTAAAAGAAGACCTTGAGGTTTTGTGGCCTATGTTTTAAAATAAATAAATGAATAAATAAATAGGTACAAAACAGCAACAAATATAATAATAATAATAATAATAATAATAATACAAAAACACTCATGAAGTTTTAGTCAAACGATACCAGGGCCAGATCGTGGTCATGGTACATTTTTAGGGCGGAAAACATTATATTAGTTGTCATTCTTGGTATGAACAGGCCTTAATAAAAAGTTCTGAAATCAAACTAAAATTAAATTAAATTATTTTAGAAACAAATGGGAAAAAAAAAAAAAAAAAAAGTGGAAATATTGCTGTATATTGCCAACTCTGCATCACAATCGAAACTAGTTTTTCTTAATATATTTCTTCTTGCATTAAATAATCTTTCTAATTTGATGTATTTATACACTTAGATCTCCTACAAACTAAAACTGAGTTAATCATTATCATGAGTTCTTCAATATTGTTCCTAAAAGGTATAAAACAAATAATTCCATTTCCATAAAACATCCATGTTCATTTTTGTCTGAAAAAAAGAAACACAAATCACAATTGTGTTATTAATGCATACATGCAATTATATCATAATAAACACTTGCAATTAACAACTAACAATAATAAATGTAATAACATAATTGATGCCACTAACTATACAAAATTCCTAATGAGAAAACACTTCAGTGCAATTTCACTGTAATACAGTAGAGCTTCTCTATTGTGGTACAATGTTGTCACATGGCAAAGTCCATATATTCTCAATTTCCTGTAAAACTATGTTAGATAATGTTGATAAACAACATCTAATAACTGATCAAAGACGCAGCAAAAAAAGAAACATACCTAAATGTGCATTATGGTAGTACAGGGATTCTCTAACATTTTTGTCAGTCAAATCTCTTTGACGTAAAATATTTACTTGAAGTATTTACTTGAAGTTAATATTTCAATAATTGAACAGCACATTCACATGGTCACACTTCTGATTTGGGTTAATGGTCATATGACATGCAGGGCCTTTTTTAGTGTTTAGAGTGTCTTATTCTGATTGCTTTTAAAATTTACATTTTATTTTATTTTTACATAATTTTATCATCACAATTCCTCACAATTTTATGAAAATAGCAAAACAGGAAGTTAGTTAAAAACGTTAAATAAATGAGTCTTAATCAACTTTTTAAAATATTCCAAAGGAGCATTTCTGATAGTGAAGGGAAGAGCTTTCCATAACTTGGGGGCTTTGAATGAGAAGGCTCTTTCCCCATGGTCTTAAGTTTACATGAAGGCTGATTAATTGAAAGTGTTAGCAGAACAGAGAGAACGCGATGGAGTATAATCGACTATGGTGTTTAAAAAGTAACTAAAAACATCATTAAAAACTGCAATAACGTTTCATTGTAGTATAAAACTTTGAAAATAAAACTGGATTAGTTAAGCAAATTTCTTAATGTTTTAAAATTATGAAATCATAAATCAGCGGAACCAAAGTTTACCACTTTAAATTTAATATAAAAATTTTATATAATGCAACTTTTACTTTCGGCCCACAGACCTCGATCACATTTGATTTTTGGCCCTTCGTTGTAAAAAGTTTGGGCACCTCTGGTTTAAATCTTACCTTACTGATCATTCTCAGTTTGTTGTTTTGGGAAACAACCAACCTGAAGTTGGACGGGTCTGCCATGGTGTCCCTCAGGGATCTGTCTTAGGTCCTATATTGTTTAGCATTTATATGCTTCCTTTGGGGCAAATCATTAGGAAATATGGTTTGGGGTATCACTTTTATGCTGATGGTACCAAAATTTGCATCAGCTCCCAATCTGATTTTACTTTCACCTCTATTATTCTCTTGAAGTGTGAGCTGGAAATAAAAACGTGGATGCACCATAATTTTTTAAGATTAAACTGTTCCAAGACAGAGGTTCTACTTATTGGCACACCAGCGGCTATTCACAAAGGTAGCCATTTTAATTTGATTATGGATGGTAGTGTCGTATTCCCATCTACTCAAGCTCATAACCTTGGTGTGATTTTTGACAGTCATCACAAAGATATGCTGCTGCTGTAGCATCTAATGCTTTGTGTGTTAAAATGAGACTTTTAAAATCAATTCTTGAGTGATTGGGAAGCCAGTGCAACTGTGAGAGCACTGGTGTAATTCACAAATCCCCTGAAGTTCCCTCACAAACCCTAGTTTGGGAAACCCTGGTATAGCACATATAGAAAAACCGTGGACCTGTGGATAAACTGGGACTTTTTGCAGAATCAAATGCACAAAGTCTGTCTAAAAAGCAAAACCAGAGGGTGTTGTTAGCGGCTTCACGGGTGACTCATTTCCAACTGCACTTCAGCATGTTTAAGAGCACTTTTCAGCTGCTCGAGAAACATTTGACAGATGAAATTGATTCCACCTTGGCTCAATCATCGTGAGTGGCAGAAACAGGATATTGTATCTTTAACGGATCATTAATTCCTCAAAGGCATGCATTTGGCTCAGTGCTGCATATTTACAATGGCAATAGTCCAAAATAAAATGTCATAAATAAATTGCATCATGTCAGTAAGCGACACGCTGAATAGAAAGGTATCAATACTGGTTTTAGAAACATTCTCAGTGATCCTGTGGCAGCCACAGAGTTTCAGCAGGAGAATGACATTTTTATTAGGTTTTATTCATCATCTGACTCGAGCGCAGAATGTGAATTCATCAGCGTATTATACATACATATGGAAATTATTCCACTTGAGATGCTAAAACTCTTTTTCCCCCACAGTAATGTCAAATCTGTGATTGGTATGGCGAAAGAGGACTGGTGTGTATAGTTATTTTATTAATTCACTATTTAACATGAACTCGCTGAATTTAAAGAAGAAAAGTGTGAAGTTTCCAGAATGATCGATCGAGGCGGGTACCGCTTTGAAGGGGGACATGAAAAGGTGCGTCTGCGGACATCTGGTCATCCGACGACTTTGGTACCAGGGAGATTCTGTTTACAACCAGATTAGCTTTAAACTGCTCTAAAGAAAAAACAAGGTTTTGCAGCACACATTCAATTCCCAATGCATCTCAAAGCACAACACAAGTACCCATTACTGAATTCAGGCCATGTCAATCTACAGACTTCGATCTTCTTTAGATGTCTGAAAACGACAGAAAATCTTTGTATGACAAATGGTAGAACCACAACCACTCAAAGACCCCGTTTACACCTGGTATTAGGATCCGTCAATCAACTGTCAATCATCCACTGCACTAAAACTAGTTTTGTGCTTACCAGCGTGTGGCTTTAAAAGAAAACGGGGGTTCAATATTAATATTAATAATAATAGTGTATATAAATGTTTGAGGCTAGTAAGATTTTTTAAGAAATTAATACTTTTATTCTACAAGCATGCATTAAATTGATCAAAAGTGACAGTAAAATCTTTTACATTGTTACATTAAATTTCTGTCAAATAAATTCTGTTCATTTGAACTTTCTATTCATCAAAGAATCCTGAAAAAATGTATGACAGTTTCCACGCATTAAGAAATGTTTCTTGAGCACCAAATCAGCATATTAGAATGATTTCTGAAGGATCATGTGACACTGAAGACTGGAGTAATGATGCTGAAAGCTTTGCCATCACAAAATATATTCAAAAAGAAAACACTTTTTTTTTAAATTTTAAAAAACTTTAAGATTTTTTTTTAATCTTACTGACCCAATTTATTTTTTTTTTTTTAAATCAAATAAATGCAGCCTTGGTGAGACTTTAAAAAAAAAATTGTTATACAAAAAAAAAATTGTAAAAAAAAAAAACAAACAACAAAAAAAACAAACTACAAATTTTTGAACAGCAGTATGTGTGTGTATGTATTTGCTATATTCAACAAAATGCATAAATGCGAATAATAACCGTCTATTTGAAAAAGAAACAAGACTTGACAGATTAATTTAAGTATGACTGAAATCAACAATCAGCGACTTTGATCATGTGAAGCAACTCTCTTAAAAAACAGAAAAACTTTTTTGGCAAAATGGAAACACCTCTACAAAAACTAGACTGAAGAAATGCCCATCTGTCTCTGCTCAGTTCACTCAATGGAAGTGTCATTAAACCAAGTCTAGGAACACTAATAAATATGGGTATACACACATATTCAATAGTTTGTGTTAGTAGTTTGGACAACCCCATCTGTGATCTCACCGTAGATTTAATTCACCACCTGCAGGGTTGGAGGCCTCCGCCACGACGACGAAGAATAGAAGGGGATGTTTAAATCTGTTCTTTCATTGCGAGGAATCCCATAATCCCACTGGCATGAATCAGCAGCAGGAGATGTCTGGATTAAGCTGAACGTTCCCAGATCCAGATCGGAGCTCTTGCCAGACCTGCTGATAAACAGAGGACGCCTCCTAAAAAACAGCTACATCTCCTTGTATGGTGGAATGAAATATCTGCAGTGTGATCATCCGGATCCATCTGAAGAAAAGAAAATCACAAATGAGATTGCTTTATATAGCTTGATTGTTTCACAGCGAAGATACTCTGACTCCTCTCCTGAGAAAAACACCATTGTAATTTCAATGCATCTCTACTAGAGTTTTAAGGCCAATTCACACTGCACTGACAGACGTTTTTGCCAATTGATTTGGTGGTTGTCTGGTCGTGGAATGTCTGAAAAGTGATGTACTGTAATCTAGTGATTGTCCGCATTGTTCGGCGTCTATCAGTGCAGTGCGATTTGGCCTTTAGATGTCACAAATGGTGTTCAGAATTGCCCAGAAGCCAAAATCTGCACCAGAAGTCAGAGATTTCAATATAAACAAACATTTGTCAACAAATTCTTCCAAGATCTCATTGAGCTATGTTGTCTACTATAATTTTATAGCTCTATACTCTAAGGCCCAGTTTACATCTGGTATTAAGATCCGTCTCAGTTGTTATGATCAGTCAGCCAAAACTACTTGTTTACACCTGGCAGGAACATGCATCTCAAATGCATCTCGAATGCATCTCCTGTGACCACTTGTGATTGGATTTCTAGGGCAGGGTCTCTTGATTTTGGGACTACATCACTTACGACAAACGTTTAAAAAGCAAAATAAAAGTAATCACTAAAATTCACAGTGATGCCATAAAAGAACCATTTCTAGTTCCCCAAAGAACCTTTTAGTAAACAGTTCTTAAAAGAACCATTTTTTTCCCTAGTGTGAAGAACATTTTAATAATCTAAAGAACCTTTTTCCACACTAAAGAACTTTTTGTGCAATGGAAAGGTTCCATGGATGTTAAAGGTTCTTCGAGGGCAGTCGTGGCCTAATGGTTAGAGAGTCAGACTGGTAACCTGTTCGGGGTGGGTTTGATTCTCAATACTGGCAGGAAATGACTGAGGTGCCCTTGAGCAGGCCACCTAACCCCCAATCGCTCCCCGGGCGCCACAGCTAAAATGGCTGCCCACTGCTCCGGGTGTGTGTGTTCACTACTCACTACTCCTAATGTGTGTGCACTAGCTTGGATGGGTTAAATGCAGTGGACAAATTCTGAGTATGGGTTACCATACTTGGCCTTCACATGTCAATTCATGATGCCTCAAAACCTGTGAAGAGAAGGCGCCAAACCCTGCGGGGACTTCAGATGACGCAAACTCTGGATCAAAAAGCACCATTCCAAATTTTGCTATATATATCCTAAACATTGTTATCATTTATTCATTACTTCCATGAGCTCATTGTTTCTACCTTAAATTAACATATTGCTTAAATTAATACATTGTTAGCTAACTGTGTGATTTGTATATGTACATTTCTGAAATTACATACTTTGGACACAGTCACCTCTTATAACAGATTACTCTAAATTGTAATGTTGACATGCATTTTCTGTAAAGTAGCTTTGAAACGATATGTATTGTGAAAAGCGCTATACAAATAAATGTGAATCGAATGTGAATTGAATTTAACTGAATTGAACTGAACCATCAGTGTCAATAAAGAACCTGTTTACTGCTTCCAAAATTGAAATCTTACCACAAATGTGAATTATTTATTTTAGTTGGAAGTTAATCTTTTGCATGTATGTTTCTGTGCATGTAACTGGCGAAGTTTAAAAATCTTGTTTTGGAGAAACGGTTAATTGACATTTTGTTGCTGTCCAAGATATCAGGATTCATTAGCATTTACCAATGAATTTAAATGCATTTCTTATTTTTGAATGTGGTCTGAGTGATCCAATCACAATATATTTTGTACTTCTGACTGGATCACCCGAATGGATGTTTAAATATATATATATATATATATGTATGAAGACTTCAGATGCAAAAGCCTCTAAGTGCCGTCTGAAATTTTCTTCTAAAATGAGCATTTTTATCAAGCTCGTATGTTTAGGTTCAGTAATTTCACTTTAATGGCAATTAATAACTGATCATAAACATACGAGCTTGATAAAAATGCTCATTTTAGAAGAAAATTTCAGATGGCACTTAGAGGCTTTTGCATCTGAAGTCTTCAATATATATATATATATATATATATATATATATGGGTAATAAATGGGGTAATAAATTGTTTATTTGTAGAGACAACTGGCCTTATTATTTGTGAATCACAAGCAGAATGATTTCTGTGTAAATCAATCATAAATCATTTGTTAAAAAAAATCAGCCATTGAATTTAATGCGATAATTTATTCAAGAATGGTTTTACAAATTTTTTAGACAAATTATTCCAGATCTAATCAAACTTCAATTAAATATAAATGAGCTCTCCATTATATCTCCTGAGCTTTGAAAGAGCAACGTCTAAGCAATAAATCTTTCCTCAGGGTACAGTCTCAACAAACAATCCACTCCTATTGTAATTGAGCGAAGCATTTTGAGATATCACTACAGAAACTTGTGAAATTGATGTTAAGACAATCAAAACACTAATCTGAAGTTTAAAAAAGTTATTAAAAAAAAGTTTTTAATAGCTTTGTCAGGTAATATCATTTAATCGATATACTCTCTAATGAGTTGAATGTTTATTATAGTTGGAGCCATAATTCAGAAGCAGGATGTGTTCTGAGTGAAAAAGTCTCTTCTCCAGCTTGAATTACGGGCTGAGCGTTTGACAGCTTTGGGTGCAAGAGGCTCATTAGCTTCCCGCCTGACTAATAAACCCAACGCTGAACAAATGCAATATTAATACTGCCAGTCTATTCTCTCCCTATCATTTACATATACTCCTGGAAGTGTGCAGCGCACCTCCGCAAATTATTAATGCACCGATTCTGCAGCTCTCTGTGGACACAGGACTTTAATGACTTGCTCTGTGCTTTTGTGGATTTGAACCGGGACAAACCGTGTCTCAGAAGATGATCTTCATGGAACGCACTGCGTTTAGTTGGAGGGATTGTAAAGGGAAGCTGTCTGTCTCTGCTGGAGAAATACGAGGAGTTTATGAGCAGGTATGTGCGAGAACAGGAAGATCCTGAGGCACAGAGAGCCATGGCAACTATACTTTTTGGCTAAGGCATTATGGGATGTACATTATTTCCAGCAGTGTTTACTTCTGATGATTTATGAGGCCTAAAATAAAATCTCACATACTATTTAAAGTTGTTCTCTTCCAGTCTTGGTGAATGCGATAATCAATATAGTTTTGTTTTGTTTTTCTGGAAAAAAAAAAATGACTAAACACTTAAATGTTATAATTTCCTAATGAGCTATTGTATTCATTTGCGTTGTGTTTAATTGCTGGCCTATACATGCATGACTGTTTAATCAAGGCTTTTAAGGCACATCACACCGTGATTGTTGCATGTTTAAGATTTTGTGTCAACTTTATAATAGCTCAGCATTTGCTAGCACATCAAAGCAAATATTACAATGAAAAACCAAGTGTTTACAGTAACGTATGTCTGCTACAATATCTTGTGACACTTTAAAAAAAAGTTGGCATCAATAAAAAAAAATCATAATTTTATTTTAATGTCATTATCTGTTGGAGTATGATTTTCAATTTAAACAGCTGATATAATTTTACAATTATATATTTTTATTAATTTCAAATTCTGCTCAAATATACCTATTTTAAAAACATAATTTCTTCTAGGCTACTTTTCGAGATATAACAGCAACACATAGAACCAAATGCATGATCAGTATAGAGTATGCCTACTTCTTTCTTTAGAAACAAACACTCTGGACATATTTTAGCCAGCACAAAATATCAACATATTTTGAGAAACTAGTTTTACGATCTAAAAAGAATGATGCTGCGTCAGTCTTGACCCCAGCGGTTTCTCATTCAAAGCAAACTTTCGCGTCACGCGTTTGGCCTCCTTATAGCGATGCACAGAGCTCTTGGACATTCAGTCTCATGATATCGGATGCCTTGAGAGTTGTATGAAAAACCTAGGTTGTAAAATCTCACCTCTGTGTTCTGTGGTTTGTCGCGCTCCGCCTCGCCCCTGCTCAACACGCGCCCCTCAAGCAATTTCTTGTGGCCCACGTGATGTTGTCTTCATTGTGAGCCACTTAAAGCTACAATATGTACATTTTTCGCCGCTAGAGATCGCCTATTCAAAACAAAGGCGTAGCTTGATGACGCCGAGTTTGAGCGCGGATTCTTGGGAGATGTCGTCTTCACCTTACAATCAGTGGAAAAGCATTGGGACGGGACTCGGGCAGAAATGTTCATGGATGAGATTATTAAGGTTACTGTAGTATGAATGAAGCAGAGCAGGGCGAGTGCTGTTGGAGCTGAACGAGGCCGCTGGAGTGATTGCTAATGAGAGACGAACACGACACATGCCTCGAGAGCAGCGGAACTTTTATTATGCCGCAGTCGCCGCTTCCGCTTCTTCCGGTCAAGCGTATGACAGCACTGTTTATCATATTAGATACATTTGACTGTGTTGAAAATGATGTTATAACGTTACTCTGAGCGTTCGCTTGGCGGCTGGCGGCTGCTGTGAGACACGTTGCACACTGCAGTAAGCTAGATTGATATTAGAATATCATATTAATAAATGCTGGGTGGCTTGTGTTGATAAATGGCATGCAATTAATTTTAAAACGTATTGTATGATGGAGAAAATGCTGTATTAGCTACTTGACAAAATAGTTTTCTACAAAATAAAACTGGAAACTGAGGGTAACGTGGATATGACTGTCACGGAATGCTCTGAGACTTCGGTAAGATCCAATTGCAGTTTATTTGGGAATCCAACATCAATGTCAAAAGCCAGGCAAAGGGTCAAAATACTTGCAAAATCCACCAGAAACAGTAAACAAGAAACCAGGGAGAGTACTCAGATAAGCAGAGTGACAATAACAACATAAGTGATGACAGCTGGGTGCAATGAAGCGATGAGTCCGGAACAAAGGGTTATGGGAAATGGAGTCTGAAATGGTGTGACAATGTCCGGGGTGGAGTGCCCTCTGGTGGCTAACCAGGACACTCCAACTGGTGATCATGACAATGACGCCATTGACAGGCGACTCCCAGACACGTCTGTATCCTTGGTTAAAATCGCAATTTTCTCATGATTTACAAATAGTTGGAAACATTTGGGATATAGTAAGTACTCAACTGAACAAAATATATAACACTGGCCTAGTGGTTTTTGGATGTTTTACTGCAAAAATTTTACATATTGTGCCTTTAAAGGTACAGGCAATGTTTTTCAGAAACGGTTTTTGTTATACTGGTTGAAACTCGCTTCACATCTGAATTGGAATGTCCTAAGCCCTTGATAACTTGGAATCCGCTATGGAGTTGAGATATTTTTTTTTTTCCCCTATTTTTTGCAGCATTCTATATGTATATAGGTGTGTTTGGGTTGTTTTAAATATTCCAAAAAATGTAATATATCATAGAGTTGTTTGTGGTGGGGTAAATTAAACGCGTTATGCGGTGACACCACAATTGTGTTGCACTGTGGTATATGGAGCTGCCTGAAGTGTACATATGAAGTAGACTCGGTCAAAATCGAGGGAGCGAGGGTCTGTCCATATAAACTTCCCTCGTCCACTTCATGAAGTGGAATGCACTTCAAAATGGTGGTAGGGATGCTCAGGGAAGTTCGCGAGTGCGTGTCTAAAAAGTGGAGTGGAACGCAGCCCTAGTCTTGCATAGACTGACGGCAGAAGGTCTGGACTCTATCGCAGCTTTCATTGGCCAAGGACCACCCAAGAGGACGTTTGACTGACACGTAACGCAACCAATCACAGTTAGTTTGTTAGGCGTCATGTTTAGGGGCGTAAAAATGTAAAGTTGATGTCCCTACAATAACAGATCGGCGTGCATTTAATAAATTATTCATTCAAGAACGTGTAAGTTTACTGCAACAATGGAGCCACGAACTTCACATACTTTTGAAAATCCAACGTTTAGTTGATCCTGGAAAGTGCTCATTGTCGCAGTTTTAAACATGACGGCTTTCTTCTTTCACAAGGGTGTTTGGCGTCACGGCATTTGTTTCCAGGTGGACCGCTACAGAACATGACACACACGTCTCCTGGACATCCTGTAGAATTCAACCAACTAGATGACGACTTTGAAAATCCAGAAGGGTTTCCAGTTAAGTGTGCCATATGCATCAGACGTTCATCCAACAGTCTGTGGGCGTGATGTCTGAGGCTGAGACTAAGTGAGATCTTTCAAAGCTAGCTTGCTATTGCTAGCCTTTCCAAAATTGCCTATGCTACCTTTAAACTGCTGTATCACAAACTTGTCTTCTTTAAGGAGTATGTAGACAGTACATCTACAGCGATTAAAAATCAGATTAGTCTACTTTGCACACTGTATGGCAGATGAGTGTTTCAATTGTAGGCAGCGTGTAGACAGCTAGACAGTGATTTAGACTCTGAATCTTATTAACATAGAATTCAGCATGTTTTTTTTCGTTTACAAATTGAATGTGGATCATCAACACCAATTTATACTGTATCTTGATTTTGGTTTTTTTAGCTTGGTTTTATTTTTAAATTGTATAAAATCTTAATTTAACCTATCAAATTACAAATTAAACATGAAATACTTTAATTGTAAAATATATAGTTCACTGGATTGTGAAAGAAGAACAAAACTGCATTACTAGATTTTTGTTTATTTTAATAAAACATTTCTGGGTTGCATTTCCTACAAAAATATGATGATATACACTGATTCCATTAAATAAAATTACTCATACTCTGATATAAGATTTTCACCATACCAAATACAACACACAGTCTACTTGCTTCAGTAATATAAAATAATTATTGAATAAAACAGGAGTTCGGCCCTTGAGGCTGTTTTCTGGCCCCTCCAAAGTAGCCCTGCTCTAGCTGTTTTTGAAAGCCTCCTAAATCATTACAGCAGTACAGTGCCATCTAATCAGTCAGCAAGATCCCAGGATTCTGATATAATAATATTAATAAAAAATACAATCTTCTCTGTATTCCAAGCATCTTTTTGTCTTTTGCCCAAGGATTCAAATAATTACCAAAGGGCTACAGTGGACAGCCATCTCGCATATCAGCTCTGATTGTAAATATTTCATTACAGGAAGATGTGTAGAGTGCTTTAGGCTAACTTATGAAGTGACAGGCCCAGCGAGCCCCCACCATCAATAAAAGCTGAATTTTTTTATTATGAACGCACAGTGATGCGGCGCAAGGGAACGTGGGTTTGACATACTCTAGAGGTCCAGCTAATACTGTAAAACATGATTAATACAGTATCCGCAAAGAATTCACGGGAAGCAAAAATATTCTGGCACCGCCGAGTTAGAAATGCAATATTTATATGTGTCTTCAGTAACTCTTTATTTGACAGTATCCTTACAGTATGTGTATGCATATTTATTTATTTGTCTATGCATTTTTATTATTTATTTGTCAGGAATTTATTTACACTGTCCTTTTTTAGAATGTGGTTAAAAACGTGATTTAATCTCAATTCTGAGATCAAAATAAAACCAAATGCTGAACAGCGTTTAAAAAAACCATGGTTATATTTGTAAAGGCACAAATTAGTGGTTTCTACAGCTGTTTAAAAAATTACATTATTCTTTTTAAATGCTTCCTACTTCATGTTTGAGAAATGTTAGTAATCATTTCTGAAACATCAATAAACCATTACTCGTGGCCAGTCGAACATCCTTTGAAAAACACTGTTGAACCAAATAAGAGGAAATTTTGTATTCTACTGCTCTCATCCAAACTGTATGTATAATTAAAAGCTCCTGCAAGCAGGTCTTGGTGTGTCTCGTTAATCAATTAAAAGCAAATTACTGTCTGCACTTAATGAATCCCTGCCATGGAAATGTGGTAGGTGTTGAAAAATGTAATAAATAAGAAAGAGAAAGAAACAGAAAAAGTGAGAGTGTGTCTGAGAGGGAGAGAGACAGAGATCGCCATTATATTCGGTTTTATTTTCATTATTATGTAAGTGGTGCTTACTAAGGCACAGAACTGAAAAAGGACTAGAAGGATCACATCTTGGGATCAGAACATTATAGAAACCTTGGAGTAGACTCTTTCCACTCGGGCCAACAAGCAAACATTCAGTAATATACTAATAGCGATCAAGCAAAGCCAATCATAACATCCATATAACAATGGATCTCATTCACTAACTCTGCTTACAAATCGGCGTACAAACGTTTTCATGAACAAATCATGATTCATCAATAACGTTCGTTCTAAATTTTATCCTAAATTTAAGAATAAATGTTGGAACAACTGAAACCACTCGTACGCAAAAATCACATGATGTTGCAGATTTGCATATCTAAAGCTGGCTAATTGGAGGTCTGTAATCTGGGTCTGAATTAAAGGTGTTTTTGGGTTTGAACTTGTTTTGAGGATGGCATTGCTTGGCACACTTGGCATTGTTGCTGCGCATGCTCTCAGGTGAGAGTGTCTTTAGAGAACGTCATGTTTGCTGAGAGTGGTGAAAGGAATAATTCATTAATGTTCGAAAAAAGTGTACATTTTTTCCGTGAGAAGTTCTCCTGTTCTCCTAAATTACGAATATCCTCCGCAATTATTAGTGAATGAGACCCAGTGAGTCCCTGAAATATTTTGGCCCAGAAGATAATGGGCACAAAGGAGTGCTCTCAATTTCTTTTCTTTTTTCTTTCTTTTTTTTTAAAGCTGCAGTCCGTAAGTTTTGCCTCTTTGTCGCCATCTCTGTTTGAAACCTGCAATTGCAGTTATTTGTGGAATTATCATTTTATGTGGGTTGTGCATCGGCACGGCTCCTCAGCGCGGATGAATCTAATGTTTGCTGTCAGTCACCACATCGGTGTGGGTACTATACTTCGGAATCACAGATTCTACGTCATGGAAGTATGACCAAAATAGGGCCCCGTTTATACTGCGTTTTCGTTTTAAAACGCATAAGTTTTGCTACGGTTATACCTGTCATTTACACTATGCCGGGGTTTTCGAACCTCGAAAAAAGAGAATTTCGAAAATGCTTGCAGACCCCGTTTTAGTCTGAAAACGCCGGGATTGCGTTTCAGTGTAAACGGACCAAAATGGAGACTTTTGAAAATGATGCCGTGGCTGCCCATGTTGGCTCTGCGTATCCTTGACGACCGTGTAAACAATAACATGGAGACTGAACTGCAATCTTTGCTGGCTTTGTTGTCATTTTTAGAAGCCATTGTGCAGTTAAACTCAGCATTTTTTTAATACTGCAGCTGCCTACATGCACAAGAGGCAACTGTTTACACTTGTACGCACATGCCCAGTGTGCATGAACTGTCATGTGACGTGTTTTCGGCCGTGTAGTGTAGACGGAGATCGTTTCTGAAACGCTGTGGAAACGCCAGTGTAGACGAGGATCGTTTTCATTTTAAAACGCCATTTTAAAACAAAAATGCACTAGTGTAAACGGGGCCTAAGAATTTTCACCAGAAAATGTAATCTGAACAAGTAAGTAACATGTCTGCCACTTTTGTTCTGACCAACTGAGAAATAAAAGCATTAACATTAAGCCGACGATAAATCCCGCTACCAATGGGGATTAAATCTAATGATTGCTTAGCTCACGTCAAACCGTGCAAATTTTTAATACTGTTGTTCTCAAATTGTTATGTGTATTTAGTGTGTATTAGCGTTACCTGTAGATTTCAATTTCTGTAGCCACTCCGCAGTCCGAAGTCTTTTGCTTTTGACTACGGGTGAATCTCCAGTTGTCGCTGATGATTGTCATTTAGACCTTTCTGGATTACAATCCGCCATCAAAATAATAAATTTAATTATTCCAGCTGCTGTGAGAAAAGGCTATAAATGACCTGCTACCTGCACCATCCTCACATGATATAGCCTATAGCTGGGACTCCTTTTTTATGTTTACAGACGTGACGTAATGACACAAAGATGAACGGCTGCATGCTCAAATTTCCAGCGGAAACCCACCAGTACCGATTATAAAACATCATTACAAGCTTACCATTGTGAATCGGGCTAAGGTAAGGAGATAATTTTGAACACTGGCTGGTTATGTACTTGCTCAAAAATTGATTTTGGATCATTTTTAAACAAAAAAGTTACGGACTGCAGCTTTAAGAAAATGAAATTTATTATTATTATTATTTCACAACTGTTACTATATTTATTTTATTTTCTCATTTTTCTACACAGTGTATTTCTGTACTTCAAGTAGCCTGCTTGATATGCTTTGACAGTATTGTAAATGTCAACAATCATGCCAATAAAGCTTTGTAGATAAAATGACAAATAGGCAGGAAAGAGAGAGAGAGAGAGAGAGAGAGAGAGAGAGAGAGAGAGAGAGAGAGAGAGAAATATGTGTTGCATCGAGACCACAACATTTCCTATTTCTTTTTATTCAAAGTGAAAATCAAAATAAAAGCGTACGTTTTTATTTGGCACCATCTGTTCTACAGATCCTTGTCTTACCCTCCCCCGTCTCTCTCTCTTTCTTTCTGTGTGTGCTGTGATATCACTGATATTGAAGGCCAGATGAGACCATGAAGCAGTCTGAGACACATCCATTGGTGTTTGGTGTATCACAGGAAATTAGCTGTGCAGGAGTTTTGTCCCATAACAGATCAGAGACGGCAAAGAACATGTGTGATTGACAGACAGACAAGAATGAAAGAATGTCTGTCCTATTTCTGTTTGGCCATCTCACCTCCTCTTCCTTTTTCTGTACGAATGCATTGTGCCTGCATTCTCTCGTCACTGAAACAGTTGCATTTTCAAACCTCAGAAATATAACGGATGGCAATTTCAGGTAAAGGTCACAATAAAATCAACCTGCTGTATCTCCACATATCAGTGTCTTCCAGGATATATAGCCGTCGCTCTGCTGCCTGCAGTCACTGCTGGTCTGGAAAACAATGTGAGGCTCATTCAGACATAATGACAGGGGCTCTGTTCCAAACCCTACTGAGCTGCTTAGCAAGACAGCGTTTTAAGGCTTCAGAGGTTTGCCTTGACAAAAAGGCTGTTCTGAATCTTTGAGCCGCCTCATTTGGCCAAATTTTAAGGCATTATTGCAGTTATCTTTCACTGGTAAAACATATACTGTAATATTATATACTTATATATAGAATTTATACATTTGGGAATGGGTCAGCAAAAATCTATCATTTCGTAAATGTTTAACTTAAAAAAAATATTTATTTTTATTTTGCGATTATATATACATTTTGCAAAAAATATATATTTATATATATATATATATACACACACACACTGATTTCTTTCTAATTACGGTTCAGCAAAAAATAATTCAAAATTACATTAAAGGGATAGTTCACCCAAAAATGAAAATTATCCCATGATTTACTCACCCTCAAGCCATCCTAGGTGTATATGTTCTATCTTCTTTCAGATGAAAACAATCTGAGATATATTTAAAAATATCCTTAGTCCTCCAAGGTTTATAATAGTTGTGAATGGTAATCCAAATTCTGAAGACAAAAAAATGCATTCACCAAAAAAAAAAAAGAATCCATATGACTCCAGGGGGTTAATAAAGGCCTTCAGAAGCGAATCGATGCGTTTGTGTAAGAAAAGTATCTTTATTTAAAACTTTATAAAGTAAAATAACAAGCTTCTGGCGCGACAGCCATACGCATTCGATGTACGTCCAAAATGCCATGACGTTCTACTTAATGACATGACGTACAACGCGTAGTACGTCATGTCATTGTGTAGAACGTCATGACATTGTTTACTACGTCGTAGAAGTTAATGCTTTATGGATGTACGTATAATGCGTATGGATGTCGCGCCAGAAGTTCGTTATTTTACTTTATAAAGTTTTAAATAAGGATACTTGTCTTACACAAACGCGTCGATTCGCTTCAGAAGGCCTTTATTAAGAAGATAGTCATATACACCTAGGGTGGCTTGAGGGTGAGTAAATCATGGAATAATTTTCATTTTTGGGTGAACTATCCCTTTAAGGTCCTGTTTACACTAGTGCATTTTCGTTTTAAAACACATAATTTTGCTACGGTTACACCTGTCATTGACACTACATTTTCAACCCTCAAAAACTGAGACTTTCGAAAATGCTGCAGAGCCCGTTTTAGTTTGTAACGGAAGTGTGAACAGACCAAAACGGAGACTTTTGAAAACGATGGCGTGGCTGCCCATGTTTGCTCTGTGTATCCTTGACGACCATGTAATCAATAACATGGAGACTGAACTGCAATCTTTGCTGGCTTTGTTGTCATTTTTAGAAGCCATTGTGCAGTTAAACTGCATTTTTTAAATACTGCAGCTGCCTACCTAAATGCGCAAGAGGCAACTGTTTACACTTGTACGCACATGCCCAGTGTGCATAAACGGTCATGTGACATGGGTTTTCTGTCGTATAGTGTAGGCGGAGATCGTTTCTGAAACGCAGTGTAGATGAGGATCGTTTTCATTTTAAAACGCCATTTTAAAACGAAAACGCACTAGTGTAAACGGTGCCTAAATGTGATAGTAGTTCATACCATGGGTCTATGCTAACATCATGGTAGCTGCCCATGCACAGTGTTTCTCCTCAGTCACTTCTGGTTATGTTTTGGTAAGGTAGCTATGTAGACAATAGATAACGAGGCAGCTCACTTGGTTCTGGAGCAGAAACATAGTTTCAGGTGATGTACAGCTCTGCACCACACTGTGGGTGTGTGTGGCTGGTATTCTTCAGTCTCTGAGTGACAGCTGTGCAGAAAGAGAAGCCAGAGCCGATGCTGTTAGAGCCATGACAGTGGGAAACAGCGGTGGTGTGCTGTAGAGGAAGGAGACATATTTGCTCAGTTAGCATAAAGTACATATAAAAAATAAAATACAAACGAGTGAGATTTTGCTTGGGCAACTAACTTAGCATCCTATGTCATGTCATACGTCAATATCTATTTTTCAATTTATATATTATCATGCTTGCAAAAATGTATTTTGGCTACTTCTGAATGGCTGTCAATGGAGATAGATGCTTTGTGGAAGCACAGCACACCATTGGACAAATTAGAAACAATGTCTAGACTGATTTACCCCCTCATTTCATGGTTAATTGCAATTAGACACTTATCCTATTTCAATGAGCCCTTCGAAGTGCATTGCCGACCCTTTTGAGGCTGTATGAAATCTTTAGGGGTTGAATCAAAAATGCAGCTTATACTGAAAATGAAAGAACGTCTTTCTTTGAAATTGCCTTCCTTCTCCTTGTCTCTCTGTCCATTTGTCTCTCGATGTGTAAAACATTCTAGCTTTTAAAAATCGAGTCTTTGGTACACAGTTATTGTTTGGACTGGTTAGTCGTAGAAAATAAGCAATCAGTTTTGTATCTTTGATTTGGTGGGAGCTACGGCATAACTCATTCATTTGCGCTCATCTTCGAAGTGGCAATAGAGGAAATTGGTGAACAGATTGATGTCAACAGGGGACACGTTTTTTAAAAAAACAACAAACCCCAGCAAGACGTGCCAAATCAATTCGGAAATATTGCTTCATTTCTTTCTCTCGCTTGTCAGGGTCTCGCACCTTGTTTTTATGACTGATTTACATGACTCTTGCATCATTGACGCGCGGCGGGCGCGCACTGAATGCGATGCCGATAATAATCGAGCCAATGGCCTGTGAATGACAATAGCAAAAGATGGACTGTGATCAGAGAGATTTTCCCTGTTTGTTATGGAATCCGTGTGCCGTAGGCTGATTTTCAAACGGCATACTGCAGGCTCCATCTGCCAGAGAGACAAAAGGACTGGCACAGTTTTCATTCTCTGGTCGGGCTGTTAACTTGTCACGGGCAAAGCTGTCTCACAGAAACAAGAGGACGAAGGGGGGGAAGCAGCATCCAGCAGTGTTAAAAGCAATTACAGGTGGAAGAGATCTCAGAAAAGGGCGCCCGAGATGATAACGGTGCAGTTTATGCTATGTTTGACGTGCGTGTGTGGGAATGCGTGTTAATTTAAAGCTTTCTGATGGCTTGTTCTTCCAGCAGGGTTCACAGTGTTTAGATGATGTTCCCACGCTAAGTGCCTGCATATTAATGTTGGGTATAAAAGTGCAGGAAAAGCGAGGAAGATGTCAGAGCCACATTGAAGACCCTGCCAAGGAAAATATGGAAAAATGCTAAATCCTTCAGGTGGGTGAGAAATTAGCTGATATCTTGAACATGTTCATTGTATTTTAGCACATGGAGCTGTGTGCTCTTTTCATTACCATTGTGTGGGAGAATGTAAATGTTTGTGTGCATTCAAAAGATGGCCTGAAACGACTCAAATCCACAAATGCTAACGTTTTTAGCTACACTAGCTGAATTTCAAGTGTCACCGTGTTCCAAAATGTGTCAGAACAGGTACATCAAGTACATGTAGCATTCTCAGCATTAGCGCTATTGAGTAAATTGTCGTCTTGTACAGTCAGTTCTTGCTTTCATGTCAACTACTGTCATGACAGAGCAACAGTTTTCATCTTGGTTATTGGCACAGACATTTGAAGGTAACTTTATTGCCACCTTGAGGTTAGTCACCACCCATTTACATTAAAAGAACATTTAACTGAGAGCTGCAGGGATGACATATTTTTGTAGGCCAAAACCTGGAAACAAGGTTAGCATTTTAGCACTTCTGCCCATAGGAAAATTTTATTGCTCAGTGGTTGCTTTTCTTAAGCTCATGAGACTTAGTTGTGATTCTCATATATCCCTCATTTTAGTATGAATAGAGTTTCAGATGTAAAATTCCTTAGGAGAAATAAGAGTAGACACAACTGAGACATGAGAAATATCTGAGAGAAAAGGAGTTAAAACTGAGAATGTGGTGGAAGAAACAGAACATCTCTTTATTGTCTTGCTGCGGTCTCTTTTAAGACTCCATTATAGGAATATTTTACTGCTCAGAGGTTGCTCTTTCTAAGCTAATGAAACTTAGTTGTGATTCTCATACATCTTTCATTGTAGTATCATCACTGTCTCAGATGTTTCTCCTACAATTCCTTAAGAGACACAACTGAGACATGAGAAAGTTCTGAGAGAAAGGAGTCCAAAATGAGAAACAAGAAATCCTTTATTGTAAAAATATTTTCAGGTTTTTTTTTGTTTGTTTGTTTTTGATGACATTGGGTTTTTTCACCTTTAATGGAGAGGACAGTAGGATGAGAGACAGGAAACAATGGGAGAGGTCAGAAGAGAACAGGAGCAGGAAAGTACCTTTAGCTGGGATTCGAACTTGTGCTGTCTGAGGTGCTGCTGTGCCTCAATGTTGATGTGCTGTCCACAAGGCTATGGTTCTGACAGAGCTTTCTGATCTAAAACTTGTCTTCTCTGAAGTTTTAGAAGAGACCTCAGTAATATCCCACACTGAGCTCAGATTTTTCTCCTTAGCTAAATATAGGCAGTGTCACTAGCTGAGCACAGTGTGCGATGTTATTGAGATCTCTTCTGAATCTTTAGATGAGACAAATGTGAGTGATCCAGTTTCTCTAGCTAAGGAGAAAAATATGAGCACAGTGTGTGATGTTGTTGAGATCTCTTTTAAACTGTAGAGGAGACAAATGTGAGACCACAAAGTCTCTACCTAAGGAGAAAAATATGAGCATAGTGTGTGATGTTGTTGAGATCTCTCCTGAATCTTTAGAGGAGACAAATGTGAGTGATCCAGTTTCTCTAGCTAAGGAAAAAAATCTGAGCATAGTGTGTGATGTTGTTGAGATCTCTTCCGAATCTTTAGAGGAGACAAATGTGAGACCACCAAAGTCTCTACCTAAGGAGAAAAATATGAGCATAGTGTGTGATGTTGTTGAGATCTCTTCCGAATCTTTAGAGGAGACAAATGTGAGTGATCCAAAGCCTCTAGGTAAGGAGAAAAATATGAGCATAGTGTGTGATGTTGTTGAGATCTCTTCTAAAACTTTAAAGGAGACCACTGTGAGAGTGTTAGAGTTTTTGTTTCAAAAGACAAGTGTGAGAAGCAGGAGGCTCAAGCAAAAGTCTCCATTTTATGTTAAAGTAACCTCATTTTTGTCTAGGAGAAACATTTGAGATGTTAAAGAGATCTCACTTTTGATTTTTCTTTCCTAGGGGTGGTTCCATCGTCAGTGGGATTTTTGAATGGGATTTGAAATAAGGTCTGTGGTTAACACAAGATATTTTCATGTTTTATTCTATGACATAAAATACATCAGTAATAGGCTACATCTTTTTTTTAAGGCTTTTACATCTCTTGAAAAAGGCAGTTGCTAACAAGTCGCTAAATGGGACTACAGAGGATGTTGAGGACATTAAATGTCATCACGTTGATCAAGTAAACTCATCTACTCACTGGTCTGCTTTCACAGCCTTGTTGTGTTTAGATTCATGTGTTTGCAAAGTATTCTAACTCAAACTTTCGGGGAAAATTGTCTTTAAAATAAAAACTAAACAAGTTATTGAAAGCTTAGCGTTGAAGCTATGAAGTCATGCGACCATGGTGAAGTTTATAGTCTACATTTAGCTTTTTACTTCTGGTGATTGTATTTAGGCTTCATAAAAGTTGTGTTCATTTGTGAAGATTATCATGATAAACAAGACATGTAAGAATCATAAACTTTTATTAGTCATAGAGCTTATTTTCTGCAATAAGCCAATGGAAAAATCTTGATGCTAACTTCTAGGTTGGCCTACATAAATACATCATCACTGCAGCTCTCTTTGCCATAAAGTACCTTTAAAAATTGCTTAGTTTGTTTGAGTATCCCGACATTATAACATTGGCTCAACCGATGGTGTGAGTTTGTGGCAGGATCTGGTTTTCTGGCCAAAGGCAGACAGGGCAGGTGTTCAGGTAACCTGTTTAAAGGGTTAGTTCACCCAAAAATTAAAATTATGTCATTTATTACTCACCCTCATGTCGTTCTATTACCCGTAAGACCTTCGTTCATCTTCTGAACACAAATTAAGAAATCCAATGACTCAGTGAGGCCTCTATTGCCAGCACGATAATAAACACTTTCAGATGCCCAGAAAGCTACTAAAAACATATTTAAAACAATTCATGTGACTACAGTGGTTTAACCTTAATATTATAAAGCGGCAAGAATACTTTTTGTGCGCCAAAATTACGACTTTTCAACAATATCTAGTGATGGCTGATTTCAAAACACTGCTTCGAAGCTTTACGAATCTTTTGTTTCGAATCAGTGGGTCGGAGCGCCAAAGTCACGTGATTTCAGTAAACGAGGCTTCGTTACGTGATAAGTGTTTCGAAATTTCAATAGGTCATGTGACTTTGGCAGTTTGATACGCCATCCGAACCACTGATTGTATCACGGTTTTCACCAAAATATTAATAATAAGAAATGTTTTTTAAGCAAATCAGCATATTAGAATGATTTCTGAAAGATCACGTGACACTGAAGACTGGAGTAATGATGCTGAAAATTCAGTTTTGATCACAGGAATAAATTACATTTTAAAATATATTCAAATAGAAAACATTTTAATTGTAGTAATGTTTCACTATTTCAGTTTTTACTGTATTTTTTGATCAAATAAATGCAGCCTTGGTGAACATAGGAGATTTCTTTTAAACATTAAAAAAATCTTACTGATCTCAAACTCATGAACAGTAGTGTATGCACAACAGATCCACAAACAAACAACAACAACAAAAGGTAAGTCAAGCATTCTTTGTCTGCAGATACTTGTGTAGACCAAGATTCTGGCCTAAAGGAGAAACAAACGGAGAGAATAAGTGAGCAACAGAGAAATAAAGTCAGAAAAAGAGAGAGAGGTGTGAGAGGTTTGGCTGTTGTTCAGGAGATATTAGAGTTTAGGAGTGTTGACTCATTTACATCAGAACAAAACAGGCAGCAGCTTGACGGCAAGAAAGGGACATCTGCCCTCATATGTAGACTGATATTTCCCTCTGCGAGAACAGACTTCAGTCAAACAGAAATGAGGTTCTGTTTTCATGTGCCTCGGAGGGGGTGGAGGAGTTTTCATCCAACAGAAGTGTGATTATGTCACTGAAACTTCTGATATTACTTTTGCTTATTGAGTTCTGTTTCATATGAGCGCTTAAACGAGCTGTTATGCCCGTTGCCTTGATCAAAGTTCTCCGCTGACTCACCACAAAATCAGATCTTTCGACGTTTTATCAAACCTCAGAAGTACAGAAACATATATGCAACTCCTCCCCCTCCTTTTAATTAAACAAATAAACCACAAAACACAATCAAACATAAAATAAAAAATACAAACATATAACATATAAACAAATATATATCCATTCATATACCCTTTGTGGTATTTTAAAAGCACTCAGTTACTATGGAACTGTGTTAGCTAAACAAGATGAGTATTACCATACTGACTCCTCTCATCCATCATGGCTGTCTCATCCAATCAGAGGGCAGGATCTCAGATTGATCTGCCTTATAAACATTTAGGAGTTTCACTCTTTCTCTTGGTTTCGCATTTACTCAGGGCTCTATTAGTACGTTAAATTTCACCCCAGTTTCGCATTGCCAGAGGTCACCAGCACATGATAGTTATTCTAGAGGAAAGTGAAATGCAAATGAGTGAATGACTTTACATGGTTGATTCCTGGTCATTAGCTGTTCCAAACTTGTATAAATGGATGATCAGATGGTCAGCCAAATGACAAATCTCGTTTCAACCTGGTAAATATTGAATAAGACAGTTAGAGATGGTGGACAACCTTGTAACAGCAACAGATCAGATACCTAATTTGAAATAAATAAATAAATATATAAATTTAAGACCCATTTATACTTATGCGGCCCTCTGTTGTGGTGAGAAATCGAGTCCCCCCAGGAATCTGATCTCCTTTAGGACCCTGAGTGATCCCATTGGTTCAACGGACTTTTAATGGGTAGTATTTTTAGTGCCTGATTACAATTCCTGCAAAATCATGTTATGATTTATATAGTTTAAAATGCATTATAATGACCGTTGATGTCTGTTAAATTACATGGTTCATATACTAGTATATAACTGAAGCAATAGTTCGTGAAATCAAGCATTTTTTGTTCATAGTGTTTTTTTAGTTAGCTTATGTACTAGCATAGCATACATCTAGGCCTACCCTATTAGCCTGCTAGCTAGCTTATATTATATTAGGTAAGTTTTTTGCTTCCAGTATAGTTCCCAATTACATGCTTCAAATTAATGATGTTTATGTGTACTTACAGTAGCATGACAATTAATTTATTACAAATTTATTAATATTATATACTATACCACATTGCTATTACTGTGTAAAAGTAATATTACATTTTACAGAACATAGTAGGTTGCAACAATCCTTAGCCTGTTTTATTATGCAATACATAGGCATTCATTTTATATTTCAAGCATGTTGTTTGTGCACTTAATGTAATAAACATCATACAATAGTTAAATAGGTTATAATTAGTCAAGACATCGCAATAACAACTTTTGATCAGGCATTACCGACTGGGCCCTAAAGGAGACCCGATTCCTGGGGGGGGGGACTCGATTTCTTACAAGACCGTCACCCCCATTCAGCCCCCTGTTTGTGAGCCACTGCATTATAAAATGTCTTTAGTGTATTTACTTCATAGGTTTGGGAGTTTAAAACTGGGCATGTATGTGTTTAATTCTTTGCTTATGTTGCTACACATACACGCATGATTGTGATTGATAAATATCAGCCATGTTTTGCTCACCATCTCATTTGATTCGCATTGCCTTTGGCGACCTATGCAACAGATCGATTGTATGTATGTGACTTCAAAAGTATAAACACCCCCTCATAAAACTGACACCTTAGTTTGATGTGTGACACCTCTGTCGTCCTCACTGACTGATGTCTTTCATCACACATGCCGGTGCTCTGATATCCACATCCTGTTTTCATATTGAACCTGTCTTAACAGATCCCTTTGATGGATGACGGCAAATAAAATGGATAGAGTTCAGCACTGGCTCGTTTTGCGAATTATATCCATCCCTACTCCGTTTCCTCTAATTAAGCTGAAGGAAATATTAAACACACCTCTTTTGACTTGACGGAGCGTAAACAGCTTGTGTTTGTTTAAAGCGGCTTGTGGAAATTCGGCATGGGTGGATTATCGCAACTTCAACAAAGCGCTGCTGGACGGCAAGTTGTTACCACTCCACACGCCACATGCAGCTTTACCGGCCCATTGTTTTTATTTATTTTACTAATTTGTCATCAATATGCAAAGCCACACAGCATCTAAGCCATCTATAAAGCCGTCGGATAATCCCCCGAATCATCTGTACCAAATACCGTCACCTACCGCAGCTGCATGTGTTTAGGGAATTGGCAACATGCAGGAGATGCTCATCTGAAAGAAATGTAAATGTGTATTTTTAGCCAGAGCATGGATGGATTTTCATGAACTGATTTGGCTTTTGTTTTCATACACATATACATACATACATACGGTGAACGTGATTTCACCAAGTACAACATGTTCCTGGATCAACAACTTTAGCCATGTTTACACCGCAGGAACTTTCCCCAGGAACTAGGGACTTTGGGGTGGTACTCGGTGTGTTTCGACCGCAGGGACCAGGGTCTAAATGAAATTTCCCCCTCAGAAAGTCCCTGCTCACCAGGTAGTACTTTTTCAAAGTTCAGGAACTTTCGGGGGTGGGACTTGGGTGCTGAACATGCTGATTGGTTGAGTTCACGCAGCATTTTGATTGGATGACTCCACACAGCATTTTATTTCAACCACCATTTTTAAAAGTCTGTTGTGATGCATGCAGTAAGAGTGGTTTGCTATTCGAATCAACAATGGAGTTTAAAAAATACGACCAATGGACCGACGACGAGGTTCAGCCTTTATTAAGCTTATATGCGAAGGATGAAATCCAGCGGGAACTGGAAAGTTGCGCGCAGTCCTACGTCATCTTCACGGTACATTAGATCGCGATGGAAACACAACAGGTCTGGGGGAAAAAATTTCCTTGGACAAATTGTTCCAGGTAATTTTGGTGGAAAAGCAGCTTTTGTTGATCCTGGAACAATCAACCAATCAGATGTTAAGCTTAGGCTTACAAGGGTTAGGTGCTTCTACATCAGTGTTATTCACCAATCATTTTAGGGATAATTTATGGGTAGGTTTAGGGGTAGGGATAGGATCCAATTCCAGACATAAATCTAATTGTGTTCAAGGCCTGATGTGACCGTTTTGGTAATTGCCACTTAGAAGAAAGTTCAAAGTCCAAATCATTGTCCACAAGCCTTTGATAACAAACCATTTGCTTAGAGTATAAATGTCCAAGTCAATCAATTGTTGGCCTGACGGACAGTCATTGCTCTAACCGAGAGGGTTAAAGTCATGAAAAGCTCTTTAAAGTTTAATGTGCAGTTTTGCCAAAGCTAATGACTTCAGCTTGGAATTTTGTTTCCAAAGGCATAATGGCTTGTAATGGCTTAATCTTTTTTTTTTTTCTCACACTGCTTGAAATCAGCTGTCATGTTCTGTTTACATTTTAAACTCACCTGTAGCTGTCTTTTTACGGAGTGAAGAGGTAATGGGTTGCTTTACACCGAACTAAGCTGACACAAATCTAAAAATTGATCTTTAAATTGAGCTGTTTGGGTAATGAAATGGTAAACATGCTTAACAAATATTTATTTGAAATATTTAAATAAATAAATAATTACAATATTTATTCAGTCAGTTGCATTATGTTGTGATGACCGCCCCCAACATGATGTATGCTGTACACTAAAAATAAATTAATACTTTTGTTCAGCAAGGATACAATTTAAATTGATCAAAAGTGACAGTAAAGACATTTATAATATTAGAAAAGATTTGTATTTCAAAGAAATGCTGTTCTTTTAAACTTTCCTTTCATCAAAGAATCCTGAAAAAAAGAAGAAAAAAAAATGTATCCTTGTTTTTCAGGCAGCACAACTGTTTTTAACATTAAGAATAAATAAATGTTTCTTGAACAGCAAATCAGCATATTAGAATGATTTCTGAAGGATCATGTGACACTTTTCAGATTTGCCATCACAAGAATAAATAACTGTTTTCTGTTTGTATATATTTTAAAATGTAATTTTATATTGTAATGAAAAAAATATATATAGTAAGATTATATTATCAAATAAATGATCTATCTATTATCCATCTATCTGTCTGTCTGTCTGTCTGTCTGTCTGTCTATATATATATATATATATATATATATATATAGTCAAACCAAAAGTTATTCAGACATTTTTTATATATTTTTACTAGTGGGTGCAGGACACTATAGTTCATTTATGTAAGTGAGGATAGCAAAATAAAGTAAACTGTGACATATTATACCCAAAAATTCTTCATACAGTGGACCAGCAGTAAAACTGATAAAAATTTGGAACCAAAAATTATTCAGACACTTTGACTTGACCATGTTTTGCTGAAGTGTAATCTGACATAAAGATTATTTTTTTCTGACAGTTTAACTCTGAGATCTTGTCATATTTTATTACCATTTTTTTAAACTATAGTGGATAAACTGTATTAATGAATGAAATGTTCAAAGTGTCTGAATAAATTTTGGTTTGACTGTATATCCTGCACCTACGACCACCACAAACTCATTGTCTAAGTTTGCAGGAACTTACTGGTTTGACTCTTGACAGTCATGACGCAGCGCACCTGTCTATGACACAGGTGTGGGTTTGTGCCCTCGGGTCATGGCTGAGAAGAGGCTTAGGTTGTCATCCATGTCATCTGTGCAGCGCTGGGCCGAGGCTGGGTCAAACGTGATGGTCCTGTGATGGGAGAAAGAAAGATCAGTGTAAATCATGATTACCTAAAACTCAGGGATGAAGAGATATACTCATATCTGTTGACTTTCTTCTGCTGTGAAAAGCTCACTGCTTGTGTCCTGTCTCTGTCCTCTCTCTCTCTGTTGATCGACAGGTGTGTGCTTGCCAGGGTCAAGAGTTTGAGGCAGCCCAGGTGTGGGTTCAGCGATGCATGAGCTCCTGTGAGAGTTCATGCTCAGTCTTTCAGAGGCTAACACACTGCTCTAACCTTTGCTTTGTTGTTTGTTGACTGTTTTTAATATACAATATATATATATATACATTTTCCTCCAACATCAAACTCTCCACCACATTCCCCTTGATATTTTCCTTTCCTCATAATCCTCTTATCTGTGAAGAAGCATTTTAAAATGGAAGACATTAGAAAAACACAGACAATTACAGAATTAGTTAAATAAGAGGAGCATTTAATTCATAATTAATTAGCAGTAGGTATATTTACATGCACTAACTGTCATCTATGGAATGAATCCAAACATAATCTGATTCACATATTCGTTTGCATGCACATTAAATGTATTTCAAACAAAACTTTGGTGCATGTCGCCACATTCAGAACCGGAAGCCAACACAAGTATAATTGTTGTTTTTGCCTTAATGACATATCTAAAAATAAAGAAGCGTTTTTGTTTTTTTTAGCAAATATTTAGTAAAACGTCAGTCTCAACCACTGACCATTTCGTAAGACTTGAGACGTAAATAAACTTATGCACATTCGTATGACACAAAACGTATGTAAACACCCGCATCACAGCACTGTGCGTATGTGCTCAAGGTATTTTTGAATCTGATTGAGAAAATAGTCAAATTCAAGCGTTTACATGCCTATTTTTTTCCTGTTCCTGTTTAGATTATTTCAGGTCTACACCACCCTTTTCAATCCAATCAAAATTTTACTCTAATCAAGCTCGGGTCGATTGAGGTATTTACATGAAGGCTTTTCAGTCCAACTGAGCCATCAATCCGATTATATGGGTGCATGTAAATGTATCCAATGTTGGGGGACAGTGTGTGTTATGTAATCAGATTACTTTTTCCCAAGTAATGCAATGGAATTCATCCAAGTTACTTTTTCAAATAAGTACAGTTACTTTTCTATTTATTTCAAAAATTCTTCATACAGTGGACCAGCAGTAAAATTGATAAAAATTTGGAACCAAAAATTATTCAGACACTTTGACTTGACCATGTTTTGCTTAAGTGTAATCTGACATAAAGATTATTTGTTTCTGACAGTTGAACTGATAAAGCAGACTGATTGGTCCAGAAGGTTTACGTAAGGTAACGTAAAAAGAGGTGGAGCAGACTCTTATCTGCCCATATGGCTCTCAATTAGAGCGCGCTGCATTTCCATTTTTCACCACAGACTTACATTGGAAAAATGTGGGGCGCTGTGGAGCTCGGGAGGGCAGCTGCACCCTCTACGCCACTGAAGCCTTGTTTACACTGCACATGTCTGCGGTGCGTTACGGCTCTGGCGAGGTTTTGTTCCGTCCTCTAGGCCAGTTTACACCAGGAGCATATATACTACTAGATATATTGATGGAGATGAGATATAAAAACCACCCTGTACAGCTATGATCAGCTGTTCGGCTGGGCTTTCGATGTTTTGTTACGGAAAGGCCGAAGCTGATCAGTTGGTTCTTGTCACATGACCTGCGGTGCGCTTGCGGCATTCTGAAAAGTTGAGAATTCTTCATCTCGATGCGCCTGGAAAACGCACCGCATGCGCGTTGCGACCGTGTCGCTTCCATTATGAGCGTGCCTGCCGCACGGCTACCTTTGAAATAACGAATTTGAGCGCGCAAAAGACGCGATATGTGAACTGCCCCTTAGTACGATCATTGCATAGCAAACTTGCCTGCCTAAGCCAATATTAATATATCCAGCTCACTTTAACTTAAAATTATCTAGAAATATTTGTTGAATAATGCTGAACACATTTACGAGTTAAAGGTAGGTCTGATTCAGTCAACATGTCCTCCAACCAATACGCCCATATAGGTCATATAGGTCGTTTATCACTTCCCTGAAATACGACCCATAGGAACGTTTACTAAAGTTGCACCCCTATCGACAATAGGACACTTTAATTTTAATGCATTGTACCCTTTTATCCGCGTCATGTTTCGGGTTTCGCGTAGCTCAATTGTTATAGCATTGCAATATACAACAATATGCAATCATGTGATCGTGCGATCGTGGGTTCGATCCCAGGGAACGCATGTGCTCATAAATACTGTATATGCATTATTGTAAGGCAACCAGGTAACTTACTTTTCTAAGTTAAACCAACAATTATTTTTTACAGTGTAGTGGATGAATACTTTGATGGGGCACTGCCCAACATCCCCATACAGATGAGCCACGGCTGCTATACAGTGTGTGTGTTGCTTATCAGTGACTGTTTTCTTTCAGTCCACCCAGAGATTTAGGTTTTAAAATTTTCAAATGGCCTCCGATAAATAAAAATAAACCCAACTGTTTCAGTGGAATACAGTTGTACAGTTGTACTTTTTTTTTTTTTTTTTTTTCTGACAACTGGTTGTGTACATTAAAACAACAACAACAACAACAACATTACGACAATTATTTATCCATGGTTGGTGATATTTCCTGTGATTGTGTTGGCTGAGTAAATACATTTATGTTGCATTAAAAAGCACATCAGTATAGCCTATAGCCTGTATATGCAGTCAATGCCTGGGGGATAAACACAAAAAAAAAAAAAAGCAAGAAAACAAAATGCCTGCAAGCTAAACAAAGTGCTTCTGCTCTGGAGGAGAGTCTGAGAGAGTGAAAACGAGAAAAAGTAATGCAACTTAACACGTTACTTTCCATACAAAATACAACATAATTAAAGCTGCAAGCAGCGATGAAAGGGCCCTCGCACCTGGGCTCACCGCCACCCATTGGCCTTAGGAAAACAGTGAAAAGTGGGCGACATGCATGTAAGCGAGTAAATACAGGAGAATTATGGTAAAATCATTTAAAAGTGCCACACTTCCTACTGCCAACAGGTGGCGCTTTGACCATAACTGAATATTGCGATATAGATGTGTTCAGGCCAGGACTATTATCAAACATGTGAAGTTTGGAGCAGATCAGACATTGTATGCCTGAGTTACAACAACTTCCTGTTTCGTGGTGTTAATCGCATACATTAGCACTTAGCTAAGTGTTGCATGATTTAACGTGTTTCTAGCATGTTTGGTACTTCATGGCATATTGAAATGAGTTCCTGGGATTGAATTACAGTGTGAAGCATGCCATTTCCTGTTGCCAGCAGGTGGCGCTACGACTAACTGAATATTGTCATATAGATGTCTTTAGGCCAGGACTCTTATCACACATGTGAACTTTGAGGCACATCAGACATAGTATGCCTGAGTTACAACAGCTTCCTCTTTCATGGCGAAACATCAGACTTTGTCAGGCTGCCACGGACACGCCCTTCAATGAAAACTCAAGATCTTTGATATTTATCATCACTAAGGTCTTAAGATTAGACTGACAACATATGATGTTGATCTGGTTAAATCTCTATGAGGAGTTAATCACAGTGTAAAACATGTCATTTCCTGTTGCCCACAGGTGGCGCTATGACTGTAACTGTATATTGTCATGAAGATGTCTTCAGGTCACTACTCTAATAAAACATGTGAAGTTTGGGGCAGATCCGACATTGTATACCCGAGTTACAAGAACTTCCTGTTTCATGGCGAAACATTTGTCAGGCCGCCACAAAGACACCCTTCAGTGAAAAATCTAGATCTTCACAATTTAACGTCGCAAAGGCCTTTAGATTAGACTGACCAAATATGACATTGATCTGATTAAAGCTCTAGGAGGAGTTCGTTAAAGTACAACGTCTGGAAATGGCAAAAAATGGCAAGTTAATTCAAAATATCTGACTTCCTGTTCAGTTTCAGATTTTGCTCCAAGAGACTTTTTTGTAGGTATTGGGCTGTTAAACGTGTGTACCGAATTTCAAAATCTACGTGAAATGTAGCGCGAGGGGCACTTCATTAGGTGGCGCTATCGAGCCATTTTGATCCGCCCAATTCTGAAACCCATAACAGACGTAAATTTTCACCACTTCTGACGCGTGTGCAAAGTTTCATGAGTTTTCGAGCATGTTCAGGCCCTCAAAAATGCGATTCACTTTGGAGAAGAATAATAATAAACGCAGCAATTCCAATAGGGTCCTCACACCATCGGTGCTCGGGCCCTAATTACTTTTTATAATGAGTAGCGCAGTATTTCATTGCATTATAAGTAATGCTCCCCAACACGTTAATTAGTGCACTTAAAACTCACATACCCATCAGCAACGTGACAGACTCGGTGAGGCACCTTGAAGCGAGACCCTGCCAGAGTTGATCATATTCTTCAGTGCATTATGACATTTTCCTCGAAGCTCCTTGTCACAGCTTTTTTTTTTTTTTTTTTTTTTTCTCAGGTGTGAGTCTCTCTTTATTAGGTTGGAGGGGTATTAAAATCCTTGACACAACCCGAGAAGGAGAGAGGGGACAAAGAGGAAGGAGAGAAGAGCCCCTCATTTGTGAAACGTCACAGACCCTAGACTCAGAAAGATCAGAAAGGGCCCTTTGGGCAGATTAAAAATTCATGATCTCTTCTGAAGCAGAGAAACAGAAGAGAAACTGAATGCGGTTGTGGAGAACGCTGACTCTTCAGCTGAAATGGAGCATGTCTTTCATCAGTTCTAATGAAGACCCAGAGGGAGAAAGAGAGGGTTGGAATGATTCAGGTTTTTAAGGGTTTGGGACATTCCTATATATCAACATAGAACTGTTGAGCTGAAGTAATCATCAAGTATTTGAGTCCAGTGCTGCTGGCTTCCTGTCTGTCTCCAACGCTTCCTGAGCTCACATTCTCTAAGGCTCTGCTCCAAGCCTGGTGAGCTGTCTCGCTGTCAACTGTGTCTGTCCTTCTAAGGCAGCATCCTGACTGTTTTGAAATGCACTTCAAGAGAAATAATTCATACGCCACGCAAACTGCGCTCCTCATGGGTAGTGCATGAGAGATTTGCAGAATGCTCACAGCTGATTCCAATCAGTATTGCTAAGTTAAAGGAACAGCTCACCCAAAAATAAAAATTCTGACATCATTTACTCGTCCTCTTCCAAATTTGTGACTTTCATTCTTCTGTGGAACACAAAAGAAGATATTTTGAAGAATATTTCAGCTGTTTTAGCCCATGCAATGAGAGTCAGTGGGGTCCAAAATGACACTAGACCCCATTGACATTTCATTGTATGGAGGAAAAAGAAAAAGTATCTTCTTTTGTGTTCCACAGAAGAAAGTCAAGTCACCTTTATTTATATAGTGCTTTATACAATACAGATTATTTTAAAGCAGCCTTGTAGTGAAAGTAAGTGTATAAAAGTATATGAATAAGTATAAAATAGGTATAAAAAGTAAGTCTGAATTTTCTCTTTTTTTGGGGTAAACTATCCCTACAACGACTCAAAACAAACAAAAACCCAAACATGTTGTGTGAAATAGTTTCTTATTATTATTATTTCATGTTAGATGGAACTATTTTATATTGAAAAGCATACTAAAATGTAAAAATAGACATTTTTCACTATGCTTTCTAGGAGTGCATAATGTACACTGCTGGTTTTTTCACAATTGTGAACTGTTTACACAATGAATTTAGTGTAAACTGCAGTTAATTATTTTTGAGGTTCATAGTCAACCGTCAACATTTGTCTCTTACCATACTGCACTGTTAAAGTGTGTAACTTCATAATTTATTTTACTCATAAATACATACATACATACATGCCGTTAATACAGCAGTGCACTAATCCAAAGTATTAATTTCAAAGTTTAAATAAAACCTAACAAGCCTAATTTATTTACCTTAAATTTAAAGATATAGCCTAATATTGACTACGTCTAAAATCAAACCTAATACCTGTGATATTTATGAGTTTTACTATGACTGATTGAAATAAAACTCTTACCAACCGCAATTCAAATGCATTCAGTTCTATTCTTACCTCTTCTGTCTAGGACCCTTTCAAGTGAAAGGGCTAAGATTGTAGATAGGAGATGCTGTGGGTGGTCCCTGTGAGGTCGAGGTGGAAGGCATGTTTCTTTCTGTTGCTGGACAAGCAGGAACTTGTTGGCCTGTGAGGTTTACCGCGATTAAATAGCGAACGGATTTCTTCATCGTTAGAAGCATATTGAGTCCGGTTGCCAGTATTTTGGCCCGTACACGCATTTGCCAGCGTGTTTATTAATTCGTTATTACTTAAAATTGTTGCTACTAGATTTCGCGCAGACTCGCTCATAGTTCAGCATCTGAACAATCACAAATGAAAAACACAAGATGGCGCTTTCATGACGTCAGTTTTCACTGAATATAAGTTTCATTCCATATATTCAGACTTTCAATCAATATATTCAAGTTTCATTCAATATATTCAAGTTTCATTCCATATATTCAGACTTTCATTCAATATATTCAAGTTTCATTCCATATATTCAGACTTTCATTCCAGATATTCAAGTTTCATTCCATATATTCAGACTTTCATTCAATATATACAACCAATCATATTATAAATACTATAATTTCCTGAACGGCATACCATAGTGTGTGTATATATATATATATATATATATATATTAGTGTGTGTGTGTGTGTGTATGTGTCAAAGAATGACTCAAGATGAAACTTCTTTTAAATGCCTAATGAACATTTTCAAAATTATTATGAATTCAAAAAGGGGGCAAATTTGGTTTTGTATATTTTGAACATGGTAATTGTATTGAAGTATGGTATAACACTCTGTTATACTACTCTAAATGACATTTAGTTATCAATGCAAACTCAGTAACTCCCTCAGACTATAGTATTTAAAACAATGAAATGAAATTGATGATAACATACATTATCTAAATAACTGATGTATGGATGTAATGCGGTCAACTAAAAAGAAATCGAAACTGTTAAGTAATGACTATGGGTCCTTTTTTACAATATATAAAATATAATATAATATAATATAATATAATATAATATAATATAATATACGCCCATTAGCATAGCAGCTTAAAGGTAGAGTAGATTTTATATATATATAAACACTTTTTGTTATACTGGTTGAGACTCACTTCACATTCCTGATAATATAAATCAATTATTGATATTATTGATTAGTCTAAATATTAAAAATAAAATGTACATATATCTTCTGTAGAAGTCTCAGGACCAAAAAAAAATGTTCGCCCAATCATTGTTGCGCATATAATAGGCTATATTATTAACATTAATGTATCAAAGAGAGTTTGAATCTTAAATTGATCTCTATGCACAGTCTGTGTCTATATTTGTTCTTCATGCTAGTAAGTGCTAAATCCCCACTTTTAAAAAGGTAAATTGTCGAGAACGGCAGTAAATGTAGTGCGATTTGCTAAAAGGCAGATAGCCTATTCTGCATGCAACCTATAATATGCACGCTGCTTGCATGGATGCAGTCAGTTTTGACCGCAAAAGAAGAGGTAATTTGATTTGGTCATGAGGTATTTACGACATTTTGCCTGTTAGAAATACATGCTCGGTTTTAATGGTATTTTAAGGTGGGGTAGAATTAAATGAATGGCAAAACTTAGCATTTTGTTCGCGTACCCCCTTATGTCACCTCACGTAACCGCTTGAGAACCACTGGACTATAACAACACCACACTGTGTTTTACAGGAAGTCACAGATAGTTCAAGGGGAATAACTGAACATAGAGCTCCTGTGTCATTTGTTTAATTGTCTATCTTCATAACACTCTGCAGCTGGTCACATTTTTTTCCAGCGGAAAAACAATCAGGCTCCCTTCTGTGACAACCTCTTCCATTCCTCCACTGAGACACAGACATGTGTGGGAGAAGAAGAAGAGCAGAATAATAAACCAGTGGACACCCGCCTGTCAAAAGCCATCACACAAACAGGAGCTTGGCGCCTCTGTTTTGGATCAGCAGGCGAGTCAAAGAGTCCATGTCCCCTGAGAGACACTCAAACCCCCAACATCCCCCCAAACCCTTTTCCTAAAACTCTCTCACAGCACCCACTCAGTCTGAAAGAGCCAGTCAGAGAAAAGACGGAAGAGCACCAATCATAAAATAACAACACGGTAAACGGGTTTATTATATTTTGTCAGGCACATTTAATGTTTGACCTTTAGAAGCTAGTGATGTGTTTCTTGAAATCTAATAACACAGGAAGGAAACGACTTCACACAGCCTACACAGAGCAGATTCAGCACCCGCCACAAATACAGAGTTTGTGAATTAGTCAATGATCTCTCCATCCCATCCAGGGCCATAGAAATAATTATAACCGCCCCACTGTTTTAGAAATGGCTGCATTTCGCCCACATTTTGAGAGATGCATTTACTTAGGATTATTTTGTCTGGCTGTGAAGGAAAGTCAGCAACAACAAAACAATGACTTTAAAAGGATAAAAAAAAGGACCAAAATTTAAAATTCTGTCACCATTTACTCAACCTCATGACATGCCAAACCTGCATGACTTTGGATCCCATTGACTTTAATTATATATATATAATCATGAATAAGTCACAGCTGAAGGGCGTTGTTAGGCATGATGTGAAGCGGAGTTACATTATTACGCCATTAGATGGCAGCAAAGACTGTCTTTATGAGTGAGTCACTCAGTAGCGAAGACTTTTACATTGAAAAGACTGAATTGTTGTGAACACAAGACGCAACTGACAAATGCTTTGACTAGCGCTGTTAGTCACAGGAAAACCCCTTAACTGTTAAAAGGACAAGATAATACATCGGACATTTAAACATATTTTTTATTATGAACATAGGACTGACCTGAAGGAGAATGCTAAATCTGAAAGCAGGTAATAAACTCGCTCACTCGATCTCTTTCTCACAACACTCTTCTACATAATACAGTAAGCTTCAATGAACAATATCAATAGAGAACAAACAGTTTATGTTGCTAAGATTGGTTGCTAAGGGTGTTGTGTAGTGATACACAGAACCGTTGGGTGAAGCGGTCATAGCAGTGTTTTATCGTGAATAAAACACAGCTATTGACCAATCAGAATCAAGGACAGGAACTAACCGTTTTATAAATATATATATTATTTGCAAGCAACATTTGTTATTTAGTAAATATTTCATTGTATTAAAGGAAGACCAGGTCATACTTGGTTAGGTCGTGGTATCAGGTTGAAGATGTTGTGGGCCATCTGCTGCACTCTCAGGCTCAGGTGCATCTAACACTGGCTGGTATAACAGCAGCTGAGCATAGCACAGTCAGGAAGTGAATCAGTGAAATGGTGAGATCTTTAGCACTTGATTGGCAGGTCTGGATTAAGTTCTTTAAGGTAGCCATCTGAGTGAATGAGCTAGAGACTGCCTCACCGTCTGAGAGAAGAAAAAACCATGAGCTGTTGCTGCAGGCTGATGAATGCTGTACTTTAACCCTCTTTAGCTTACAGTGGACAGAGAGCTGACATATCCCATTACAGTTTAGACCGTTGCTCTGACTCACTTGCTCCTTTTTCTCTCTGCAATTAACCCTTTCAATTACAGATTCAAATTTAGTCTCTTTATAAATATATCTATCTACACATATAAACTAATCAACAAAAAAGAACATAGTCATACCATAAGACTATTGGTACATTTATATTAATGTGATTGAAGTTAATACGTGAAATTAATAAGTATATATATATATATATATATATATATATTTTAGGGGTGTAACGGTACATGTATTCGTCCCGAACCGTCACGGTACGAATGTCACGGTTCGGTGCATACAGTCAGACGATGAATACAGTCAGTCACAGGCGATCCATACAATCCAGACGGGGGCGCACGCGGTAATGCAACGATGTTTGCTAACTGCCACAACAGGAAAAAGCGCAGAAAAAGAACAGACAATCTATGCATAGATATGTTTGTGTGATTTTTTTTTTTCCCCAAACCAGTTCAGCGGAAATCCCGCCCTGGAGCCGATTCTAAACATTTATTTGGCCATGTCAATCACTGTAATGATTACCTACACCCAACCCTGATCCCTAAACCTACCCGTCACTGTAACCTCAGCCAATGAAACTGTTTGCAGGGCGGGGATTTCTGCTGAACCGTTTGGGGAAAAAAATCACGTGATATGTTTACGTGTAATCTGTCAACCAGTGTTTCAAACGCGGAAATAAAACAGCTTGAGAATAATATTTCACGTAGCATTACATTTACCTCAGGCAAGTCATTTGGTGTCCACAGCATGTCAGTTCACTAGAGAAATTAACTATAGAGTGAAGCGTTTCGCTAAATATATGCACTATATTAGCTTATATATTCGTTATATTTACTTTACCTGTTAGTAATGTCTTAATTATTTAATATATGTTTAAATAAATTTGTCATGAAAAACAAGTTATGCCAGTAACTATAAAAAAGATTATATTTCAAAAATGAATTGGAGTAGAAAAATAATTGAAAAATAATTTTATAATTGGATTTAGAAGTTAATGCAAAACTTGCCTTATGTGCAATGTACAATTTTTTTTTTTTTTTTTTGAGTGTTGATTATTATATCTAAAAATAAATAGCAACTGAATTTATTAGTTTGGACTCTTTAATCAAGTCCTAATGGATAAAATTAAGTCTTAAAGTCTTATAGTGTACATGTACATTTAACGTAACATGTAAATCTCAAGATTACCTGGGGGATTGTGGGCAGGGCTGAGATCTGATTGACAAGTGAGCTGTGCAGATTTCAAATGATTCCTAACAGTGAGTGCAGTTCTAAAGCAGACCCACAGATCTCCTCCTTTTCTTCTGCGTCGTTCAGAGATGTGTTGATGGCTTTGTCCCCAGGCAGATCTAAAGAGTCACTGAAATCCTCCACCTGAAGGAGACACTAGAGCTCTGTTGCAAAGACCAGCATGAATTTCCATGCTGTTCCAGACTGGTTTTTACCAGCACAATGCAGCTGGCGAAGATAGTTGACCAAGGAAGTCCTGCTGGTTAACCTTGTCAAGAAGCACACAACATATGCAGGGATCTGGATGGACAAAGTGCAGTTGTTCTGAGCGGCCAAGGGTCAGGTTACCCTTGGGTCTGTGTATATGTGTGGAACAAGACTGGTCTAACCTCACGGGTCCATCTTTGAGCTTTGCAGTGATGTCAGCGAGTTGAGAAGGGAGGGCATCACCGCAGAGGTCTCAATGCGGGGTGACAGCCGAGATGTGTGCGCCTGACCTTGGCTCTTCTCCGGCTTTCCTTGTAAAGGGGAAAAGACAAAGGAGTCTTTTGTTGAGGTCTAATTAGCTAAGCTGAGGAAGGCCCTCGTCTGCGCAGCACTCACATTTTCCACCTCATTTTCTGTGGGAAAATATTTTATTGATTTTTGGAGAAGAAACAGAAAGGAAGCTGTGGTGGGAGCGCGCTCGGTGCAGGATTAGAAGCAGTCGGGGGTCTGCGTGTGCAATGGCCCCCCTCCTCGACGCCCGGAGATCTGCCAATTAGAGACCTTGATCCCTTGCCCATCATAGTCGACTTCTCTCCCACCCTGGTTTGGTTTGACGTTCAGCCATGCCAAATCTGTTTTTCTGCTTAGCAGAGGGTGAAGGCACAAGGCTTTCTATTAAAAAGTAATCAATACAAAAACTCCCTTATTGTTTGCACTGGCAGACTGGCAAACAAATAAACAGATGATAATGCTTCGACAGTTGAAGGAGAGCTCATTTGTTCATTATTAAAATAGCTAAAATCCATGTGCTGGGAGCCAAATATTTGGCCACTTTTCATGCGTTTACAAACTGAGATAATCCCTCACACTCTTGTTTACTGCTAAACGATCGCTTGGCGCACGTCGTACAAAAGCCGCCTCGTTCTTTGCGTCACCTGATGTAAAGTGCAGGCTGATTTTTAATCAGGACTATTTCATGTGTGTCAGCACCGGAATCAGAAAGCTGTCGCGTTGGCTTTGTCTCTCGGTAATCACTTATTTTCTCAATGACAAACGACAGGCCACGCTGTGCCAACTGCCACCATATTCCCCAGGAGACAACAGTAAAAAATGGCCGAACTGCCTCTCTTTCTCTCTCTCTCTCTCTCTCTCTCGGCAGTATTCGGCAGTAAATTACATTGTCGACCTGCAAGTGCCAACTTCTCCCCTAAAATGATTATTTCTACCTCACAGAAGATTGCTTTAGTAATTATACGTATCATAATTAAATTTCATCAAGTCCTGTGAGAGCTCAAATCTCATTCGACCCAGGTTTAGAGTTTTAGCTCTTGCGTTGAAAGGACGGGACTCTTTATATGCCATTGTATTTGCATTTGCTAGGTTAGTTTTGTGATCCTTCCCTTTCCCTATAAATTATTAGAAAGGTCTATTATAAAATATTAAATTATTATGATAAAAATCTGTGACGGTAATTTCTTAATTTTTGTCAGGAATCTTTTGCATTTAACAGAGAAAAAGGATGTGTGGCAGAATAAAACACAATTCTGCCTCATTTTGTGATATAAAGCCATGTCAGATCACAAAAGGAAGTTATTTCAAATGCTTGACTGATGTTATGAAGTGAGTTTGGAGTAAAAACGTCATTAAATGTTCTCTTTTGTTGGACAATGGGTTCATAAACACTTCTAATGTTTGGAAAGATGTTTGCCACATGTTGCTTTTAAAAATGCACGTTATAAGTGATTCAAAACCAGCAATTGCAGAGATGGAAAAGCATTTACTGCAAGCCGATCGATCGATCCGAGCACCTCACCATGAAAGATGCTGTGCATGTACTTATTTAATTATAACTTTGCGATTTCATAATTCGCATTTGCTCTCCAAAATCCTCTATACTTGGCTACATTGTGTTCAGCTGGATTCCCAAGTATTGGTCCATTTTCAAAGTGCCAGCAACTTTGTAGATCCTTCTAACACCTGCTGCAGACATGCGTCCCCAATAACATTGTTTTCCCTGCCTGCTGTGCTTCATGGCGCCATCCAATCATTTGGTATTAAAACACTCCAGTCGTCTCCTACGAACATACCTGACACCATCCAATGCTAGGTTGTTAACTTTTGACTTGTCGGACTGCAAAACATGGCTCCAATCTTCCACACTCCAGTCCTTATGTTCTTAGCAAATGCAAGGTGTTCACTGTGCTTTGAAATAATGATGTGGACATTGTGACCATTCACATCCAGCACATGAGCAATATCCAAAACTGATTGACTAGATTTAGCCATTTTAACAATATCCTCCTTGGTTGCACAGGACAGCTCCTTCCATCTGGCCATTTTTACAAAAACCCACAAAACAACATCTAATAATATAGCTAATGCTGGCCACATAGTTATTTTATTAAATTTTAGGCTGGGAATAATGAGTGCAAGCTTGGTATGGCCACTTGGCCCAAAATGACATCCGCACAATTTGGTATGTTTCATTGTGTTATGACAAATGGTATAATAGAGATGTGGAACACATATTTTAGTTTTACCATCATTAGTTTTACACTCCAGGCACAACTTCAAAAAATGCATACAAAATCTTTAATAAATATTCAATAAAAAGTTAGAATAAAGTGCTAATTAGCCAATTTTCCTAGGTCGGACATCAATTCTGCCATTCTGGATTGCAGAAGAATTGGATGCAGGAGAAGAAAGTTCAAAACTCTTACTTCAGCAATTAAACAAATTAATTAAACACAAACGTGATGTTTTAACTAAAGTCATTTTTACTTATTAGTATGGCTGAATAGGATCATTGAAGCAAAGACATTGGTTAATAAAGTGAGATAAAATAACAAAGTATATTTGTGTTATTTAACATGTTTTAATTATTGTAGGTTTGTGTAATATTTTGAGTTTGAATTTCACTGTTTTTCATTTTGTGAAATGGGGACAGGAGAAATGTCAGTCAATAAATGGGAAAACATTAAAGGGGAAAAAGTTACTTGCATTATTAACTTGAAGAAGTAACTCAAATATTATGTTTTAAATTTAAAAGTAATGTGTTCTTTTACTAGTTACTTGAAAAATGTGTTTCTTGTAATGTGTTACCCCCAATACAATATATATATATATATATATATATATATATATATATATATATATAGTTGCAAGAAAAAGTATGTGAACCACTTGCAGAATCTGTGAAAATGTGAAAAATTTTAACAAAATAAGAGAGATCATACAAAATGCATGTTAATTTTTATTTATTACTGTCCTGAGTAAGATATTTTACATAAAAGATGTTTACATATAATCCATAAGACAAGAAAAAAAAGCTGAATTTATTAAAATTACCCCATTCAAAAGTATGTGAACCATTGATTCTTAATACTGTGTGTGTTTACCTGGATGATCTACGACTGTTTTTTTGTTTTGTGATGGTTGTTCATGAGTCTCTTGTTTGTCCTGAGCAGTTAAACTGAGCTCTGTTCTTCAGAAAAATCCTCCAGGTCCTGCAGATTCTTCAGTTTTCCAGCATCTTTTGCATATTTGAACCCTTTCCAACAGTGACTGTATGATTTTGAGATCCATCTTTTCACACTGAGGACAATTGAGGGACTCAAACACAACTATTAAAAAAGGTTCAAACATTCACTGATGCTCCAGAAGGAAACACAATGCATTAAGAGTTGAGGGGTGAAAACGTTTGAACAGGATGAAGATGTCCAAATTTTTCTTATTTTGTTTAAATATCAATTTTTTTCATTTAGTACTGCTCCTCAGAAGCAAGAGAAGATACTTTCATGTTTCCCGGAAGACAAATAAGTACAATTTACCTTGATCTTCGAATTCAAAAAGTTTTCACCCCCCACGTTGTTTTCACACACATTCAGGATAATGTTTGGATTTGTCCTGTGTATGTTGCTGTGTACTTTAGTATATATGCAGGTCAAGGCGGTTGGTTTAGGGTTTTTTTTGGCATCTCCATGTGGTCCTGTTCAGTATGGCAACTTGACTTGTCTAAAATGTAAACAAGCTCTTTGCTGTTGCACATACTATACACTGTGAATTCTGAAACGGTTTTTGCAGTGATTTTTTTATGGGTACTTTGGTGTACATAAATGTGTGAATTATATGAAATCATATCATTTGGTTATTTGGTGTCCTTTTTTGGAAATACATCTAAATTTACCTTGAAAAAAGCTGAAAAATACAGTTTTGTGAAAATCACACTTCAATCTGATGGTTTACTTTGCTGGATATAGGCAATGATGGCAAAATTGACGTGTTAAACAAGATAAATGGTGTATGCTTAATTTCACTATAAGTGTGCGATTAATTGCGATTAAAAAAAAATGAATCTATTGACAGCCCTAATATATATATATATATATATAAATAAATATGTATATATATATATATATATATATACACATATATATCACCAAGCTTTAGCATTAACTGTATATAAGCGTTACTCACATCAGTTGTCTCAGACGTTAAAACCGGTGTTGTTGAGAGTAATCGGCCTGATCATCACAGTAAACTTGGGATCTTCAATTCTATGTGAACAGCTACATCATCTGAATCCATGCTAATCCACCGACTAAACAAGATTAAATGGGATTTGGCTGGATAAATCTGGGCTATTCTCTTATTTCCAGAGGTGTAGTAATCACTTTAGCCAGATTAAATAAGCAGCAAGTAAAACAAACAAAAAACAATAAACAGGAAGTGAAGGTCAAAGTGGCTGCCCTGTTTCTCCTAGCGGCGCTGGGTACCGAAACAGACTACACTTGCAGTCATGTGCATGCTGGGATGGATAATTACGGAGTCGCAGTCTGATGATTAAAATCATGATGAGGTTTCAGGCAGGAGGCTGAGAGTAGAGCAACAAACTCAGGAGCGAAGTGGCCTATGGTAAACACACTCACAATTACAGTGCATACTCAATTGCATGATACGGCACAAACACGGATATAAAGATGCTGCACACAATTAGTAAACAGTGTAATGCAAACACAGACCAAAGTCATTTAAGTTATTTTGCTTTTTTGTATTGTTTAATTAACATTATATTTTATGTTTCTGTCTCTTGAATTTGAAGCAAATGTTAACCTCGCTTCACATCACATTTAAAATAGAATCAAGGATGAACAGAGATTTTGAAGGACTGGTTTTGTTTTTCATCAAGTATGCTAACTATTCCATTAATTTCTCCATTTCTAAATTGCTTGATATACTCAACATATTTTAAAAGACTGGTTTTGTTTCTCATCAGAATAAAAGATGAGTCCACCAAACCACATATATTCTTCATATAATAAAACACAGGCAACACTGGCTTAATTCAGGGAATATTATACACATATGTGTCGCCACATGGAGATCTGCAGACAGAAATTTTGAGGCATTTTAGATAAACTTCTCAGTGTAAAAGTTTTGTATGACACAATTTATGTCATAGATAGATAGATAGACATTAACATTCATGATTTGAAATTGAGACTAGTAATGACCAACTTAGTCCAGCTAGTAACTATGAGAAGCTGGTTTTAGCTGGATGTTCCAGTAGGCCTAAACAAACGCACACATACACGCTCAGGTTGGGCACTTTCCAGTAAACAGTGAAGCTCTCAAATGTCTGAAAACACAAACACGCATCCGATACACCTACAGGCCTCCACCTACTCGAATCTGTCTCTTGCACACACACGCACTCTCGAAGAGTTTGCTCAAACGCATTAGTGCTGGAGTCCAGCCAGATCCGGCAGCTGTACGTGAGCTGCGGGGAGAAGCTCGCTGGGATAGTAGAAGCATTTTAAAGCCACATTAAACCCAGCACTCCAAAACACATCCATATTCAAAGAGCCTCTCTGCCAAACACTCTGCATATTGCTATTAATAATACCCTTAAAGGCTGTTAAAAACACTCGATATTACAGGGGCCATGGTAAACATGTCACCACACCACCGTTTCCCAGACTGCCTCTGAGCTACAGGGGCTCAAGGAGGACAAAAGAGGCGCGATGTGGATTCTGATGAGAGGCTTCTACCTGCTTATTACGCATCACCTGCTGTGGCCAATCAAAGCGCAGGAGCCAGAATACGCTGAGATGAACAATGGGCCCCGGACAGACACACGGCTTGGTTTTGTTAGGCATTCATCAGAATATCTATTAGGTATGACTCTATTAGACGTGGCCTTTCCTGTGTATCATCATTTTTTGTTGTTATTGTTGTTTGTTCTTTCCTTTTACCTCAATCTGTGTCGTCTGTGGATTTTTTTTTCCTTTCTTTGTCTCGCTCACTTTTTCATTCCATCAATCTCTCGCTCTTTCATGATGGCGTGCTGAGAGGCAATCCTCTTCAGCTGGTGATTGCCCTGTGAATATTTATATAGAGAGAGAGAGAGGCCTCTGCTTGACAGTCTAGTTTTCACTTCCTCTGATAAATACAAAGCAAATGTAATTTGCTTAAATGCATCTTTATACTATGGAAGCTTGTTTCCGCCATGAAATAAAAAAATAAAAAAGGTAATTGCGTCTTTTTATCTCACAATTCTGACTTTTTTTCTCAGAAAAACTGCGAGTTATAAAGTCAGAACTGAGTGATATAATGTCAGAATTGCAAGTTATAAAGTCAAAATTGCAAGTTATAGTCAAAATTGCAAGCTATAAAGTCAGAATTGCAAGTTATAAAGTCAAAATTGTGTGATATAAAGTCAGAATTGCAAATTATAAAGTCAAAATTGCAAGTTATAAAGTCAGAATTGTGTGATATAAAGTCAGAATTGCGTGATATAAAGTCAGAATTGCAAGTTATAAAGTCAGAATTGTGTGATATAAAGTCAGAATTGCAAGTTATAAAGTCAGAATTGTGTGATATAAAGTCAGAATTGCAAGTTATAAAGTCAGAATTGCGAGTCAAAGTCAGAATTGCGAGTTATAAAGTTAGAATTGCGAGTTATAAAGTCAGAATTGCGAGTCAAAGTCAGAATTGTGAGTTATAAAGTCAGAATTGCGAGTCAAAGTCAGAATTGCGAGTTATAAAGTCAGAATTGCGAGTCAAAGTCAGAATTGCGAGTTATAAAGTCAGAAGTGTGAGATATAAACTCGCAATTGCGTGTTAGGCTAATAAACTCACAATTCTGAGAAAAAAGTCAAAATTGCGAGTTCATATCTCGCAATTCTGACTTTATAACTCACAGTTGTGAGTTTATATCTCGTGATATCTCATGATTGTGTGGTAAAAACTCGCAATTGCGACAAAAAAAGTCAGAATTGCGACTTTATATCTCACAATTCTGACTTTATAACACAATTCTGACTTAATAACACGCAACTGCCTATCCTACAGCTAAATAACAGTTATCATGTTCATACAAGGGTTTCTTGAAATTGAGTTCTAGGGTCAGATGATATTCATGATTAACCCAGACCTTAGTTGAATACATAGTTTGATAAAAATTTTGAAATTTTTAACAGTATGTATTTCAAAATATGGTAGTTTAACAAGTTTTTGCCCCTTTTCATTGTGCATTGTAAATAGCTGATAGTTCATTTCATTAATTAAAGTGTAAGTTAGCAGGCCATTAAAATGAGTTTTAATGAGGAAATCATATAGCACTGGATTTTTTTAACAGTTTGCAAGGTTCATGGCATTGTAGCATTGAAAAGAACTGTGCAAAACCACAAATGGCCAGGCTTGTTTCTAAAAAATGGTAAATTCCCTGGACACATCTGTATATTCTGCTTTGTTTATGTCTGAAATTTGCCAAAGTATGTAAGTAAATATATTAATCCATAGTCAGCACAGTTTCCTCCTATATTATTATTATTATTATTATTACTTATTTTTGGTGTTGAGCCGAAAGGAACACTGTGGCTATAAATAAGCTTTCATTTTGTGGCTGAATAAACAACATGCACCAGACGTTATGCAAAATAGCCAAAAAATGTGTCTGATTTATGTCTGAGCAATACTGCAGCTCTGCATGAGTATTTGTAACAAACATCACCAGGCATGAAAAACACTTAAAAAAAAAAAAAAAAATACAGAACTTTATTAAAAACATTCAACTTCCCTTTGAACTATTTACACAACCATTCATATGATTGAGGTCAGTTAGATTTGTTTATTTATTTATTGAAAGAAATGACTACTTGTATACCGCAATGACACATTCAACTGATCAAAAGTGAGAGTAAAGACATAAGTTTACACAAGATTTCTATTACAAATAAATGCTGTTCCTTTGAACCTTCTATTCATCAAAGAATCCTGAAAAAATATATCACAGTTTCCACAAAAAAATATTAAGCAGCACAACTACTTTCATCATTGATAATAATCAGAAATGTTTCTTGAGCAGAAAATCAGCATATTAGAATGATTTCTGAAGGATCATGTGACACTGAAGATTGGAGTAATGATGCTGAAAATTCAGCTTTGACATCACAAACGAATGCCGTGGTAAGCATAAGAGACTTCTTTCAATAACATTAAAAATCTTACCGACCCCGAACTTTTGAATGGTTTTGGAAAAAGAAATACAAAAACTGGCCAAGTTTTGGGTTTATCTAAAATGTAAGATACTCAATACGAATTGTTTATTGAAATTAATATCTGAGGCTTAATGCCAAATCACAGCATTGTTTATATTTTGCACAACAGCACTGTTTTTCCTGTTAGGCTGTATTGCTTAATTGAGTATTTATGTTTGAATATTAATAACTTGTAGACTGGTTATTGGACCTGTATAGTCAATTAAGTGCATGGAATGTGTTCAAGAGCTTTTTGTGTATAAATACTAAATTTGTATTAAAAATATCAGAAGTCATTTTTTGTTTATTTCAAGAGGGGGAAAAAAGTGGGATACCTGTTCCATCACATTTCATATCTGTGCATGGTATGAATGCATTAGAGGAACAGCATTCAGATGACCTTTACACAACCGTATGACTTTATGAATTCTTTAAAAAATCCTGATGGAAGTTTCTCTAAACCCCTATTGGGATGCAGAGGCATGCTGTTTATTTCCATTGAAAATCTAGTGCAGCGTAGAACTCAGGCAGGAGTTAAGCTGTCTACAGGATGACTCGGAAAGCCGGCGCTATGAAACTAAAATGTTGCAATCATTTCTCTACACACATCACATCGATAACTTACCAATAATGTTATTTCAAGCTCGCTTTCTAGTAAAAAAAAAAAACATTGCACATCTTATTTAATTACATTCTGTGTTTTGCACCTATTCTGCACTTTCCTTAAAGTGCACCTATTATGCTATTTAAAAAGGCTCCTAATTTTATTCTGGAGGTCTCCTACAACAGGTTTACACGCAGTCAAGGTCAAAAAACACTTTAATTTTCTCGTAGTATACATTTCAGCATCACCTCTTTTCTCACAGTGTCTGAAATGGTTCGATAAAGGATTCAGTCTGTCTTAACCCCTCCTTTCCGAGAGCCTACTCTGCTCTGATTGGTCAGATGATCCAGTATGCTGTGATTGGTCTACCACTTACAACACGTTTCAGAAACAAAACACCTATCACCATATCTGAATTTCAATCTCTTAAGGCTTCCTCAGCTCTTGATACACAGTGATACAAACAGTAACGATGGCGTCGGTTTTACCGTATCAATTCGAGCCTGATTCCTCATCATTTGGAAGTGCATGCAAAGTGCTTTCACAGTACAGAAAGTAGCATCTTCTCGACATGCTGACAACATGAACCAAACTCTTCTAGGCCTCAGCTACAACTACAGTGTTAGAGGACCGGTCATAGTAGACGTTGTTCAAGAGCAGCCGATGAAGACCATAGGCGGGCATTATGCAAATTTGTTACCAATATGCAGATTAAAGCATGAAGTAAGACTGGAATTATTGACGACTCATTTCAGGCAGTTCAGAATTGGTTCTTTACGGTGGCTGAGAGAGCTCGGCGCGCTAAAACTGAAGAAAACACATGTAAATAGAAAAAAACACCAGCAAATTAAGAAAACAACTTCATCAGTTTGACAACACGTGCTGCAAATACTCACAACGCAACCGAAAACAGAAACGTGCTGCAAATACTCACAATGCAACCAAATGTGACCCATGATGGCAAAATGAGTCACAATGAGCAAATTTTCAAAAATGAGTTATTGATATTCTCACATTCTCTATTAAAAAAACCTTCAAAATGATGTATGATTTGTTGGAATCTGACAAAAAATAAAATGACTGAGCTACACCTATTTGAAGTCACTAGAGTCAACAGTCAATTTTGAGAAAAAAATCAAGTTAAAGTTTTCTGAGGGTTCCAAAACAAAATCGCCTAGCAACCATACCTTAAAATGCCTGGTAATAAGACCAAATTCAGCACAAACCAAGTCAAAACCCATATCTAAAGGAAAAAAAAATATATATATATTCAACTTTTTTCCATGATTCCACAATTGTTTGATTAACGTTAATGAAACAGACAGCCTATTTATTAAGACCTACTATACCACACAGATCTAATATGTTACACATCAGATGTTTTTCCCTAACAGTTAAACGTTCACTTAAGACATAACAGATAATGTTTGCGTGAATACTCACCAAGAAAGATATTTTAAAATACTGTAATTCTGTGTACATTTGTATATTGGGATTGCACGCTGTCTGAGGTGTCTTTGTGCGCGTGCTTCGGATCTGTCAGTCAGCGCGAGTAAGATCGTTTGTTTACATCAACATGAGTTTGAAAATCATATTTCATTGGTTCAGACTCATACCATCAAGAATTCACTATGGATATTCACAAAGTTGGAATGCTGTGCTTTAAAACGACACCAAACTTGTGCTGAGAGGAAGCGCCAGTCATCGAGAAGCGAGCAGAGAAAAACGTAATTTTTCATGGTCAAAGGAAAGGTACTCTCAGAAAATGTACAAATAAAGACACTTTTAGATGTTTAATTGCTATTTGGAGCATTGGGATTGCTAGACGAGGGCTTAATGAACTAATTTTTATGAAAACCTCAATTTCGACAAAAATTGACATTTTTCACTTGTAGCTTGAAATTAGCCTGTGCGCATTCTGACTTATTTTCTGTCACAAATACAGAAACGCACTGCAAATACTCACAACGCACATACAATTAGGATGTTTAAAAAAACAAAAAACTCACCTTTCAGGTCATCGACAACACCACTGATGAGTAGACATTGAACAATAAGCATGTCCCAGCCAGGTTTGTCACTTGAAATATTTCCGATGTGGTTGTGAGTATTTGCAGAACGTTTCTGTATTTGGTTGTGCTGTGAGTATTTGCAGCGTGTTTCTGTATTTGGTTGTTGTGAGTATTTGCAGCGTGTTTCTGTATTTGGTTGTTGTATGTATTTGCATCACGTTTCTATATTTGGTTGCACTGTGAGTATTTGCAGCGAGTTTCTGTATTTGGTTGCGTTGTGAGTATTTACAGCATGTTTATGTATTTGGTTGTGTTGTGAGTATTTGCAGCACGTTTCTATATTTGGTTGTTGTGATTATTTGCAGTGCGTTCATGTATTTGGTTGTGCTGCGAGTATTTGCAGCGCGTTTATGTATTTGGTTGCGTTGTATTTGCAGCACGTTTTTATATTTGGTTGTGAGTATTTGCAGCGCGTTTCTGTATTTGGTTGTGTTGTGAGTATTTGCAGCATGTTTATGTATTTGGTTGCGTTGTGAGTATTTGCAGCATGTCTCTGTATTTGGTTGTGAGTATTTGCAGTGTGTTTCTGTATTTGGTTGCACTGTGAGTATTTGCAGCACGTTTCTATATTTGGTTGTGTTCTGAGTATTTGCAGCATGTCTCTGTATTTGGCTGTTGTGAGTATTTGCAGCGCGTTTCTGTATTTGGTTGTGTTGTGAGTATTTGCAGCATGTTTCTATATTTGGTTGTGTTGTGAGTATTTGCAGCACGTCTCTGTATTTAGTTGTTGTGAGTATTAGCAGCGTGTTTCTGTATTTGGTTGCGTTGTGAGTATTAGCAGCACACGTGTTGTCAAAGTTCTTTCTTTTGGGAGACTTCATTTATCGTGCACTTTGATCTTTGAATCTTTGCAGCGTTTTACATTCACAAACAGCTATTTTACACACTACATGAAAGGTTATATCTGAAAAACATAATAGGACATTTTAATTCTGTCCTGTGAATGTCAGTAGGATACTGCACTGAAATTTCTGTTATGGGATTAATCAAATCATTTGAAAACCTGGAGTTCCATGTGTAGCTATGTGCAAATTACAAAATACTTAACGGTACAAAAACGGTGTATAAAAATGGTTCAAAATTGTACAATTATCAACACAACAATATTTAGTGGGAAAATCAATCATATTCAGCAGCTCAGTTTCATCACCCTTGAATGAACATCCTTTCTGGTTGTATAGGCCTACTGTGTATAATATAATGTTGTACACTCTATTTACTGTAATATGTCATATAAACATACTACTGTATTCATATCTATGATTTGGTCCAAACTACATCAAATAAACTGAATTACCATCTCCAAAAGTCTCATGAAAATGTTTATTGTGTTTATTGGTTCTTTTACCTTTGTGATGCACATTGTGCTCTGTGGACCCATTTAAGAATCTGCTGTTTGTTTCTATTCACAAATATAGAGGTTTTATCTGCTCCACTTAATCAATAAAGGAGACATTACATGTCAAGTCTCTCCAGAATACACACTCACACACTCAAACACACACACACACACACACACACTCTCTCTCTCACACACACACACTCTCCAATGCCATTAATTATCCGTCAGTAAGCATCTTATGTATTCTCTCCTAGCCCTTACAAACACAATTCCCTCCACTTTAATTATATCAATAAAGATAACATATCAATTTAAACAAATGTTTTGGAGAGTAAGCCATGTGGAGAATTATCCATATAAATAGCCATTAAAAATGCATAACTGTCAATTATTGCTCTTGTAGAGTCGCAATTATGCAGTCTCAGTGACCTTGCATTGGTCTTTTCCATTAGGAGGAGCTCTCTGAGAAATGAAGTGTCATGTTCCATACGGGGCTCGATCCCACCGGATAATGAAATAAAAGGAGGAGAGGAATAAACACGTCTCTAATGAATGCCTTGAGAACTTGGTTGGGCATGCTGGGAAAGAGGTCAGCATACCTGGACACGAGCTCATTTCATGTGCAATTCATGTTTGAAATGATCATTTTACAGCTCAAGAGAGCATTCTTGAAATTTAAAAGCAAAAATAGTAAATAGAGACTGTCATTTAAGTAAAATGAGAATTTAAAGACATTTCATTATTGTGGCATATTTTGCATTTACAAAAAGTGGCTTTAGAAGTCAATATATTGTGTTTTATTTCCATATAATTGAACATCAGTCTACCACTGGCCTACAGCAATCTATTTACAATAAAATGTGTCTGCTGACTGTAAACTTTGGCCAGAAATTAAGGACGTGTGTAAAAACAGTTTACGGCTGATCTATTCTTGTAAGAACGTGAAGGTGACTTGCAAAAACATGACGGTGATACTAAAAGTTTGAAGTGCTACATTTGTAGAAAAATGTCTTACAAAAAGCTTTCCTTCAGTTAAAGCAGAGATTATTTTAACTGTAAGTTTAAAAAAAAAATGCTATTTAAAAAGTTTTAAAAGTCATAGATACTTTTTGCACAAAGTATAAATATCAGCAAATAGCATCCTGTTTCCACAAATTGTAAACAAAGTGTTATAAAACGGATATAGTTCCGGCCCTTGATTCTGATTGGTTGAGCCACGTTTGAAGCCGTTGTAAAATTCCCGAAAACATACAGCTGACCGCATTACATAAGTATCGCTGCACCAAAAGTGTATGTTGCTGCCCCTGTCTTAGCAACCACTCTTAGCAACGTAAACATATGTTTGTTCTCTATTGATTTTGTTCATTGAAGCTTACTGCATTATATAGAAGAGTGTTGTGAGAGAGATATCGAGTGACCGAGTGTATTACCTGTATTCAGATTTAGCATTTTCCTTCCTTCAGGTCAGTCCTATGTTCATAATAAAAAATCCATTTGAATGTCCGCTGTGATCTTGTCCTTTTAACAGTTAATGGGTTTTCCAGTGCCCTGCTGACACTGACAGCGCTAGTCAAAGCATTTGTCATTTGCGTCTTGTTCCGTGTTCACAATGAGTTTCAATATAAAAGTCTTTGTGACTGAGTGACTCACTCATAAAGACAAACTGTGCCGCCATCTAATGGCGTAATAAATGTAACTTCTGTTGCTGTTCACGGTCAGGGACTATTTTTTTCCGGCGGAAGGAAGCCTTTTAATGATTTTACTTCATGAAAGTTGCATTGATACATATTTTTTTGGCTTAAATATTTGTATTGTGTGGTAGCCGTTTTATAAAAGCAATAAGCCCCGTGAAGCCGTGGTTTACAGTGAATTTATAACAGCTAAGGGGGTTTTATGCACTCCGCAGCTTCTTGGGGTTTATTGCTTTAATATGTAATTAGAATTAAAGGTAAAATAACTAAGTAATGGTGGGCAGAGTTAGTAAAAATAGCCTAGCTATTTGCACTCAGTGTAAATAGACACTGCCAAGATTAGATGCATTATTTTTTGTTGCATAATAATAATAATAATAACAAATTACTACTAATATAATAATTAATTACACTAAATGTATGCATTAAATTGACACCCCTAAAATAAACATGAAATTAACCGGGATAAAGAGATAAAACTTAATCATTTAATGTTTCAATTTTTATGTTTGTCGCAACAGTCACTATACTCATTCAAAAGTCTTTCTGACCACAAACCCTGTCAGTTTTTAATGATTTATTACTTGTTTTCACAGTAATAATTACTAAAGCAGAGCACTGCTGGACAACTATATGAATTTAAAGGGATAGTTCACCCAAAAAAGGAAAATTCTGTCAGCATTTACTCACCCTCATATTGTTCCAAACCCATAAGACTTTTGTTCATCTTCGGTACACAAATGAAGATATTTTTAATGAATTCTGAGCAATTTCTGTCCCTCCATAGACAGCTATGCAACTACCACTTTGACACTTCAAAAAGTTCACAAAGAGATAGTAAAACTAATCCATATGAATTGAGTGGTTCAGTCCAAATTTTCTGAATTAATTTAGGCTTTTATTCACATATAAACATTGATCAGCGAACATAAACAGAAGCTCAACCGAACCTGATTGATGTGCGAGAACAAACCTCTTGCGGAAACTCAAACGTGATGTAACACACGAGAATGAACCTCATTGGTTCTCGCACATCAAACAAACATGCTTGAGCTTCTGTTTACCACAACTGATGTGCGTTGATGAATTTGTATATGTGAATAAAAGCCTAAATTCATGTTCATCGTATAAGCGATTGTGTCTCTTCAGAAAATTTGGACTAAACCACTCAGATTAGTTTTACAATCTGTTTATGAACTTTTTGAAGCCTCAAAGTGGTAGTTATGTAGCTGTCTATGGAGGGACAGAAAGCTCTCAGATTTGTGTTCCGAAAATGAAGGAAAGTCTTACGGGTTTGGAATGACATGAGGGTGAGTAATTTGACAGAATTTCATTTTTGGGTGAACTATCCCTTTAATGCCTAGTTAGTCAAATTATTACTCTAAAAATGTTTCTCACCATCTCTTTCAGCTGCCGTGGTTCTTTGTAAGCACATCGCTGCTGTCTCTAAGGCTCGAGGGTCTCGAGAGCGTCTGTAAACGCCAAACAGCTCTCGTAAACACACATGCTCCCTTTACAACAGCAGCGGAGCGGTTGCACGTTTGACCTGCGGCTGTGCTGAATTACCAAGAGCTCTCTCCGGATGAAGATATCACTCGCTCGACTTCAGCTTTTCCAAGGTCTTTATTGAGTGCATTTCAGTACAATAGTTCTCAGAAAGTTACAGTTTCAAACTCTGACATACTCATCACAAGAAACGAGTGTTAACTATACAGTCTTGGTGAGGTGGGAGGGCTTTCCTTCGTTCCATATCTACAAAACAGTGCGAGCTAGTATCCATGCCATGCTAGTAATGTCTCTCAAACCCTTTGACACTCTGGCTTTTATTCTCGGTTGCCAAAAGTAATGCTCCATCACTTTAACATGAAAGTGTTGTTTGAAGCACGCAAAAAAAAAAAAAAAAAAAAAAAAGAATACAAAGAAAAAAAAAAGCCCGTTCCTACCGGCGGTGTCAGACGACGCTTTTGTTTGTTCCAAACTTGCTTTTTGTTTGCACTTGTGAAGTCTGAGCCGTGCTGGTGAACACATGCACCGCTCAGACTTCAGTTGGCACGGTAACAGCATCGCCGCTGATCCGCTGCCAAACGCGCACCAGACTCCACATTGTGTCGACACTCCAGGCAAAGAGCGATAAAATTAGACTCAAATCATTTCCGTTCATCCTCTCACTCCCTGCCTGTTCCCTCAACTCTCCGAAAGGATGAGGAAGAGGAGGATACCCTTGCAAGAGATGAAGATCACCCTCGAGTTTTTGGACATGTGCAAAATGAGAGTTTAAAATACAAAAAAAAAAAAAAAAAAAAAAAAAGAGGGACATGACAAAAGGACACATTCGCATTACAAACAATAGCATACATATTCAAATATAAATCATATATTACATCTGTATTGGTTCAACATGTGCGATAGGTGAACGTGATTTCACCAAAGTACAGCATGTTCCTGGAACAACTTTGTTGATTCTGGAACAACATTTCAATCAACCAATCAGATTTGAGAGGCAAGTTTACAGTTTATGTCAAGTTTAGGCTTACAACCAGGGTTAGGTGCTTCTACATCAGCGTTATTCACCATTTCCCTATGATTTTAGGGATAAGTTATGGGTAGGGTCAAGCCTGATTTATACTTTCGCCTCACTTTCAGCCTCCGCTGACTGCGCACGCTCCTCCGCAAATGGATGAGGCATTTATACTTGACGCGTTCGCTGTTGTACTATTCTTTGAAACTACAGGGGGCGACAGAGTAATTGTTCTCTAAACAATCAAGAAGCAGTGGTGAGAAGTAGTAAGGTACACACGTGACATATACATTTCACCAAACTAACACTACAAAAGAACCAAAGAATCATGTGAAATCCAGTAAACCTTGAGATTATTACTTGTGACATTAGAACAAAATATATGGATATGAGAACATATGTATAAAGCTAAATTAAACAACAATCTCTTAAATATTTTCTAATTTCATTAAACATTTTTTTTTTTTTTTTAAATTCATGAACATTTTTATTAAACATGGACCTTTATTGTCATTGAAAAGGCTTATTTCTGCAATTGTAAGCTAATTTTGTAAATGTATGCAATTAATTTGGACAAGCGCAAACTGGGTCCTCGTAAGATGCTGGTACAGACGTAACTGCTCGGCCAGAATCGTCTCAAAGTCGTGCATCTTCGGATGCAGTGCCGCGCGCAAAAAATGCCATGCACACCGCCACGTGAAATGGGTTCGTGCGCACTCAATGCGCACTTCATTTTTTTTATACTTATAAAGTATAAATCAGGCTTTAGGTTTAGGGGTACGGATTGGGCTAGGACTAAATTTTTGGACAGAAATGTTGTTCCAGGATCAACAAATTATATTGACCCAGGATCATGTCTTACTTAGGAAAATCACGCAGACCATATGCGATATGTTATGATGAAGGGCTGCCGTGTGTTTTACAGCATATTATTATATAGTGATAGATTGATATATTGACCACGGCAATTATTTGACCATTTTGTGATATCTGTAACGTTGGCATCATGGACACTTGACCAACTAACAGAAATGGCAGATCACCTCTGCAGCAGTTCCAAAATCTAAAGTTTTTCACTGGACAAAAGTTTGAGGTCAGTTTTTTTTTAATGTTTCAATGGCCAAGCTGAATTCGTAGCAGCCATTTGCAATAACAAATCAGCATATTAAAAGTGCCACCTTTTAATATGCTGATTTGCTATTCAGCATTTTACATCACTTACATTTCATATTATTATCAATGTTGGAAACAGTTGTGCTGCTTAATATTTTGGTAGAAACTGCGATAATTTTTTTTCAGGATCTTTGATGAATAGAAAGTTCAAAAGAACAGCATTTATTTGAAAGATTTGTTTTTGTTAAATTGTAAAAACCCCAAACTTTTGAACGGTAGTTTGACCCCAAACTTTTGAACGCTAGTGTATAAGGGGGAAACGCCAATATTTAGGGTTTTTTCAAAGCTTAAGTTACGACGGATATTGGCACCTCCCATTTAAAAACCCATAATATTTGTCAACCACTGTTATTCTATAAGCCTTCCCTCAAAAAGACACACCATAAAGTGAACATGAAATACCATTTGCAACCCAATGAGCTTCAATATGCAGTATTTATAAGCGAAACAGGATTTTCAAAAATGATGATAGGACTTAATTTAAACCAGCACAATTGGTTTCTGAAAAGAATTGAGAATAAATCAGGTGGTTGGAGGAGAGAAGTTAAAAGGAACATGTAGTCAGAAAGAAAATAGGGTCAATTTTAATTTCATGCTGACTTAATACTCTAATCTCTATGGTGTGTCACTTCCTTTGTCGTCTTTCTTAGTTGTTCATTCCCCATTTCATCTAATTTCGTTCTCCATCCTGGACTCTCTACCGTCTTTTGCTCTCGTTTTCTCTTTTATTCTCTGACTTACTCCAGCTCATTCATCACTCTCCTCAGCCTGTGAGCTGTACCCGCAGGTATCCCAGCAGGCTCCACCCACCCCGATGAGCGCAAGTCAGCCATTTTTCAGCTGGGCCATACAGCGGGACGCCGGACAGCTTGGTTACGCCCCGCCGCGAACGAGCTGGACGCGGGCCATGCCGAGGATACTTTGTGATCATTAATTGAGCTGCCTCCGGTCCTTTACGCAGAGGCAGAGGGGAAGACGTCTTCATCTTGTGCTAACGGTTTTATAAGAGCCAAACATTATCACTACTACCATCATATTAAGGAGCAGATTCACTTTCTTCAATGTAATACAATGAAAGAAAGTGTGTGTGTGTGTTTTCGCACAAAAGAATAAGCCTCTTGGCAGAAGCTGTAAAAGTGTGTCATCCTTAACAAAGAGCCAATACACTCTTTGGTTGCCATGGTGAAATTCATTGTAGCCAATTAGGTGCAACACCTTGGGTATATCTGCGTGATGGATTGTGTGTGTGTGTGTGTGTGTGTGTGTGTGTGTGTTACTCATAGAGAATAACCATAAACCATGAGTCCGATTAACTTACAGGCAATGTAGCGGCTTATTCATTACACACAGACGCTTCACAACAGGAGAATGAATGGTAGAGCTGCTAACCTTTACAAACCTTACTGTTTCAAATCGCACTTTGGGGTCCTTTAATGCTAAACCTAATGAGAGCATGTGGAGGTGCTTTTAGCTATTATGACCACAAAATCTGGAACCTTTTACCAATTGCATTTATATTTATTCATTTATAAGACGCTTTCATCCAATGAGGATAAAAGCCAACAATATTTGCAGCACAAAATGATTAGTCAAGCTCCCAATCATTTAAATTGTTAAAACCCTGGTGAAGATTTTTTTTTTTTTTAATGTTGGCTTTTTAACTATTTTAGGTCACTGTATTAAATGATTCTTGTAAATGTAACATTTAAATTGCAATTTTTCGCTTTTTATTACTATTATGGTTGCTTGTTTTTTTTCATGTCTTGCTATTTTATCTTATTATAATGTTATTTCATTCTGAATTGTGAAGCACATTTAACTACATCTTAAGTATGAAAGGTGCTATACAAATAAAATATTAATAATATTATTTGTAACACTTTAAAAAAGGTTCAATTCATTAACATTAATTCATGCAGTAAGTACCATGAACAATGATCAGCATTTTTACTCTAGGTTAATTTTTAAATGTTCATTGATAATTCATGTTTATTCATTATTCGTATTCATTTATACAACTTGAAATTAAATTGAAGTTAAATTGAAATTCAAGTTAAAATGTTAAAATGTTTTAGTATTTTTTTAGTGCTGTCAGACGATTAATCGCGATTAATCGCATCCGAAATAAAAGTTTGTGTTTACAAAATATGTCTGTACTGTGTATTTTTATTATGTATATATAAATACACATACATAAATGTAGATATTTAAGAAACATATTATATTTATATATAAAATATTTATATTTATATAAATTAATATATAAATATAAATATATATGCATGTAAATATTTTTTAAATATATACATGTATGTATGTGTATTTATATATATATGTAATAAAAATACACAGTACACACACACACACACATATTATGTAAATACAAACTTTTATTTTGGATGCGAATAATCACAATTAATCGTCTGACAGCACTAGAAATCAACATTAAACTAGATTACAAAATGCTTTAAAAAGTACTGTTATTTGTTCATACATACCTAATGCATTAACTAATGTAAACTTGGACCTTATTGTATAGTGTTACCTATAATAATAGTAATAATAATTTTTAATAAATTATTATTATTATTATTATTGTTATTATTCAATCAGCTGATGCTATTTCTCAATGGCAACCAAAAAAAAGAACAGCCTGTGTGTGTGTGTGTGTGTGTGTGTGTGTGTGTGTGTGTGTGTGTGTTTGTGTGTGTTACCCAGTGCTTCATTGACTGCTTAAGTAGAATGTGCTCAATGGGGTGGCGTTAGGCATCTGTTCATAAAGGGTCACACAGATGTTCAATCCAGACACACACACAAATAAATGGAGAGCTGGTGACACGAAAGAACATGTACCGCATTTAGCAATGTCATCGGGAAACATCTGGAGCCGAGAGATTGACTCGGCCTGATAAAAGTGGTGAAGGGCAGCGTTTTTTTCGAGTGTTTTCGTTTCCTGCCTGCAACCTTTTCATTTGCCTATCATGTAAACACGTGCTTGGAAACAGATTAGCGGTTTTAAAGACCCTGTAAGACCAACATTAGTACAGCTTATTAACAGTGAAACTACATTTAAGTGTACTAGCTAGTTTAGGCGGTGACGACACACCCTCCCAACGCTAGTCGACGCATTCAAACACTCTGACACAAAACTAACAAGAACGACTAGAAGAAGTAGAAGAAGAAGAGGTGGAAGAAAGAAAAGCTGTACACGTAAGTGCTCATCAGCGTGGAAACACCTACAATAAACACTGTTTAGTGGCCTGAATGCGTAGCTTTTTTCACCTAAAGTATCTCTTTTTAACGCTAGTTTATACACAACTAACTGATATTTACACAACATCGACAGAGTCAGAGTTCATCCCAGATTGTTCTCGTGGCGTCACGCTGACGTGAGCGAGTTCGTGTCCTGCAGAATCGGCGGTTCTGTTCCAATGCGCAACATTGCCAAAAATGCAAGCGGAAGAAGAGTGTATTTACATAGAGGTCCGTTACACTTCACCTTCAATATGAAGGTTTACTCTGAAGATATACTTGTGTTTATTTAAAGATATACATCATTTACGCTCGTATGGCCAGGGGATGGGACGCAGGCATACAGGATGTCCTTTGGCAACGTCAGCCATACCGTAATCGACAGGTAATGTAAGTGGGAAGCAGTGACGAAAGAAGGTTTATAGTGGAAAAAAAGAAGAACGAAACAACCTTGTAGAAAATTAAAACTCGGAATAGTCACTGTGATTTCTTGATAAGCATCGTGAAGATAACTAAAGTGGAATTACAATGACGAGAAGAGGACAAAAAGAGTCCGCATCTTCGGTTTTCCCTGTAAATGTAGCCCAAAGAGACAAACAGCCGACGGGTTAACAGCCGTCCTGTCAGTCCCAGTGGGTCCGGTCCTGTTCTGATCTGGTCTGTTGGATATGGGATAATGGTTCCTTCTCCTGAAACACGTTCTCAGATCAGGATGATAGTCTCTATTCTGGCGCGCTCCGATGGGATTGGGCTCGCCCGCTGGTAATTCTTCCGCAAGCTGCCCAGCCCGTCGTCCGGCGCCCCCTGTAGTCATGCCAGCGCAGTGCCCGTCTGGCACTGAGACATCTGCATGTGCATGGACTGAATGCTGTTAAGGATTTTCTTCTGATGGCCGGCTAGAGTCACACCTATCCTCAACAGGTCCCTGTGAACACAAGAAGAATGCATACCTACAGTTAATATCGGACACACATACCAATGTAGTACACAACTACAAAAAATACCGCCAAAGAAGACACTAACTAGCTCTATAATATACATTTGCATCACTCCTTCCCAAATAAACGGTCATTTGGGACATACTTTAACATCATCTTTCCAAGCTAAAGGGGCAGCTGTTATAGTTGCACAATGGTTGATGCTCAGAATACATTCACACCGCAACTATATGTGGCCCAAATCGAATCGTTTTGAGGCTGTACACATGAGCTTTTAAGTAAGGGATTACTTTTGATTTTTCTGTAATTAGTTACTTCTTATGTAATTGCATTAAATACTGTATATACTATAGAACAATTCCATTTAAAACAATAGAGTGGTGCAGATATGACGTCAGAACCCGGAAGACTAATTCGCCGCTGTTCCTTCGAGATTTCCCTACACTGAAAAAAAATTATCATAACATTTTTTCTTTTGTCAAATCAACTTCATATATGAATGAGGTTCAGATAACATAATATTTGGAGTTTCGGTTGATTGAACCAATCGCCTTCATTGTATTAATTCAAATTTTTAATTTCAATGAACTCAAAATTGTAAGGCAACCAGGTAACTTACTTTAAGTTAAACCAACAATTCATTTTTTTACAGTGTATGGGGTTTTATAATGGAGTTTTTCAATTTATGAGTAACATAAAGCCTGTAGTAAATATAACTTGACAATAATTTCATGTTTTGTTCTTCAGCGTACACTGCACACATTCACACCCCAAACTGTCTTGTCTAATTACTTATTAAAAAACGTATGTGTTCAAAAATGAACATAACTGCTTTAAAATTCACATTTTTGCTATGGGTGTATGTAATTTACGTTGTAGAACAAAACATCAAACTATAGTCAAGTTATGTTTACCAAAGGCTTTATTTTACACATAATTTGAAAAACCCATTATAAAACCCCATGCACTGCAAAAAAAGAATTACAATTTTGAGTTCATTGAAATAAAAATTTGAATTAATACAATGAAGGTGTTTGGTTTAATCAACAGAAACTCCAAATATTATGTTATCTGAACCTCAAAATTTGAGAAAAGAAATAAATGTTATGATAAATCACGAAAATAATTTTTTTACAGTGTAGGGAAATCTCAAAGGAACCAGTGGCGAATAGACTTCCGGGTTCTGATGTCATAACTGCACCACTTTTTAGTGGATTTAACATCAAAATGTAACATTTAAAGGGTTAACATTTCATTTAGTTCACCCAAAAAAGAAATATCTGTCATCAATTACTCACCCTCATGTCGTTCCACACCCGTAAAACCTTCGTTCATCTTCAAAACACAAATTAAGATATTTTGATGAAATCCGAGGTTTTTTTTATCCTCCATTGAAAGCAACAAAATTACCACATTCAATATCCAGAAAGGTAGTAAAAACATTGTTAAAACAGTTCATGTGACTGCAGTGGTTCAACTTTAATGTTATGAAGCGACAGAATACTTTTTGTGTGCAAAAACAAAACAAAAATAACAACTTCATTCAACAATTTTTCCTCTTCCCTGTCATTGTTACGCAGTTGGCGCAGTGCTGCGTTTCAGTGTTTACATCTGAACGCCGACTCATTATTGGCCGGCTTCTGCATCACACACGTCTCGTGAAGCCCACATGAACAGGTGTCGGCCAATGCTGTGCCGCCATTCGGACGTAGAACCTGGAAGCGCTGCAAAGTAAATAGCGTAGCAGAACAACAGGGCAGAGACGAATTTGTTGAATAAAGTCGTTATTTTTGTTTTGTTTTTGGGCACAAAAAGTATTCTCATCGCTTCATAACATTAAGGTTGAAACACTGTAGTCACGTTGACTATTTTAATGATATTTTTACTACTTTTCTGGACATTGAATGTGGTAATTTCGTTGCATTCAATGGAGGATAAAAAAACCTCTCAGATTTCATCAAAAATATCTTAATTTGTGTTCCGAAAATGAATGAAGGTCTTACAGGTGTGGAACGACATGAGGGTGAGTAATTAATGACATGATTTTCATTTTTGGGTGAACTAACACTTTAATGATGAAATGTATGTTTTTAATGTAACCTTCTCCCTTTAAATACTTTGGTCAGTTCTAAAATAAGTTATGCAATTTTATATTATTTATTTTAAAGAATTAAAAGAGCAGTCTCATGTATATCCTTGTATTATTCAACTGAGGTTAATATAGGAAAGTAATTAGTAATAAGTAATGCAATACTTTTTAGAGAGAGTAATTAGTACAGTAATCTAATTACACTGAAAGGGATGTCCCAAGCTGATCACATGTTTCGGGGTCGATTGAGCATTTAACTGATCGGTATCGGCTATCCTAATCCCAAACCTTTATTTTACATCAGCTGTAATGCAGGTGTCGTGCAGTAGGTGGCGGGATTAAAAGAAGAAGCTCAAATGTGCGTGTGTGAATGAGATTTGTTCTTGCACACACACGAATATGTGTATAGCATATTTGATGTGGACTTTTGTAAAGAATCACATTTTAGAATCACTGTTTATTTTTATCTTCCATCAGACTGTCTTAGACGTTGTGTAATTTATATTATATAACTTATTTGAATTAAGTTATACAAGTTATATATTCAATGAAGTTTTAAATAATTATATTGTATATTATTTCATTTTAAATATATATTTTCCCCTTTAAAATACAGTGCAATAGATGCCCTCTAACTTTGTTTGAATGTAGATGTCTCTCCATATATTAATAACAATAACGTTGATCACCTTGCTATCACACATCTGCCTGTCACTGTACTTCATTATCATCCATGCTAACTTCTCCACGCTAATGAACATGGTTAATTATTATTACTCTAGCAGTAATGCTGAAATACTCTAAAAGCAGTTTGCCAGATGGTACAGGAAAAGCTTCACTCCCTAAGCTTCTCTCGACAAGCACCTCCTCATGTTAGCACCACCTCTTCAGCACACCAAAAGGCCAAGGAAGATCAAGACGGGTCTGCTACAGCATGTGATTTTAGGTGACTGTTTCATTGCCTCCTTTAAATTACAAAGACAAAAGAGCAACTCTGAATAAACGCTCAATTTACTCCGCTATTCTCAGAGAGAAGCTTTTATTCTGAATGAGAACACCCTGTACTATCAATATACGAACCATTCAAACAGCACAGAGAGAGAGGAACAGCACAGAGCCCCCACAGGTTTATAGATGTGAGAGCAAACAGCATTAGCACATGAAAGCCGCTTGCATTTAACTTTCTGTTTATGCGTGGGCTCATACTTATGTTGCTAATTAAGCGCAGACCCTCTCTGTGAGCGCCGGCTGCATTAATCAGAGCGTCAGAGACGCTACACCTCACAGTCTGCTTCCCGCTACGTACAAAACACCAGGAGATGTGTTTTAAACATCATCAACAGCATATCCACCTGTTCGCTCGATAGCGAATCAAACAAGTCAAAACACATGCGCACATACCTCACCGATACGCACTAATTCTATGGTTTAGAAATCAATATTAAACACGTTTGCGGAGATATCTGACCGCCCGGCATTCTGTGATCAATGCACTGTCTGGAAATCTGAAACCAGCTTTAATCACCCTTCACACAGACAGAACTCACAGAGTATTAGACATCATCTAAAACAAACCAATAATAAAAGACAGAACGGCTGAATAAGATGCATAATTGTTGTAAACATAACGATTTTTCTAAGAGATGTTGGTAACGGTGTGATCTATGAAAGCCTGTTTCCACCTCAGAGTAAAATATTAATCAGGACAATATGTGATGGAGTTTCAAATAAGAAATAAAGTAGCAAATGTGGGACTAAAAGTTGCAATTACGAGAAATAACGTTACAGTTAGGTGGTTGACTAGTTGTATGACCTGTTGATGGGGTCAATTTGACCAGATTGGAGATGGTAGACCACCTTAAAATCGGTTATTAGCTGGTCCAAGCTGGTTTAGCTGGTTGACTAGTTGCATGACTAGCTGATGGGGTCAATTTGACCATGTCAGTCAACCTGCTTAGAGCTGGTAGACAATGGTTGACCAGTAAACTTAAGCTGGAAAAACCAGGCCTACCAGCTTATTTAGAAACTGTGCTTTAGGCCTGTCCTTGAGTTTTGGTCGATTGGATCACAAGTAGACACATACATTTTTACACCTGGTATTTTAATCCGAATCTTTTGTCCACTTTCAAAAGAGGGGGAGGTGACAAATCTAATGGACAAAATAAGCTCACGCAATTTACATATGAATGCGACCGGAGACGACAGAAAAACATACAGCGAGCAGCAGCTTTCGTTTCTGCTCTTACAGCTGCAATTCACAGCTGAACGCTGTGAGTGTGTGTTAGAAATCAGGAATGGTGAGAGAACATTGTGCTTGGTATGTTTTTTGTTTTCAAACCAAACTCAGGTCTACAGCTGACAAAGTTTAAATCCCGTCTGGCTAGCGCACTTCCCATAATGTTTATGCATTAGGTCAGTAGGTGGAGAGTAGGCGCTCTTTTGTGGCACATTTGACCACATGAGTGTCTACACTATGAAAGCACTCTGGTCAAATGCATTTTGAAATACCTCTGGAAGGGGTCGTAAGTGGACAATCTCAAAACGTTTTAGACCTCGTTTACACCTGTATGTAGCGTTGTCCACTTGTGAGCCGATCGACCAAATACCAGGGCCTTAGATAGGTCCAAGCTAGTTTGAATGGTTTATTAGTTGCATGACCATCTGATGTGGACAAGTTTGACCTGGTAGACCATTTTGGTCAATCTAGATGAGATTGTTAACAGGACTGACACATCAAACTTTAAACTCACTCTGAAGTCATCTGGGTGACCAGCTGTAGGGATGTGAAGCCAGAGTTGAGGAAGTTGTCTCTGTACTGAGACATCTTGACAGCAGCCAGCCACTCCTCTACAGAACTAAAGGTGGTGAAGTCTGGGATAGACCTGTCCAACAACGGCTGGGACGGACTGGTGGAGGAGAGAAAGAGAGAGTGAGATGCAGGAGAGAAATCAAATGACCCAACATTGGGTGTCAGAGTTGCCGTCTTTGTAGGGACCAACGCTGTGGGGACCTATCCTGTTTTTTCCAGAATGAAAACAGCTTCATGTGGGGAATAATTATGTCTTAAAATGTTTAAAATTCCAAATGTTTAGGGTTTGTTTGCGGGCTAATCTACAGGACTTACACCGTGTCTACACCGGATGCGAGCGGTGCGTCGCGACGCATCAAAAGACAATAGAACCTATTATAATCAATGATATTGTCTACATTGGATGCAGAGCGGCACAACACAACAAATTCCAGACAGTAAACGGATTCGCCGTTCTATTTCTGACATAGTCGAAGTGCTTTGCAACAGTCGGTTTGTCGTGCTTAGTGTAGACAGCTTTTAGCTTTTTTGGAGCGGCGCGATGCGACATGTCAACGGTCGCGTCTCATGTAGACACAGTGTTACACTATCATTCAAAAGTTTGAGGTTGGTAAGACTTTTTGATATTTTTGAAAGTCTCTTGTATGCTCACCAAGGCTTCATTTATTTGTTTAAAAACAGTAAAAACAGCAATATTCAATTTAATTCAATTTAATTTAATTTAAATTTCAATTTAAAATAACTGTTTTTAGTATATAGTCAAACATAATTGATTCCTGTGATGGCAAAGCTGAATTTTCAGCAGCCATTACTTCAGTCTTCAGTGTCACATGATCCTTCAGAAATCATTCTAATATGCTGATTTGGTGGTTGAAAACAGTTGTGCTGCTTCATATTTTTGTGGAAACTGTAATAATTTTTTCCCAGGATTCTTTGATTAAATAGAAAGTTCAAAAGAACAGCATTTTTAGAAATAGAAAACTTTTGTGACAAAGTAAAAGTTTTACTGTCACCTTTGATCAAATTACTGCACGCTTGCTAAATAAAAATGTTAAGTTCTTTCAAAAAACCACAAAGTTTCAACGGCAATGTTACATTTAGCATAAAGGTTCTCACAATGGTATAAAAACAAAATGTATGTATGATTAGTTTGTTTGACTCACATAGTGGGTATACTGGCGACTGCTTTAAGGCTGGTGGGGTTGCGGATGAGTTTGTCGAGCGTATTGACGATATCCGTGAAGCGCGGCCGAGCGTTCCGATCTTTCTGCCAGCAGTCGAGCATCAGCTGGTGGAGAGCAGTGGGACAGTCCATGGGGGGCGGCAGCCTGTAATCCTGCTCTATGGCGTTGATCACCTAGACACAGAGATATTATTGTCATTAATTGCTTTGTTGTCATTCGTGGGGGAAGCACCTATTATTCTTAAACACTCTCTGGAGTCTCTTAGTGGATTTGTAAAAATTTTAAAAGGATAAAAACAGTAAATAAATGATTTCTAAGTAATAAATGATTACTAAGTAAATGATTCCATGACTCACTCAGAAAGGGCCACTGAATGAATCAGTGAACAAATCTTTTGAATTAAATGTTTTGGTGAACAAATAAGTGAACAAATCTAAGGGTACATTTACACAACAACAATGTACTAAAAACGTCTCGGTTACGACTGTAACCTTAGTTCCCTGAAGAGGGAACGAGACGTTGCATCGAGAATGACGCAGTGGGAACGCTCCGCCTGATGTCGTCATGAAGCACATGTGAAATCAGTCCAATGGTGTGACGAGACTTCAGAGGCGGGTGACGTCACGACCAGGAAACTATAAAGCACGCTCAAACAGTGAAACGCTAGCTTCAGAAAGTCTGAAGTAGTCGCTGACAGGCATGCCGGAAATATGGCAGGGCGACACAATGTCTCGTTCCCTCTTCAGGGAACTAAGGTTACAGTCATAACCGAGATGTTCCCTTTCAAGGGAACTCGCGTTGCGTCGAGGATGACGCAGTGGGAACGTTAATACCCACGCAGACATAGTGACCAATGTCTGTCTAGAGTGACTCGTCAACACTAGGAAGAAAGCATCCGGGCCCCAGGAGTGGAGCTCAGGTCAAGGTCATAGAACCTCACGAATGTGAGCGGTGAGAACCAGCCCGCGGCATCACAGGTCCCGGCGAACTCTCTCTAAAACTCTCGGGAGCAGAGCGATCGGGGGAAATGCGTACAGACGAAGCCACGTCTGTACCATAGCATCCAGTCCGAGCGGAGCTGGATGCGTGAGGGAGAACCAGAGTGGACAGTGAGACGTCTCTCGAGACGCAAACAGATCCACCTGAGCCCGGCCGAACACCCTCCATAACTGCTCCACCACCTCGGGTGCCTCCATTCCCCGGGCCTCAGCCCCTGCCTCGACAGGACGTCTGCTCCTATGTTCTGGGCCCCGGGGATATAAGCTGCCCTGAGTGACAGCAGTTTTCCCTGGGACCACAGGAGGATTTGGTGTGCCAGTTTGCAGAGTGGACGCGAGCGCAAACCCCCCTGGTGATTTATGTAGGCAACCACCGATGTGTTGTCTGACCGGACAAGAACATGGTGGCCTCTAAGGTCTGGGAGGAAATTCTTGAGAGCAAGAAAGACAGCCATCATTTCCAGGCAGTTGATGTGCCAGGAGAGGTGGTGTCCCCTCCACAGACCTTGAGATGAGCGACCTTCGAGGATCGCCCCCCAACCCGTGAGGGAAGCATCTGTCGTTAGCATTTTGTGACGACAAGGAGCTCCCAGCACGGGCCCTTGGGATAGGAACCAGGGTTTCTTCCACATAGCCAAGGCACGTAAGCATCGCCGTGTGACCTTGATCATGCGAAAAGGATTTCCTCTCGGGGAAAACCCCCTGGTTCTGAGCCACCACTGCAGGGGTCTCATGTACAGCAGGCCAAAAGGTATCACGTTGGACGCTGCTGCCATCAACCCTAACAGTCTCTGAAACTGTTTCACAGTGAGTGACTGGCCTAGCTTCATCCAGTTTACGGTAGAAAGGATTGATTCTATGCTAGCAGGAGCGAGACGCGCCTGCATCGCAACAGAGTCCCAAACCACGCCTAGAAAAGTGGTCCTCTGAGCTGGAGAACCCCAACTTCCTGATGTGCGCGAGCACGACATCTCAATGCCGAACCGCTAACTGGCGAGACTGAGCTAAAATCAACTAATCGTCGATATAGTTCAGAATGCGAATGCCCTGTAGACGCAGCGGTACCAGCGCTGCATCCATGCATTTGGTGAAAGTGCGGGGTGACAATGCTAGGCCAAACGGAAGAACCAGATATTGGTACGCTTCGCCCCCGAAAGCGAACCTCAGGAATTTCCTGTGTTGTGGAAGGATGGAAACATGGAAGTATGCGTCCTTGAGATCTATCGTGACAAACCAGTCCTCGGACCTGAGCGGGCGAGACCCGAACTGAATGGCATAACCCTTTTTGATCGTACGCAGGACCCAATGAGAAATATTTGGCAGTAGCTTCCACGTTGTCAGATATTCTACTAAGGGAACCAGTATCTCGAGACTGACCTCTGGTGTCTTTTGAACAACCAATTCGGTGCCCTGAAGCGGCAAACCGGCAGGGAACGACCAAACCGACTGCTCTGAGACCCTCCTCGGAGGGAGCGAGCATTCTAGCGCCACTACGTTTCCGGGCGGACACTGGGATGTTTGCTCGCTGTAGACCGCTGCGCCCTGAAGCACACGAGGTGGCAGGGTTGGCAGAACGGCCCCCTGAGGGCACCAAAGAGAACTGGGCACCGTATAATGAGGTGTTAACCATTTCTCTTCAGAGGAGGCTACCCTCAGGGTCTTGACACTGGTAGCGTCAGGACTTTACCCCCGCAGCCTTCTTGGCGATAATGACGGCCCTCAGGTCTGTCTTACCCCTCGAAGGCTGCGGCTGAGAGTGTCCCCCGACCCCCCTTGTTTCTGAGGGGGAGTTCGGGTGGCGACGCTCTGTTTCTGAGTGGCATGGTGTTGTAAGGAGCTGGATTTAAATGTTTGGGGCTGCTCCCGCTCAGCAGCCCCAGAGATATGAGAGTGACAGGGGAGGAGCTTCTGGAACACCGCTGCCTGCTTTTTAGCTTCCTGAAACCTTTCGACGACAGTATTTACTGCGTCGCCGAAGAGGCCAGGGGGCGCAAGCGGGGCGCCCATAAGGAAGTTTTTATCTTTGTCCTTAATAGCACTTAAATTCAACCACAAGTGCCTCTCCGTGGCCACCAGGGCTGCCATAGCACGACCGACAGATCTGGCCGTCTCCTTGGTGGCACGGAGAGATAGGTCTGCAGCCCGACGTAGTTCATCTACTATGTCTGGGCTAATTCCCCCGCCCTCTTCAATATCTCCTAACAATTCCGCCTGGTAGGCCTGCAGCACGCCCATAGTGTGGAGACATGCTGCAACCTGACCAGATGCTTGATATGCTTTGCCCACCAAAGCTGAGGTGACTCTAACTGGCTTGGTGGGCAATGTCGGGGCCTTTAGGGATGATGCTGACTGTGGAGAGAGATAACTCGCAAGCGTCTCTTCCACTTTAGGCATCGCCCTATAACCGTGCTCTTTAAGCCCCACTATCGATGCATAGTGCGTGGTCTGAGCACTATGCACACGATAGGAGGCTGGTTTCTTTCATGATCTCGACACCTCAGTGAGGAGATCTGGAAAAAACGGGAGGCCCCGACGTGGAGGTAGTGCTCGCGAGGGCAGGAAGCGTTCATCGAGCTTGCTTTTTGGACGAACGTCCTGCCTCTCCGCTGGCCATTCAAGATTTAACTTGGCAACAGCACGAGTAACAACCTCCACCAGCTCCTCATATGCGGGAGAGTGGGATGGCGAGTCCTCACTGTCACCCGCATCAATGCTCTCCACATCCAACTCCTCAGAGCTGGATATGTTAAGCACCGGCGCTTCAATCAGTGCGGAAGGAACCGCAAAGCGTGCTTCCAAACACTGAGAGAAAGTGCTGGATCTAGCAGGTGAGGGCTGAGATAAGGCTGGGCCCGTCTCAAACCCCTCTGCTAAATCCATTTGCAATCCCCATGATCTAGATCATGCCTCAGCAGCAGCGGGACCCGAACCAAGGGGAACGCGAGCCTGAGCGCCCTCCTCAAAGAACTCCAGGCGGGAGCGGAGTGTCCGTAAAGGAAGCACCTCACAATGCTCACAGCCAGCACTCTCGAGTGCTGACCGTGCATGCTACGCTCCCAAACAAACCACACAAAGACTGTGTGTATCCCCACCCGTGATGTAACGTGGGCAGGGATGAACACACAGCCTAAACTGTTGCTTGTCTGCCATAATATACAATATATGCTTGTGTAAAGACAAAACAACACAAAATAAGACAAACCAGTCACAGAGAGCGCTACTGAAGACACAGAAGCTAGCGTTTCACTGTTTGAGCGTGCTTTATAGTTTCCTGGTCGTGACGTCACCCGCCTCTGACGTCTCGTCACACCATTGGACTGATTTCACATGTGCTTCATGACGACATCACGCGGAGCGTTCCCACTGCATCATTCTCGATGCAACGCGAGTTCCCTTGAAAGGGAACTGAAAAGTTTTTCCTTTGTGATTTTTCAAAAGTTTCGTGTACAGACAATGTTGTCAAAGAATTAAAAAGATTTGAATCACTGAATTAAAGTCACTAGAAGAGATGCATTATGGGAAACACAATTTTGTGTTTTGAGTGAACAGCTTAAAGGGATAGTTCACCCAAAAATGAAAATTCTGTCATCATTTACTCACCCTCAATTGTTCCAAACCTGTATGAGTTTCTTTCTTCTGTTGAACACAAAAGAAGATATTTTGATGTTGGTAACCAAATAGTTGATGGACCCCATTGACTTCCATAGTATGAAAAAAATATTACCAAGGAAGTCAATGGGGCCCATCAACTGTTTGATTGCCGACATTCTTCAAATTGTGTTCAAAGGAAAGAAATTCATACAGGTTTGAAACAACTTGAGGGTGAGTAAATGATGACAGAATTTTCATTTTTGGGTGAACTATCCCTTTAAATAATAAGAACTAAATAATACCATCACCATAACATAAAAAAAAAAAAAAAAAAAAGACAGATCCAAAGGCACACAATATTGTTTTATCTCACATAAATACCCTAATATATCAGTTTTGTTGCATAGATGCCGCAACATGACACAAACATCCTGTGAACATCATTAATCTCTAACTGTGATCTGTTGTTCTACCATCCTCAAACACTGGACTCTCTTCCCATATTCCTCTCTCTCTCATTCTCTCAGACACAAGCAAACATCAAATGAACAAACAAGCACGGTCTATCCTCTGCATACCAATCCAGAGCTCTGGTTCGCATAAACATGAATCTAAATATTTGAGGATCAATAAGCTCTCTTCTCCCTCCACAGCGGCCGCTTTTCTCCTAAACGGATTCCACGGGATGGCAGTGAAATGTGGGCTCTGAGCGCTGCAGATGTCCTGTTGTTTCATTATGCTGATATGATCGTTTTATGTTAATTTGGGATTGGATGATTGTTAAAAACTCTAGAAGATCAGATAATGAAGTGTGTGATAGGCTGAAAAAAAAAATTTATCCAAATTTACCTTTGGCGGTTCTTCTGTGTCTGAGAGAATAACATGGGAGCTCTTCTGGTTTATGTTTTTGGTGCATGTCATGAGAAGTTAAACTCTTTGTACAACAGAATCAGACAGCAGTCCTTCATAAGATGGTTTTCATGAATATTTAACAATATAATTTTCAAATACAACAAATTAAGTCTGTCAAGCATGACAAACAACGTCCCTTTTGAGCAATGGATACAATCTTTGGGAAAAGAAAGTACATGCAAAGTATGTACAGAAAGTACACAGAGAGTAATTAATTTCTTCAATTTATTTTCTTTGATTTGAATGTTCTGAATCTCTGAATGCTCGTTTTTTACAGTTGTGAGTTCGGCAGTCATTACAGTCACAAGTTCCTCGTTTTGCATCTCTGATGTGTTAACTGGATGCTAAAAGGTTTGGGGAATTTATGTTTGCATTGGCAGGATTTTCTGAAAATCCCCAGAGAGCCTAGAATGAGTCTGTTGTATTTACAATACGAAAAGAAAAAAAAGATCTTTTGTCTACAGTGAAACGCAGATGCTGGAAGATCTGAATGCAGAAAGACCTGGAGGTAGAAGGACTCAGAGGCAAAGGCAGTAAGACTCAAAGTAGTGAGCATCAGAGCCAATGAGACTGAAAGGCCACTAGACTTAGGGCAGTCTCAGTGTTCGTTTCAGGGGTCCGAGAGCGATTTGCAACACACGTTATATACATCAAGAATGCATTGTGAAGACCTACAGGTTCACTTTTCACATACATATTAACTGCAAAAATTATTGGCCATCACAGGTTACCATAAAAGGTTATGATGACACACAACGGCATGAGTCCATTATATTATACTATATTATATTCTTTACTCTTAACTCTTAATTCCGGCGTAAGATGTGTCAGGCAAAACGAAAACGGAGTTTGGTGACGGTCGCAGAGAGGGGCCATGCACCGGCGCCACGACATACTTCCAAGTTCGTAACATGGTTACTTTCAAATGATGTCTTCTGTCATCTTCCAGGTTTTGCAAGTGTAGGTCAGCACAACGATCGTGGCCAGGAGCCAAATTTGACTATGCAGAGAGAGGGAGGGCGAATTACAAATTGGACAAAGTCGTTGGAACGTTGCAGACCCCTTGCCGATGCGGCAGGCGACATCTCGCACTGCGTCCCCATCTGAGGTGATGACGCTGACAAGATAAGTGAAGTTCACCACTTCTTCCACCTGTTGTCCACTGATGGTAATCAAGACTCTCGAGTTTGCGTAACCGATGCGAACAACTTTGGACTCCTGTCCACTAATTCGGAGTCCGGCGCTGGCTGATTGATTTTCTAGGGCTGTAGTGAGATCTCATAGGGCTACTTGGGTCGGGCTGAAAACGACGATATCATCGACAAAGTCGAGATCGGCAAGAAGGAGGTTTCCGTCTGTCCAGGGTAGGCCGATGTGTAGGTGGTTGATGGAGTGGCGGCCGACAAAGTTGATGACAAGGAGGAATAGCATCGGGAAGAGCAAGCAACCTTGTCGTACGCCAGTTTCAATCACAAAGAAATCCGTTACCCCTTCTTCCATCCATACGCAGCAGCAAGAGCCTTGGTACAGGTTGCGGAAGATGAGGCCACTTCGGAAGCCCGGCTGTTGTTCTCTAAGGCAGGCATCGACGGCTCATCGGAGGCGGTTTAGGAGGACAATGGGGAGTACCTTCCCAGGTACCAATAGGAGGGTAATACCCCGCCAGTTGTCACACTTGGAGAGATCGCCTTTTTTCGGGAGCATGATGATCATACCTCGTTTACATTCCTCGGGGACCGCTGAGGCCACCCAGCAAGCATTGAACAGGACCGTCAAGGTGCCAACAAGTATATTATATTATATTTTATTAGTATTTTTATAATATTAATAAATTATTGTGGCAAGCAGGACGGGGCTGAGAGCCATGGGAACGGAGCGAGGCCAGTGGAGTGAGTGCTAATGAACGTCAGCAGCTTATATATTATTTAATAATAATAATAATAATAATTATTATTATTATTATTATTAATATATGCTATAATTAAATAAACATTATTAAATAAGTTTAATATAATATAATATAATATAATATAATATAATATAATATAATATAATATAATAGTTTGGGTTACCCACTTACGATTCAAGGCTAGTGTGTCTCAAAGCCTGTTATAGACAGCAATACTCTGTTCTGTATAAAATGGAGACTTACATCTTGGTTGCTCATGTCCCAGTAGGGCCTCTCGCCAAAAGACATCACCTCCCACATGACGATACCGTAACTCCAGACGTCACTAGCAGAAGTAAATTTCCTGTATGCGATCGCTTCCGGCGAGGTCCATCTCACAGGGATCTTTCCACCCTGAGGGAAAGACAAAAACATGAGATTTAAATGGGGAGCTGTCATTGTCACAGGAATCCATGTGAGACTACATAACATTTATGCACACATAGCCATCCAATAGAAAAATATATCACTTTCACATGGACAACTGGGAAGTATGTTGTTTGACAAAACAAATAAGCAACGGGAACATATCGACTCACTGAGTTCTACATCCATCGCAACTATAAATATTTGCAAACAATGGGCTGCATTTGCATTTTTTAAAATTCAACATGACTTGAATTAAATTATTTTTGCTTTACAAAACACCATAAAAACCTCCCTTTTCTTCTTTCAGTACACACACACAATAGTGCATGTGTGTGTTTGTGAGGAGGGCCTAGTCTCGTCCGTGGAGCGTGTCTGTCTGTAATTGGTCTACCTGAGGCTGGATTTGTGCGTCTCACTGATTAAAATTGACAGCGGTTTGTTTTAAGATTCACCTCACACACCCACCCAACACAAACAATGACAAAACACACAGAGATCTGGTTTGAGAAACCACATGCTTTATGTTCCAGTCTAATGATGTCAATTAGTTCAGTCCTGCATCTGACGTCAACCAGACAAAAATTCAAATGACAGGGCATGGAGAAAATGACAGAGCTGAGCAGCATATAGTCATGGAAGTGTGGTTTAGAATCTGTGTGTTTAGACTTAAAAAGTGACAATAATAAAAATCAAGTGTATAGCGTCAGTTCTGGCAGACACGTCAGTCAAGCTCGCATCAGCTGACATTCAGCTGATCCATACCATCCAATAGGGATACATTTCAGATTAGACCGCGTCTTTCAAATACACCTTCCAGTATTCAGATGCTGCTTGATCGCCGCACTGCATTCATTATACCCGCCTCCATCCCCTACTCCTCCAACATATGACTGCACCTGTGGTTCAGTACCGCACCTCTACTCATGTAATCCGGGTTATTATTATTATTGTTGTTGTTATTAATTCCTCATGTCTGTTTATTTCTCTTTCAGGTGATGTTCATGCGTAATTTTAATACTTATGTATCAGTTCTGTGAGATGTCTCTGTTCTATTATTTTGCTAAACTGTTCTGTTATGGGAGAAATGTATCACTGCGCTCCCTGCTCTGTTCAGGCATGGCTGCTTGAATGAGCGGGGAGTTTTGCCCAGAACAGTTCCATACCGCCAAACTTAAATTGCTATTGCTTATTACTATCGTTTAAATTGTTTTACTGCTAACGTTCTTTATCATCATGAATAATCTTTGACGATAGTGGTCTGACACAACTAATATTTTTACATTTTCTGAAGAAAATATGAGTGTTGTGGGTAACGCATTACAAGTAACTCGAGATACGTAATCAGATTACTTTTTCAAGTAACTAGTAAAGTAACTTTTTTAATTTATAACAAAATATCTAAGTTACTTTTTCACATTTATTGACTGACAGCTCTCCTGTCCCCATGTTGAGAGAAATAAAGCATTTACTCACTTGCATGAAAACATTCAGTATTCCCCAAAATGAATAAAAAAAAACAGTGAAATACAATCTCAGAACTTTACGCAAACCTGTAATAATTAACTATATTAAATTACACAAATATACTTTATTTAATCTCACTTTATTAACCAATGTCTTTGCTGCTGACCATTAATGATCTAATTCAACCACACTAATAAGCAAAAATGACTTTAGATTAGATTTAGAAATAAGAGTGTTGAACTTCCTTTTCCTGTATGTTATTCTTCTTTAATACAGAATGGCAGCACAGCTGAAAGGTTTGTTTGAGCTGCGCCCTCTACTGTACAGGCGTGAATTTGCATTTCCTTCAGCCTGAGGCGTATTCATTTCACTTTTGGTGTGAATGGGCCTTTTCATTTGTCAAAAATAGAACTTTTTTTGTTGTTATTAAAAAACAAACAAGCAAGCCCAACACAGGTGAGAAAAAGTAACGCAAAAGTAATGTAACGCATTACTTTTCATAAAAACGCAATGAGTTAATTCCAGTCTTTAGAAATGACTTGTGCCTCTTCTTTAATGTAAATTAATATTAGGGAATTTACCAGCACCTTAGCCCATCAGTTTTATACTTTCTAAATGATAGTTTAATGAAGTTTTAAAATGAAGTTAAAAAAAATAAACAGGAAATATTTCAGCGAGTTGCAAAAGAGCCAAAATAGAGTAAATTCAAATGATTATGCATGATGTCACTGCTTGTGGGCAGGGAAAACACACATTTTAGTATATGAAAGCACAACAACCCAACACAAGATTACGTAATCTTAAACCTCTTTCTCTGTCCATTTTATTTGTCTTTTTTTATTCGGTTTGGTGTGGAAACAGTGACGAAACAGTGGTCAGAGAAGGACAGATGCCTGCTGGGAGTTTGCGTCACTCTTACAATTGCTCCCTGCCACCTCAGTTCTCTCTTTAGTCCCCTCCATCCTTACCACTTTTTTTCCTTATCTATCCATCTATCTCTATATTTCTGCAGCACATTGCATCTGCTGTAGGACAATGGAGCAATCGGTTTAAACAGAATCTAAAGATGAAAGGGATTGAAAACAAAAGCACCATCCTTATGAACCCAACTCACAAAGTTAATTTCAATGTGTTGCTCTTTTTACATAAAAGAATTTGACGTACTACTGTATGTAAACCAAAGTCCCTTTAAGACAAGTCATTTCACTCGGTGGCCATCTTTGAAACGCCTCTCGGGCATCCAAGTGCAGCTCCTATCTCTTTGAATGGGGAAACATCAAATTCTCCAAAACTGTTTGCCAAGCTTTTGATTAAATTTCATATTTGAAATCACCAATGAAATCTGACAACAACTGTCTCATAAATTTTGTTTCTAAATGCTCAAATCATGACAAAAAAACAACGGTATTTTTCAGGCTGGCTCAAGCTAATGCGCATGCGCAGTCCTAAATGCGCACTTTCTCCCTTTCAAAACAGTACGAGTGACGCGTCTTGTGTTATTCTATAGTCTTTGGTAAGATGTGAAGGATTCTGTGGTCCAGTTAGTATTTTCACCCCATAATGGCGGCCGCGCTACCGGAGTGCCATCTAGTGGCTGTTACACAAAAAGTATCAAAGTGTCACCTCTTGGGTTCTAAGCTCTTTGGTCTCATTTCGGAGGCGCGCGTCTGATTGTTTCTATAGGAACCGGAGCTTCTAACAGCCGCTGCAGTGACTCGATGACTTTACCAATCGGCGATTGGCTCTTATTTAGAAGGCGGGACTTATTCCGCCATATTGCCCGTTGCACTTTCTCCCATTCATAATAATACGAGTGACGCGTCTTGTGTTATTCTATAGTCTTTGATGTAAACACACTATTATAAATACAAAGCAAAGCTTCCAGCCCACCAAGATCATGTACTGAAACTAAGCTGCAAAAATGGGTCATTCAGAAATCATCACAGATATGACACGCAATACACGGAAGGTATGCTGCTTTGCGTTTGAGACCTTGGCAACCGCCCCATGTAGGGCTGGGACGATATTATTAATGCATCGCGATTCGTGAATCGTTTCTGATATTTTCCAAAATGCATCGCAAATTGATTCTGAGCTTAGTTTTTAACAGCAGATGGCGCTCTAGGCTATTTTTAACCGCATACTCAGATGCTCACGAAGAAGACCGCTGGTGCGTTCGGTTGAGTCTGACAATGTATTTGCACCTCAGAATGCTTTAATAACGCAAGATTAGTGTAAACAGCCCACTGCAAACACCCTTGTAATTCACTTCAATCTTTTCGAACTTTATGAATGATTACTTTATAGAAGGTTTGAGTGGTGTGTGTAAGGAATTGGAAGGAAGCAGAGTACGGCTGTTGCTAAAGCACGCAGTGCCATCTGCTGGTGAAAACTAAGCTCAGAGTCGATTCGAGAGAAAATCGCGATACATACGGAAAATCAGAATCGATCATTTCTCGATTTGCGATGCATCGATATATTATCCCAGCCCTATATCATAGTAGTATTTAACAATTTGACCCACCCTGACGAAAAGACATTGTGAAGTACTCCAGTACAAGGAGGTTAGCCAGAATATAATTTTTTTTTTTTTGATCAAATGAAAAATATATGAGTGACTGGATGGATTGGATGACCCTTTGTGCTTGGACTTTCTCCTGACCTCTGTGTTTAGTGACCTGAAAGACTCAATTTCATCTTCATTGATTCCAATAAAAGATGGAATGAACCTACGTACAACAGAGAACAGTGTCTTAAGGTCACCTTCACTGACCGCTTTCTGTCACGAGAGGTCTGTCACCATACAGACGGGGCACATAAATACTGAATTCAGCTTAGTGACAATTACTTTAACACTGAATCCATGTAGTGTGAACATAACAGAGCTGACCTAATTGATAATGCAAAAGCTGCACTGTTTTTATTTTTATTTTTTTACCAATGACAGTGTTTGAAAATAAATAGCTGAATAACTGAAACATGAAAAGTCAAATACAATAATGTGGTCAATCATTTATACAGCATTTATATTTATAGATCCATGTGTTTCTCTGATACGTGACACTGTTTGTCACTGTTTCGGATACGAGCTGCAGTCTGACAGAACAATGAAAATCTGTCCCTCAGAGCGGCACATGCACACAGCAAACAACACTTGAAAAAGTGAAGAAGAAAGACGCACCACTAGTGTTTAATGTCCCAAACACAAACAATCTGCATCGGAAATGTGCCTGCATGAGGCAAGACGACAGCGGCATATATTTAGTCAAAGAAAAAGTGCATTTTAGAAAGACAGAAAGAAAATTAATGGGGCAATTAATGGGGTTCAAGCGCTTTAAGGCCTTTAAGCACATGTGTAAAAAGTTATGTTTTATTTAACAAGCCTGTAATCACCTAGATCAAAGATGGAAAAGACCATTTACAGCCAAAACAGGCAAAATACTAAGGAAATATATGTTTGAAATCTTTTTAACACTTAGGACTAGTTCACGAAAGTAGGTTTCTGAAATAATCTTCAATTGTTAATGAACGATTCAATTGACAGTGGTGGTCGTAGAGGCAAAGTTGCTCAGAATGAAGAGTTCAACCATATGGTAAGAAAGTCAAGTCAAGTCAAGTCAAGTCACCTTTATTTATATAGCGCTTTTTACAATGTAGATTGTGTCAAAGCAGCTTTACATTGATAACTGGTACATTATTTGGCTGCACAGCAGCTCTTAAAGAATAGTGTCAATGCAGGCAGATCAAAGCACTGTTGAATATCAAATGTCAAGTCAAATGTCAAGAAAGTCATGGGAGTGTGCGAAAAATCACGTGATATACAATCCTTTACGCACATAAAAAACACTAAGGCGATTTCTTTCGAATTTCTCACTGGCCTCTACGGCCACGAGTCAAACAAGCCCAGCGAGTTCTGTTCTGATCGGCCTCCATCAACTTTGTCTGACAGCCACTTGAACTTCATTGGCCAATGTTTTTCGAGATGCAAATGTCTTCGTAGGCAGTCGCAGCACCTTGGACAAAGACACCATATGCCGGTTTTCAAGTCAATCAGACTGACTGTTGCGTAGCTATAGCCATTTTCATGTTTTTTTTTTGTTTGTTTTTTTTTCATTTTATAGCGCCACCAAGAGGCCAGTCGACGCGCCCTTTTTCATGCGACCACAGATAGAGCCCATACAAAGTACAGAGTACCGAGTTTGGTGAAATTATCTCATTCCATTCAAGAGGGATAGCAATTTTAGCAAAAGTGGCCATGCCCACTTTGAGCATTTTGGTGTCCAGTCGTGGACGTGAACTGAAATCTCAACTTTTTTATGAAATTGTTAACAAAATTAGAGAATCTTTCTCCACTGGTTTGGTTCCAATCGGGCGAAAAACCTAGGACTAATTCACAAAAGTTCGAAAAAAAATCCAAAATACCTGAAAATTTCTCCAAGGTGACGTGCATTTTGTTCGTCTTGAGCCAAGGATTCCAACAATATAAGACACATGAGCCTACGACGGACATTTTTTTAGAATTTCAAAGCTTGGAAATTCTAACAATTACAATGGGGTTTCAGCATTACGCGCTTGAACCCCTAAAAAGAGAATGTCTGGCTGTCTATACATCACTACTTACAAGTGAGATTGATGAAAAAACATGAATGCAAAAATATAGAAGGGTGTAACAAACTATGATGTGACATATATACAGTTAACATGATATAAAATTACTCGTACTTTGATATAAAATCCACCGTCCACCCCCATCTCTTACTGATGTCAACAAACCAATGATACAAATATAATAGATCACCTTGTCTAACTGCTTTTAAATTGTAACCCGTGGCCATTCGTTTTCTCTGTGGGCCTCGCAGATCTAATTTGCTTATATCTCCTTCACTTACATTAATTTTAAATTCCAGTCCAAATTGTGCTGCAATAACATCAGCAGGCAAATCAGACGTCAGGGGAGGTGGTTCAGATAGCAGTAGGCTAACCGTGCGTATCTAACCTTTCGCCCCCTCTTCCCTGTCCCGTACCGCCCCGCCACCGCCCAGACACCCAACGGGGACAGCGCAAATTAAACCACGCTCACCTAATCCTTTATCATCCTTTCCTTCCAATTTCCCATCCAGGATTTTTAATATTAGATTATGACCTTGTCTTTCATAACCAGGTTAAGCATTCTTTTTTCCTCTCTCGCTCTTTCTTTTGAGAGTTCTTTTTGCTTAAATGAAACAGTGCTTGTACGCCACTGTGAACGGTTTTCACTGAGATCAAGTCTGTCACATGGTACTCTGCCCATGCTGCAGGTCAAAGGTCAGATTTTATGTTTAAATAATGACAGCCGAGGACAGTTGTGTGGTAAAGTGGTGTTGATATCCTCTGTAACTCGCTAACCAATCTGCTCACAGTCAACATTTTACAAGAGAGGCAAGAGTCAAGGCTGCATAAACCCAGGAAATTGAGACTGAATTGATAGTTTATACTGACTAAAATAAATCACGATAAATGCTGCAGTCCAAATTACATACTAAAAAGGCAAACAGCAGTTTTACTATTGCTTGTACTGATTAAAATTCATATAAACTTCTTTTTAGGATTAACGTGTAACTTGACCCCACTGTGGACACCTGAAATTGAGTGTCTTGTTGAGGAGAGGTGTGCAATTACTGTTATTAGCGATAAAATGGAGGGAAAAAAATCACATAAACGTATTAAAGGAAACACACACGTCATATTTAGGGAGCAGAATATCATAGAATATCACCTTATTCCTTGGCATAAATGAAAGCATAAATTAACATTCATTCAGAATGAATCTGGCCCTGTGAGAGTGACCTTGAGACTGTCCATCTAAATGCTGTTTTACACTATTAGAAATGTTGAAAGCGAGCTGTTGTGAGATTAGGAAAGATTAGGAAGCGTAAAAAGAGCACATATGTTCTTCTCAGCTGCACTGCACTGGGGACTGAAACACACATACAGACAGGGAATGTAATAACTGATGGGCTTATACTGGCTTAGCTACCTGTGACACTTAACATTCATCAGACTACATCACACACACACACGCATTTCTTGTTCTTCCAAAGATGTTATTTAGCAGATGAACAGAATGTACATGTATTAACTCTGATGGTGGTGAGGTCATTCATTCTCTTTTCAACACTGGCTTCAGCCTCGTAAGGCTTGCCCATGGAGGTTCATGTCATCAAAAAATATTTAAAAGATATTTTAAGTTTAAGACATTTAATTGCAAATATTACTGAGTACACCAAAATATTACACTTTGTTCTCAGGGTTATGTTCAATAAACACCCGTACCTGCCTGCTTGAGGCACTGTGAGAAATGAGAGGCTTATATATGCAATTAACTCTTTCCCCGCCAGCGTTTTTGAAAAAAAGTTGCCAGTCAGTGCCAGCATTTTTGAACATTTTCACAAAAGTTTCATGGTCCCCAGAATATTTTGTTGTATGAATATCTGAATATCAACATTTGAATGTGGGTAAGTTTAAAAAAAAAAAAAAAAAAAAAGAAAATTTGAGCAAAAAGCTTAGAAAAATCACACTTTTGTCAAAGACAATGTCTGGATCGGTTTCACAATGATGATCAAAACTTAGATGGAGTAAATCGAGTCCATCAACATCCCCAAAGCTTGCATAGTCCTACACCTCGTCCTGGGTGAACATTTCATTTGGTAATGTTAGGCAGTTTTGATTTATACGCTTAATGTTGATGATCGTGATATTTTACATCTGTAAACATTACATTTTGCATCTGCTTACGTATGCTATCGCTTGTTTCTACTTCATCTTCGGCTGTGTTTTGTTCAGGAGATCAGTACTCTTTCAGAATATGCCTAATAGCGCCCTCTACCATATAACAGTGAACAGTGAAAAGCAGGAAAACTGTCAATGGCAGGGAAGCATTGTCTCATAAGTGATGGAAAATTTTTGACAGGGAAAGAGTTAAATACGTTTAACGGCATTCTTTAATACAGATTACGTTCATTAAATTTGACATTATAATTTAATCATTTTGAAAATTCCTAGGTGTACATTTTTATCAGTTCATGCATTCCCTGGGAATGGAATCCATGTGTAACAAAGTTTGTTGTTCAGGGAAGCAGGAGGACGTTCGACAACTTTAATCATATAAAATAACCAAATAGCTCCTCCGTGAAAAACTTGAGACCAGCGCACAGGTGGCGCTTATCATCAATCACGCCACTGGACTCGCCCCGTTCTCACGGCTCTCGGCCTCGTCCTGCTTGCCACACCATGACCTTGGCTTTTCTAGGCACAACGCTCTACTGCTTGAGCTACATGAGCAACAGTACAGGAGCAACAGTTGCCAACACTGATGCAACAAAACCAGACATCTGCATGATGGTCAGATGGCTTTTTTTGTGCGAGTGTCTTAGGCTAATTTACACTGCCAGCAAACCAAGGTGGGCAGTGTGAACTAGTTTAAGTGACAGTTCTTGCTAGTAATGAGTAGTAATGTGAACAATTCTTGACACTGACAGGCAAAAGTCTGGCTAAAAGAGACTATACAATTGCACAAGATGCTAAAGCACATCAGACTTCAATACCTGGAACTGAGAAGACAAGTGTGGGAAAACAACTGAAGACACTGAAGGAATTGAAATAGTGAATAAACAGGAAAGAGAGAATGAGCATGTCACATTCCACAATCTGGCATGCCTCGGATGGGAGAGGAAGAGGAAGAGGGAAACAGAAAGTGACAGAGAGGAGGGTGTCAGGGTGAGGGGGTGTCGCACATTCAGATCCCACCTCGGTTGTAAATAGTTTTATTTTCCATTTGCAGCACACAGCCACTGCACTTGTCATGCTGACAGCGAGAGGGAAATCTGTGTTCATGCTGAGAAAGTGGACAATTCTTTATTTCTTCCCTTTCAATTTCACTCCCTTTGCTATATCATATCCTCCAAGACCAAGCAAGCTCCAGTTTTGGGTGAGAAACCCACTGGCTAGTTTGTGTGTTTTAGAACATTACTGAATTATCTTCAAGTTAGACACAGAACATAAATCAGCTGAAAACAAATTTAAAAAGCAAAAAGTCCAGTGTGTCCAGACAAAATGACTGGATGTGACTGAGCTGTTTAGGTATTCAATTTTTCTATCCAGCAATGGACAGACCGACGGAGGTACAGACAGACAGACAGATAGATTGTTAGCTAGACTGACTGACTGACTGATTGATTGATTGATTGACTGACCCATTTACACCTGGTGATCCAAAAGCAAAGTTCTGGTCTGTAATTTCAGGGATATTTGCATTCTATGCCTCACAGTCTATAGCCGCTTTTCCACCGTCGGGCCAAACGGTTCTCATTGCGTAACCGTTCCATTCCGTGCCGATCCAGGCCAGCTGGTACGGTTACGGTTTCATTTTCCACTCTGGGGCTGATAACGGCCGCTCTTTGGAATTTAATACAAAAGCGTCAGTCTTTGCCTTGGTAACGCAACTGCTTACTGATGATATGAGATGTAAATAATGATCGCGTTATGGAGGATGATCAGATATTTCTTTTAATTGTATTATTAATTTGTTTACGTCGCTCAAATAGAGCGCTTAGCCAGCTACAGAGAAACTGGTAGCCAGGCAACAGATAAGTGACCAATCCTGAGTGGCGACGTCACTTCACTGATTATACCAGCACGATTCAGTACGGTTAGACAACCATGCCGAGAATTCCGGGCCGAGAACGGTTTGTAATCGTGCCGTGCCGAACCAGGCTCAAGTGGATACACAACTGGAACCGTTCAGCCTGAAGGTGGAAAAGTAGCTTATATGTACCTAATCAGTGTTCTGAGTCTGCCACCAAAAAGGAGTGCTTGATGAGAAATATTTGTGAAAGCATCTTTCTAACTCAATCCTGTGTCCTTTCAGAAAACAGTGATATTGGACACAGAGAGTGATGAATTGATGAAAGAGCTAACAGAGTGACAGATGAAGCAACACACAGTCAAACAACCTGAAAGACAAGCACTGGATGGATGGATGTGTGTATTTGTGTGCTAATCACATCACAGAGATTTAAACCTCCATGTCTTCTGTGAATCCTTGAAGAAATTCTACACCGCCATCAATGGAACAAAACCCTGAAGGCCCTTTCACATGACTAGTGTTGACGTTCCCCAATGCACTGAACTCAGTAAAGACAAATGTCAAGCTACAACTACTATGGCCGACATGCAGACAAGACAGAACGATGGATGGATGGATGGATAATCTTAACAACCTAAACCAGACTAGCAAACAAAAGACATGAAATGTTGACAAGCGAACAAAAATGAAAAAAAAAAAAAACAACTCTGGGGGGTAATTAAATTCTCCCTCTATCAGTAAGGTAGACAGCGATGTCACATCAGTATCACACCCATATTCACACCTCTGCCGCATATTCCTGTCAATCAACAGTTACCACAGGACATCCTGTTTGTGAATAGCAAACCTTTGGGGCTTAATGAGCTTTCACACGTTTTAAGAGAGACAAAACGTTAGCTAAATATTCCCTGTCTGTTGTCTCGTCTCCTTATCATCCGCCTCACATCTCTGCTCACCAGCGCCGAGGAACCACCCGAGTGTAAAAGATGAAATTGTTTGCTTACAATGCATGGAACATTTCGACGAGACGTCTGAAGTGAATTTAAAACACGTTCAATAAAGGATGTGACCTAGGGCTGTTTCTTCTCCAGTGCAGAGGAATTATGCATCGAAACGGTTGACCCTGCTAAAAGTGTGACTGTCAATGTACCAGCGCCTCGGAAACCAGCCTGAATCAAGAAATCATAACAGGGTCTGATAAGACGGAACAAGACAATGAATTATCAGTAAAACCAGATAATTACCAACGTGGCGGATCCACGGTACCAAAAATATCACAGTGCTCTGAATAGAGAGTCTTTAAAGAGGCAGGAGAAAATAGTATTTCATATTAATATTAAAGATCTGCAGCACAGGAGGGCTAATGATGCCCTGGATGCCTATTAATGATACATAATAGAGAATTCTGGAAGTCTGAGCGTTCCATTTGGGGAGGCAGGCTATTGGAAGTCCAGTCACTTGGCTTTGTTCGATCACATACAGAATCTAAATGCAGTTTTTCCAGGAAATGGTCATGTCCTGTCAGGGATACAATGCACTGTTTCTTTCTGGAGACATTTTAGGGAAAAAAGACAATAAAGCAGACAAGAATGAGGTGATGAAATGAAAGGCAATTACAAACGCTCAATACCTGTCTTTTCAATTATCTCAAGCAGCAGTGCTAAACATGGCACCTATTATCTTCTGTTAAAATGAAGTGGTGAGTCTGATGTGCCTGGACAAAGTCTTACCAGTGAGCTGGTGTAGGTGGGGTCAGAGGTGTCTTCCTGCAGATAACGGGATAGGCCGAAGTCTGACACCTTGCACACGAGGTTGCTGTTCACCAGGATGTTACGGGCAGCCAGGTCTCGGTGGACGTAATTCATCTCCGACAGGTACTTCATCCCTGCGGCAATTCCCCTCAACATCCCCACCAGTTGGATCACCGTAAACTGCCCGTCGTTTTGCTACCACACAACACAGATATCACATGACATTCACCAATATGTCAACGCTCAACCAAATGAGCTCTTGGTGTTTAGCTGTACACATATTTTTGGTTCTATCTGGTGGCTACTCAAAAATGTAAGCATCTATTTCTGTTTCACTCTACTTCAAAAAGCTTTACATGATTGTCAAAGTAGGACATGTTCCAGCATCAACATACTTGTTTCTGGAATGATATTTGTATTAACCAATCAGACTTTAGGGTTACAATCAGAGTTGGTCAGCATTCAGAACTTTAACATTTCAGGTCAGTTCCTAGACAGACAGATAGATTGACAGACAGATAGATGTATTATTTAAAAAATGGTTTTGAATGAATTCAATGAATCATTAATAAATACTTGTTTAATTACTGGATAATTCAGTGTTTTTGAACAAATCTTTTGAATGAATGATTCAATGACAAATTTTTTCACAGGCACTTGTCGCCACCTAGTGGCATACGATGTAATTGATACAACTGTTATTTGAAGCACCAAGTTAGTTTCAAATGTTGTTTGCGCTATTTTGATCACCGTTGTTCACATGCGTTTATATCCTAACTTTAAACTTTTATCTCAGAACTTTTGTGATAATCTGAATATTTGTAACACAAAAATAACCGTGTGGTTCAAAACGACTCTCTCTCTGGCTCAGCGCGGCAACACGAAAACAGATTTGAATGTTCTGATAAGGTTTAGACATGGGCGAATCGTGGTCATTAATAAAATAAGATCGCGTGGGTGTTTGAATCGAGATCACGATCTTTTTATGATTAATCGTGCAGCGCTAATAGATAGATAGATAGACAGATAGATAGATCCTCCATAAACTGCTGCTGTATCCCCACTCTGTCTTTGCAATTAGCATGAAATCAAACAGCTGCAAGTCGTTCTGAGACATGGATGTACTTTTAGAAACAAGTTAATTAAATAAAAGGATCATTTCATACAAAGGCAAACCCTTCAATAATTTGGGATTAACAGCTGCATGGGCTAAATAAATATCTCAAGCATGTGCACAACCATTAAAGAAACATATTGATTTTACTTTTTGTGCCCCATGTGTTTAACACTCTTCATCAGTAGCTGTCTAAAACGTGTTAACAGCACACAGTGAGGGACGTTACAGTTCCTTTCAAAAACTTCTGTACACAGCCGCCATGTTGCACAAGCGAAAGCTTTGAACTGAATGCACGATAACAAACAGGGTGGGGTGGGTGGGGGGGGTGGATCGATGGTGACGGTACTCGGATGTGGTGGATTTCTAAGCCAACTTCAAAGAGCCCCTTTATTGCGGCACCAGATCAAAGCTAGGGAGAACCAATCCATGAGATTGAAAAAATGGGCTGAACATCGATTAAGCAATGTACTTCTCCATGCCAGAGGGAAAGAATGAAACAGAAAGAGAATAGACAGAGAGAGAGAGAGAGAGAAAGGGTGCTTGTTTTGAATGTTGCATTTACCCTAAGGAAAGAGTCGAGCGCCCCGTTCTCCATGAACTCTGTGACGATCATGACTGGCCGACTTTTGGTGACCACACCTTCAAGGCGAATGATGTTGGGGTGGTCAAACTGCCCCATGATTGATGCCTCAGACAGGAAGTCGCGTCTCTGCTTCTCAGAATAACCCGCCTTCAGTGTTTTGATGGCAACGTAGATCTCTCGTTTTCCAGGCAGTTTCAGTCGACCTTTATATACTTCCCCGAACTCACCTGGGGTGCAGAGAGAGTAAGGATGAGTGAGAGAGTGTTTAGACCATAAAGAAACAATAAATCCAAGCTCATAACTAAAAGATAGTAAATTCAAACTTCACATTTTGATGGATAGGAATGTGTACGATATGTTTGGAGGGTCATACTTTAGGGTCCAATTCTCACTATTAACTAACTTTTAACTATGACTTTTGCCTCAATAAACTCCTAATTACTGCTTATTAATAGTTAGAAAGGTAATTGTTAAGTTTAGGTATTAGGAGTAGGGGATATAGAATATGTTCATGCAGAATAAGGCATTAATATGTGCTTTATAAGCACTAATAAACAGCCAATATCCTAGTAATATGCATGTTCATAAGCAGCTAGTTAATAGTGAGAATTCGACCCTAAGCTAAAGTGTTACTGTTTTGAGGAGTAGAAAGAGCTTTGAATCAAGAAATAACACAGCAAATTGGATTCCCAAAAGCATAACCTGTCGGAAATATGTTAATGAATGAAAGTCAGAATTTAAGAAGTGATATTGTTTGACTGCATGATGGAGCATCACCTTAACATCCTTAAAACGAACCACCCCAATTGAAAATGAATTTCAGTGATTAAGCAAAAAACATTCTCTATTGGTAAATCCAAGTGCATTCTGATGTTACATTAATTCTAAAGCAAATAGCAAATAAAGAAGCCTTAAAAGTCTCAAAGTTTGAGTAACAATTGTGAGAATTAATGCTTTTAAATCATATATTGGTTGTCAGCAATTATTAAAGCTGATGTGTGTAACTTTTTCAACAATATTTAGACTAAGTAAACCGTTTGTTGCCTAGGGGCTGGACTACTGTTAGCCCTACACTCTAAAAATGCTGGGTTGTTTCAACCCAAATTTCGGTCAAATATGGACAAACCCAGCATTTTTGTGTAGAGAACTAAAAAATATAGTTACCAAATGAACCTCCAAAATTATTCAAACAGTTCATATGTGATAGCTTAAAAGTTAATTTTGGGCTGTTAACACAAAAACAGCCGGTCTCAACCATGTGAATGTGATTCAGGAATGAGTCACTGAGCTCATTCTGACATTCAGCATGTCACTAAACCCCATGTTGCATAATGCAGACTGTCCCTACAATAATGTCACTAGAAGCAACTTTGGAACAAAACCAAGCTTGATTATTTATACGTCGCCAGAAGTGTTATAAAATCAATATAACTAGTAAGGGATAGGTTAAAGAGAAACTCCATCAACTTTGATTTGAGTTTTAGTGCTAAAAGGTCGAGAGTAGTTATGATCTGTGTGAAATCCATATGAGGTGCATCAGTGGATTAACTTGAGCTGTCCGCACCAAAGCAGACTGTGAGTCATAACACGTCTACACCATGACTCAGCAAGGAGATGAGGAGAAGGGCAGATACCCTCAAGGATACTGTAGTGTGTGTCCTATTTGTGTTTGTGAGTAAATGCAGACATACTGAGGGCATATAAATGCTCAGAGAAGTAGATGTGCTTCAAATCTGTCTCAGAGAGACAGTCTTGTGTTTAATGTGTAGTGTTTTACTGTCAAATTTTTAAAACTGCTCTAGGTAATTTCTGCACCACTAGTGGCACCAAACGGAATTGCAATCTTCCTCATCTGACATTGTTTGGCTAAATGGTATGAAAGTTTGAGTACTGAAAAAATTCAGTGTTTACACTTTTCAGGGAAATTAGCTTTCAAATGGCTTGCTTACAATAAAAATGCTGACTGGAAAAATGACAAAAATGACCAATGATTCAATGGTCCATTCATAAAGAGAGCCATTTACTTCATTCCTGAATGAATCGAATGAATAAATGACTCAATAACTTACTAATTTAGACATTTACCACCTACTGGCAGGCTTGGTTTAATTTCATTAAAAAAAAAAGTTTACTCACCCTCATGTCATTTTAAACCTGTATGACTTTCTTTCTTTTGCGAAACATAAAAGAAGATATCTTAAAGAGTGTTGGTAACCAAACTGTTTTGGTTTGTAAATATATCTAAATACCATTTCAAATGCAGCTTCTGAAAAATAAAAAAGCATGGCCATTGTTGCCTAAAAGTTTGTGTAAAAAATTTATTTCTAAAGCTACTTTTTGTAATGTCTATTCGATGCTTTTCTCATTTAACACAATATTGACTTTAAAGTCCCCGTGAACTGGAAGTTGCAAACGACTTTTCTCCAGTGTTGTGACGTATTTCCAAGTGAAACGGAATATTGAATGGAGGGCAGGGTTTTATTTTAGCGTTCCTCCTCTCCATCTCTCGCTCATAGCAGACTAACGGTCGGAGGGGAGTGGTTTAAGCATTTTCAACCCAAGCCGTCAAACTGATGTCATTAGAGAAGGGGCACCGTTGCAGAGGGGAGGAGCATTTTCAGATTTTGATTAAATATTACGAAGCCAAACAATTTTTTTGTGTGGATTGACTTGCACGGATGAATTGTTCACCACAAAACTAGCAATTTGAGCTAACAAAATAAATAAGGTCAATTTTGATTTCATGTGTACTTTAAATTATCTTTTGGGGATAATTTCTCAGCCAAATGTTATGTGCAATTAAATAGTAATTAATTAGATTAATCGACACATCATGTAATTAATTAGTACACATTTTAATTGTTTGACAGCCCTAATATATATATATATATATATATATATATATATGTGTGTGTGTGTGTGTGTGTGTGTGTGTGTTTTATTTTTTTATTTAATAATTAAGCCATTTAAAACCTTAAATATTCATGTTTTTATATCTGAAAACTGTTTTGCACTGTAACTGTTATCTCAATAGCATTCAAAATGTCTATGCAATTTTCAAGCTCATAAAACAAAAAAACAAATCATTATGTTTTAAGGTCATTCATGCATTTACACATGCACACCACACACCTGCCCCAATAACTTCTTCAATCTTAACGGTGGAGACGTCTATCTCCTTGGCGAATTCCCTGACGGCTTCATTGGGATCTTCGTAGGTGAAGGGGTCGATGTAGATCTTCATCCCCGGAGAGCCTGGCAGGGTCGGGCAGCCCATGGGCGTGTGGCAGTTGGACAGATCTGGCCTCAAAGTGAGTTCTAGGACACAACAGAATTCCACAGCTCAATGAAATGCTCTGAAGTTTCTTTTGCATGGTGTTATTGAAAGTCTTCATTTCAGTGCAGTTGTAAAAACATTATGGTAAATCTATTTTATGATAAAAACGAAAGGAGGTCAAGTCTGGGCACATTATTATAAACCAATTCTGTTTTAATGCATTTATCGAAGCAGTAAATAAACAAATCCAATGTGAGTGGTTAAACGAGGCAATCTAAAACCGAGTGGATTTATCTGAAATATGAAAATGATTACTGCACCCATCGCCTGATGCTGATGACAACAATAGTTTCTCATAAAACCATTGAAATAAATAGGGTTGTGAATTGATTTAAATAAAAATACTGGGACCAAATGATTTTTATGATATTCAGTTCTGTTAACGGGTCTTGAACATCTGCATTCTAGAATATCAGCGATGAGTTGTGAGCATGCAGAGTTCTGGCCTAACATGCAAAAGTGAAGCATTAAAAGTAGTTCACACAAATCATTTGGACTATTTTTATGATACATTTATAGTGCTTTGGCATCCCTTGACAGTTTCAGCCCACTTTCATTGTAACTGTATATGGAAAACATCATTCAAAAGTCTCACACTGTTTTCAAAGGAAGAAAATCATATGGGTTCGAAATGGCATTAAAGTGGGTAAATAAAGACAGAATAGTGCTAGGCAGTATGACCAACAATCTGTATCATGGTATTTTTTTTATATTCTTGCAGTTTCACGGTATATCAAATTTTTTTTTTTTTTCACTGGACCTTTATTGTAGCTTATTTTAATATCAGGAGTACAGAGAATATAAAAAACATTGTAAAGAAAAATACAAATTTTACTTTAAAAAATGGTGGTAATCAAATCAATTTATAAAACTAACAATTTAGTTAATGTTAAAGGGGACCTATTATGCCCCTTTTCACAGAATATAATATAAGTCTCTGGTGTCCCTAGCATGTGTCTGTGAAGTTTCAGCTCAAAATACCCCACAGATCATTTATTATAGCTTGTCAAATTTGCCCCTATTTGGGTGTAAGCAAAAACATGCCGTTTTTGTGCGTGTCCATTTAAATGCAAATGAGCTGCTGCTCTCTGCCTGCTTTCCAAAAAAGGGTGGAGCTTTAACAGCTCGTGCTTCGGATGCTCAACAACAACAAAGCTGGAGAATCTTACGCAGCCAAAATGACGATTGTCAGTAACTGTGTTCAGCCTTACATTGTTCAAACCAGAGTCAGACACTGATGGAGAGACTCAGGAAGAAGTTACAACTTTTAGAATGCAACTGGATGTTTCTGAATGATTGGTGGATAAATGTATGTACTTGCTGTGACATCGACTAGCATGTGCTGTCATGTTAATCTTTTGTGCAAAACCCATATGGACGCCCACTATACATGGCGTACCTGTTTGCCAAACAGAGCCTTACACACTAGGATAATGTTTATGATTGCTATCAAATGCTGTGAATGGTCTAATAGTTTTTCCAATATATCGCTCGGACAGAAACGCTCCTTTTTTTAGCAATCGAGCTTGCCAGGGTCAACTTGCAGGCTATCCAAGCTAACGAGACTCGAAATAGTGTTCTGTGCTCATCTGTGCAGCCAACAACAGAACAGTTAGCATGCTTTGCTCGAACTTTTGTCATAGAGTTAGAATTGGTACACCGTTTTCGCTTGCGAAAACAAAACAGTGCCGTGGGTGAAAACGTGCAGATTAAGGGGCGGTAATATTATAAGTTCCCCTTCCTACGTCACAAGGGGAGCAAAACCTGAGCAGGTCGTTTTTTTTTCACATGCTTGCAGAGAAATGCTTGCCAAAACAAAGTTACTGGGTTGTCCTTTTTCAGGTTTTCAAAGACCCGATTATAGCACTTAAACACAGAAAAAGTCAGATTTTCATGATATGTACCCTTTAAAATGTAATCAAATGAAAATGTAATAATTCCTTTTATTTTTTGGAAAGTTTACTGTTTAAATTAAAACCTGTATGAAAACGTGTGTGATATTCCTTTAAAATAATGTTTAACAGCCCTAATTTTGTTTTATTCATCCAAAAAGGCCAAATTCCATGACGTTTTGCTTTATACAGTAAGTTCCATTACACAATACACTATAATACATTATTTATTTATTATTTGTAAGTACTGTTTTTGTTTAGTATGCAGTTAGCACCGTTTACTGCCTCAAAGGTGCTAAAGAATCATGAGTGGAATTGATAAGTGCAACTGAAATAGGAATCAGAATCTTTAATCTCCAAACTTTAGAAATAAATCTAACCTCTAATTCCAGCCTTTACAGTGTTTATTCTCTTTCGTTCTTCCTTTTTCTTTCCATTAAAAAAACATTATGGATTCATAGCTGCTGACATCATTAAACAGCAGTGGAACACAAGACAGTTGCAGTGAATCTTTCTTTCTCTCTCTCTCTCTGCTTCTCCAATAGAGCAGAATCAAATTCTCTTCTGCCTTTATCCCCCACAGGACCTCATAAACAGATAACGCAGACACGCTATCAAACCGCTCTTCATGGCAGAAGATGAAACTTCATGTGTAAACATCAGTATGTGTGTGTGTGTGAGCAAGAGAGGATGCAAAAAGTAATCTCAGAGAATCAGAGAGAACCAGCAACCCACACAAATAAAACAAACATTAAACGAGCTCTAAAAGGAGGTATTCATATCCGCTGTCCAATAAGAAAGAGACCCAAAAGCAGGTGTGCAAGCTGATGCAATCACACTGAAAGACACAGGCAAGAGTCACTAACGTCTGCTTCAGAAGAGGTGAGCGCTGACTCGGACACTGGAGGGCGGAGAGACCAGGGAATGTCACCCAGTGTGACAGGAAGGCCAAGAGACGTTCAAGTCTTTCGGCACAGTAATAACCCATCCTGCACACACTCTACTGACAGCCCTAGACTCCAGACAACACTGTGAAATGTATCAAGATTCACCCTATTTACTGTCTTAATAAATAATGAAGAATTTTATTATGCATGATTCAACAGTGCTTATTATTACAAAGAAGAAATGTTGGTTTTCATGATCTTGAAAATCATGAAAATATAATAACTTTCTTGACTGCTGAAATTACTTTTCTTAGCAGTTTTACTTTCTTTTCAATGCCACGTGAGCACACTCTAAAAAATAATGTGTTGGCTCAACAAAAACAAAACAACAGTTTGCATCAATAAGTTATGACAACTTTGAGTGAATTTACGTTCAACCAACAAGCTACACTGAGTTAGAGGAACTTAATTTGTAACATAATCACAATTTTTTAAGTTGATTACTCAAAAAAATTAAGTCGCTATAACTACTAGTTGTAGCCCTGGAACCAATTAATCTATTTCAGTTCAAATCAACAGCTATCATAGCACATGCTAACATAACTTATTTAACATGTATATTTAATGAACAAGTAAGACATTACTTGTCACTTGCATTAGCGCAGTCATTGCTTACAGAGTCATTGTAGTGTCTACCTTCATGTATCTACTCTTCAGCACAATGGTAACCACAAAAACTTCAACATTACAGAAACTCTTTTAAACTTCAAACATAACAGCATTAAACAATAACAGGTCTTTCCCTTCACTAAAAACAAATAAATTAACACTTAATTTTCAACATTTATTCTCCTTATCCAGTCTTATGCAAAGCATGCTGGGAACTAGAAATTCACCACTTAATTTCCGAAGTTATCAAGACAATTTCATTAAGTTACTACAACACATTTAAAAAAAAAAAAAAAAAAAAAAAAAAATTAACAGAAATTTGAGTTTAAATTGCAGACAACATTAAGTTGATGTAATGATCAATATTATTTTGTCAACAGAACTCTACAAAATAATGTTTGCAACTTAAAAAGTTTAATTAAAACAATAAATTAGAATTTTTAACTTGCAACCATGCATTTATTTAAGTTGTGGTAACAGGTCCCCTGAATTACATTTTAGAGTGAGCAGGGGAAAATAATATCAATAAATAATATAACAAACATATTGACAGTCAATCAAATCTCAATAGATATTGTAAAATAAAACCCTGTCCTACATTATTTCTTACTCAATATTCACTTGAAAATGTGTCTCATTATTACTGTCTCATATCCAGAGAAATCAAATGCCCTTCTTCTTTTGAAATAAAAGAGCTTGACGTACTATTAAAACATAGTGCAAGTTAAAAATTCCTTTCCAGTACAAAAGAATAATTTATGCTGAGAAATAGAAACATTTATGCTGCAAAAAAAAAAAAAAAAAAAAAAAAGGCTCATTCTGAAATCTATGGACTTTTGAGATCAGAAACAGAACAACACTAGGTAACACTTTAGTTTAGGGTCCAATTCACACTATTAACTACTTGCATATTTGCATGCAAATTACTAGGATATTCTACACCCCTTAATCCTACCCAATACCTAAACTTAACAACTACCTTACTAACTATTAATAGGCAGTAATTAGGAGTTTATTGAGGCAAAAGTCATAGTTAATAGTGAGAATTGCACCCTATCTAAAGTGTGACCCAACATTAATATATCCAATCCTATTAATCTATCCGGTAACACTTTACAATAAGGTTCATTAGTTAAACATTAGTTAATGTATAACTAACATGAACTAACCATGAGCAATACATTTGATACTGTATTTAGTAATCTTCGTTAACGTTAGTTAATGAAAATACAGCTGTTCATTGTTTGTTCATGTTAGTTCACAATGCATTAACTAATGTTAACAAGATTTTAATAATGTATTAGTAAATGTTGAAATTAACATTAACAAAGATTAATAAATGCTGAATAAGTGCAGTTCATTATTAGTTCATGTTAACTAACGTAGTTAACTAATGTTAACTAATAAACCTTATTGTAAAGTGTTAACCTATATCCTATCCTATTCAGTGATCCGAAACCAGAGGAGGAAGCAGAGTATATGCTCTTATTCCATAAAACCGCAAAACTAACAAGCGTCTTTGAAATGTTGTGTTGTTCTTCAGTGTGTAGAGCACCTGCAGCTCTGCAGATCCTTCTGAAGGATCCTGCAGTTAGAAACGAAACGTTGAAGGTTTATTTTTAACAAGGTCCCTTGCTGTTTCAAAGCTTTACTAACATTTTAAGTGGACATCAGGGGAAAAATGATAAAAGGAATCTATGATATGAACTCTTTAAAATGAAAAAAAGTCATGCAGGTCTGTTGAATTATTCATTTCAAACACACACATACACAAACCTACAGAGTGCTTTAATTTTAGAAACACGGTATTCATCAATAACTCAAATGGCAAACAGTTTATCTCCCCTCATCCTCTGGAGTAATGCAACGTAATGGCTCCACTCGTTTCTTATGGCTGAGAAAGGGAAATAAAAATATATATGTTAATATTTCATAGCCACTTGATCTGAGCGTGCCTGGAACACCAACTGCTCTGCCACTCCACTGAACCCCAGTCCCGCAGGAGACAGAGAATTAAGAGAGAGAGACCAGAATGCATCATTTCTACATGGACCTGAGCAGGAGGACACTAAAAACTCTGTTGAATACTTCCCTACTGTATAGTGTGTGAAAAACAGTATGCCAAAAGAGTAGTGTGTCCAAATACATAGCATTTGAAAAACAGTAGGTGAAAAGTAACCAAATGACCAACTACTTCTGCCAAGATTCTGAAGTGGGCATTTGATGGACACTTTACTATTCCATGAGGCCACAGGAGAGGATTTATGAATGGCAGTGAAGCAAAGCAACTGGTGTTGGTAGTTCACATGACAGTAACAACATGGCGGATGTTGTTCCGAATTCTGATCATGAGTTTACTGTAGTCTTTCCCATCCAGTATCTCCTTTTATTTTGAATGTTGTTAATCTTACTTTGTGAATAGGAACATCTTAATACACTTCCTGCACACTGCAAATGTCTGACCCCTGGACTGTGTAATCGTATTGTTTCTGAGCTTTGAAAGAACCGCCGTCTCTGATGCATCATAATACATAAAAGGATCTGTCTCAGGTTAAGAAGCTTTGAGAATATCAGCCCATTTGTGCTCTTATGCGGAGCTTCTGACACAGTGTAAGCATATTTAGATCAGATTAGTTGCATCTCACTGATCTCTCAGGTGAGAGATGATTTCCCCCCCCCTCTCTCTGGTATTAAAAAGCCATGCGTTATGAAGCGTACTCCATTATGACCCTGCCACATTATGGCTGCCTCACTACTGCAAGGTTCTATTAAGTTTTAAATCAATATTTTACACAAAACCATATTTCCATTTTATGTCCAGCATTCATTTTTCTCCATTCACAGCAATTTAAGTCTTTTAGCTCCTTAGGGTGCTCATTATAGAGAGAGAGAGAGAGAGAGAGAGAGAGAGAGAGAGAGAGAGAGAGAGAGAGAGAGAGAGAGAGAGAGAGAGAGAGAGAGAGAGAGAGAGAGAGAGAGAGAGAGAGAGAGAGAGAGAGAGAGAGAGAGAGAGAGAGGTGGGCGTTTCATTTCTAACCAGGTTCCAGCTTAGTGACTATAGCACAACAGCACTGGTTGTGACTCAGCAAAATAAAGGTACAGAAATAGCTGTGATACAACAGACAAAAATGGAAATTTACGACAACATAGACCATACAATTTCACACTTCACATTATTACAGTAATGCTGCAATTACATGGAAGAAAGGATTATAACAAAAAAGTTTTGTGCTACGGTGACACTTCTGTATTGTTAATTAGGCTGTTTACAAATTAAATATAATATCAGATAGATGCATGGATGGATGGAACAATAAAAAAGACTGGAAGAACGACAGAAGCAACAACAGAATGATGGATGGATGGATACAGCAACAGATACTATCTATCTATCTATCTATCTATCTAGATAGATAGATAGATAGATAGATAGATGTGAATAACAGATGGATGGATGGATGGATGGATGAAGTCAAGTTAAGGCGAGCTTTATTGTCATTTCACTACATGTGTGGACATACAGTGGAACAAAATGTCGTTTGATGGATGGATGGATGGATGGATGGATGAAGTCAAGTCAAGTCAAGTCAAGGCAAGCTTTATTGCCATTCTGCTACATGTGTGGACATACAGTGGAACGGAATGTTGTTTATGGATGGATGGATGGATGAATGAATGGATGGATGGATGTTAGAATGACTGAATGAAGTCAAGTCAAGGCAAGCTTTATTGTCATTCCGCTACATGTGTGGACATACAGTGGAACTAAATGTTTTTTATGGATGGATGGATGAATGGATGGATGGATGGACGGATGGATACAGCAACAGATAAACAGACAACTTCAGTATATATGGGAAATTTGATATGGTTGCAAGTGTCTTCTAAATGAATAAATGTAAAAGTAGTTACTAAAACAGTTCATTTTATTTTATTTTAATATTTTAGTATTTCTTTGATTTGTTTTCTTTGATTTGCAAAACTTTTATATTTATATTTTTTATTTCTATATCATTTAATGTTTACATATTTAATATATTGAAATATAATACATGTAATACTTTATATAATTTTATTATTTATATCTAGTATAAAATAAATACATTTAATATATTATTATATATTAATTAATATATGTTTTATTTGAAATGTTGTATAAAACACTTGCTATATAAATTAAATTTACACTGAATTAAAATTTTATTTGTATTCTGTATTTTGTGTTATATAAACTCCAAGTCAACTCAACTCAAGTTTACTGTGTTTCTCTACTGTGACATATAGTTGAGTACACTCACACAGTCACACAAAAATACTGAAACTGAAGTATGTAACGGATATGAGGTCACTGTTCTTCATTTTAATAGTAATTAATAATTGTATACCATCAAATATAAAAAAGCTCAAATTGAAATCTGCACTATGGTAACTAGTTTTCACCCAAACACCATAGTGATTAATACTGCAATAAAACGACTACCATTGTCAGTAAGTAAATAAATAAATAACACTCCTTCTTGGAATATTAATATATTATGATTTTACAGTACTAACAATAACTGTAGTAATTATTTATTTTTTTAGTAGAAACTATGATTCCATTTTTGTAAAAGACAGTCTGTCCTTGGTGCTGGAGGCAATTCTTTAATGTCCTGCTGGATTAAATTTGAAAGTCCTGATGAAGTTCACTTGTATATGCAGACACCAACTTCCAGCACCTTAAATAACTTTTAATAATGCTAATGTTAGGAAACCCAAGGATGTCTGTGACATTTTCGCCAATTATATTCATAGTCGAGAGTCCTTCTCTTTGTTTTAGCTCATATGCATTGACATTCAAGACTGAATAAATTCTGATACAGTAATTATCCGAATATTTCTCCTGACAACGAGATCATGTTCTCAGTCTCAGTTCTCTGTTCTTTTTTCTTCTTTCTAAATTGTCTGTTTGATGTGCAAGTCTGCCTGTCACATCATTTGTTTACTTTTTCGTCTGCACTTATGTTAATTAAATTTGGTTTCGCAGATCGCCCACCGAATCCTCTGAGAGGTTGCTTACAAGGAGACAGAGAGATAGAGAGAGTTCTCACTTCCTAATGAGCCTGAAGCTTCTTGCAGGGCTATGGGATGTATACGGGTAGGAAAAGCTTTTTAGTGTCAGCTTCTAAAAAGTGCACAGGCCTGGAGCGATCCCTCGTTCCTTTCCTCCGTTACACTGCATCCCCCGGCATTTCCTGTAACCTCACATCTCTATCCTTCTGTTTTCTTCTCCGTTTGCTTTCGTTCATATTTAAAACCCGTTTCAGGACGGGTTTGCCCCAAAGGAAGGGGCAGAGCTGAGCATAAAACAAAGATGTCCGCCAGCGTTAACGGCCTCAGAACAGTAGGAGGGGTTTGCTCACCTCTGCCAGTGCTGTAGTGCTGGAGTTTGTCACTGTACACGGCCTCCTTATTGTAAGCTCGTTTCCTATGAGAAAAAAAGGGGAGAGAAAATAAAATTAAAACATATAGTTATTAAATGAATCTGGATTTGCTCGGCTGGCTGAAACATAAGGGTCGTAGTGTCACATTATGAGTGTCTAACATTTATTAGTTGTTTTAAGTAGGGCAGAGATATTTTTTGGCAACCAATGTTCTTCTGAGAATAGTTGTTTTTGGTGGTCTGGTATTGTCAAGGACACATAAAGGAAGTAAAGTCCGGACCAAATGGCAGTTTATTCTGGTAAAGACGAGCCACCTACTCAGTCAGGAAGAGTGACATGTCAAGTGAACAATTACAGTTTGCTTTGCTTTTGTGTGTCATTTAGGGGCTTTATATTCAATATTTGATACCACAATAATAGAGAAAAAGCTTTTTAAAGGCTTTGTGATCCAAATTTCTGTTTGACCAAAAGTAAAGCCTGAAGACAAAACTTTTTGTCAGGTTTGTTAGGATATAGTTGTGTCTGGTGGTTTGCAGACGACTTTCCAGTCCAATTCCTTTTATTTGTGGATTAAAAGCATGAATTTCTTACTGTTTACAGGAATTGCATCACCTCACCCATCGTTAACATTTTCCTACAGCAAAAGAACCAACTTATATAAAGACCAATTTATGAGCATGAGGTGATGCTTGTGCTCTGAGGAGAGCTAGTGGCAGTCCTGAGACTGACTCCAACCAACCAGACGGCGCCCCACACATGACATGCGGGAAAAAATATATATATTGTGGCCACAAATTAACAATTAAGAATTCGTTCTCTCGTTTTAGAAAATCATGCACATGATTTATTAATTCGTTCCCTCGTTTTAGTAAATCGTGGCCAAGTTACACTAATTTGTTCCCTCATTTTGTTTTAACTAAAACAAGGAAACAAATTATTACAATATGGCCACAATTTAGTAAATTGAGGGAACAAATTATTATATTGTGCTCATGATTTACTTAAAACAATGGGAACGAATTAGTAAAATGTATTGAATTAGTAAGTCATGGCCACGATATACAATTTTTTCCCCCCGCTGCCATGTGCAGCGCTCTGCACACTGGAAATTCCAAAATACTGAAAACAAACAAACAAACAAACAAAAAACATGCTAATATGTACTATGGTGTTAAATATTAACTCTTTCCCCCGCCATTGACGGAATTTTCCGTCATTTATGAGACAACGCTTCCCCGCCATTGGCGGAATTTTCCGGCTTTTCGTGCTTTCACTGTTATGCGGTAGGGGGCGCTATTATGCAACTTCTGAAAGAGTACAGAATCTACAGATTAAAACACAGGCAAACAAAGGAGCAGAAACAAGCAATACAATCATTGCTTATGCACATTTTATCTTCTCAGCTTTTTGTTCATAATGTTGCTTTTTTATGAAACTTACCCACATTCAAGTGTTGATAAAAAAAAAAGAATGCATGAAGCTAGAATAAAACGTTTTTTGTTTGTTTGTTTAAAAGCAAAGGCTTTGTTCTTTCTTTTGATATATTGCATGATATTTTGCATGTTCAGATATAACAAAATATTCTGGGGGCTATGAAAATAAAATGTTGTTCTTTTGAACTTTCTATCCATCAATAAATGTATCATGGTTTCCAAAAAAATATTAAGCAGCACAACTGTTTTCAACACTGATAATAATAAGAAATGTTTCTTTAACAGAAAATCAGCATATTAGAATGAGTTCTGAAGGATCAAAGGTTTGTCATTACAATATAATAATACATTTTGATTTATGTTAAATAAATTACATTTTAATATATGTTAAAACAGAAAACAGTTATTTTAAATTGTAATAATATTTCACAATATCACTGTTTTTACTGTATTCTTGATCAAATAAATGCAGCCTTGGCGAACATTAAAAAATCTTACTGGCCACAAACTTTTGATTTTATTACTCATAATATAATATACATTTTACAAATATTAAATATCTGATTTGTCAATGTTTCTGATTGTATCACTGACTAAATTATTGATACATATTTGTATATGGCTCCAATGCAGATGATTTGATATATTAAGTTTAAAGTTTCACATATGTTTTAGGTAAAAGGATGAAACAGGAACACATTTAGCTAGTCTGAACACGCTCGTGGCTTTCTGTCCTTGCGTGCACATGCAGCAGTCATATGTCTGGCTCCATAATGGCAAACTCACCTGCTACAGACTATAGATATGGCCACCAGAGACACGATGAAGACCACTCCAGCCGCGGCTGAGCCCGCAATCAGAGGCAACTGCTCCCTCAGCTCTGATTTATAGTCGTCTAGACAGAGAGAGACAGGATGCATTAGGCTACAGAAATAACCGAAATGGCCACTGCCTATAGAGATGAAACAGGGGATGAAAGAACGTAAACAAAACATTTCAAGAGAACCTATTCAGGGAAGCATTTCATGGACTGCATGAATAGGAGAATGAAAGAGAGGGGGAGGTGGCACAAAGTCGTACGGAAAAAGGGAAGAATGTAGGAGAATGAAAAATTGTGAGGAGGTGTGAGCTTTGAAAGAAATAGAGGAGAAGGGAGAGAGAGGGATAATAGAGTGATACGATGATACAAAAGGAAGCGCTGAAAACACGGCGGTCAGGTAATACTAATGCCTAGCGCTGACAGATGTCAACTGAGAAAGAGTGATAGAAAAGGATAGACGGAATGAAAGGAGGGAAGGAAAAACACTTAAGGTACACAGCCGAATGACAGTGACTAGTGAAGTGTGAGTGAGTGAAGTGCGCGGCCCATCAGCACAGCTAATCCTGCCGTCACAGTCTAAAAACAACAAAGAAGAGGATGGAATGTCCTTTGTCGATGTTTAAATACAGCCAAACCCTTGACCAGCTCACACATGAAACATCTGTGTCATTGTATGCTAAGCTACAAGCTTCTCGTGATTTTAAAGGGGACCTATTATGCTCCTTTTTACAAGATGTAATATAAGAATGTCCCCAGAATGTGTCTGTGAAGTTTCAGCTCAAAATACCCCACAGATCATTTATTATACCATGTTGTAAATGCCCATTTTTGAGTGGAAGGAAAAACATGTTGTTTTCGTGCATGTATCTTTAAATGCAAATGAGCTGCTGCTCCCCACCCCGCTTTCCAGAAGTGGGCGGAGCCTGAAAAGCTCATGCCTGGGATACTCTGTCAAAAACTAAAACATCTGTTTGGTTTTGACTATCATCTCTTTCGCGGTCACACTCACGTGACATTGCAGCTCTTCATCATCATGAAAGTTTATTATCCTGATGCGTTTTAAAGCCAAATTTCTGACATATGGTTTTCTGAGCGCACACATCCGAAGCACGCGCACAGAAAGCTGGCTGTCAGACAGCGCGTCCCGTGAGTATTAAACTAAGTTCTCTTTAACATCTTATTGCACTTAAACTGTCAAATACACACAAAGTTATGTAAAAAAACACACAAAGTTCACATAAACACAGTCGGTTGAACGTGTCAGTGAACGTAAACAGCAGGGAAATAAATCGTATGTGTATATTAGATCTGTGTATTAAAATGAAAGCAGCGTAATATACAATACCTACTGCTATATATGCTGTTAATATGAATCAAAAAACAAAAGAAAAACTCGCTGCTCTTGATTTAATAACTTTAGTAGCTTTAATAAGAATACCTTTCTTACTTGAATGCTGCCGATAAATGATCTGGCGACAAGATAAACATAGAAGACTGTGTACAGCTCACTCAGGGCGGAGTCTGTCAGCAGTCGTGGGCGGGGCCTAAGCAATGTGACGTCACATTGCTAGAATCTGCAAATGGCTTGTTCTGAGACACTGCTTATGATTTATGGAGATTAAAAAAGGAGGAGTGGGTGGATTTTTACCATTATAGGGTGGTTGTGTACACACACTGCCGGCACACATTTATATTCAAACACCATGTATAGGTGAATTTTGCATAATAGGTCCCCTTTAAGTAGCTAAATTGCAGTTATGCTACTCTTCAAAAAAACAGTTAGCTACAGTACAAACTAACAAAACGTGGCTAGCTACAGGAAGCAATGTAAACATATTTAATACATCAAGAATATCACACAAAATGAGAAAGATAGCTGGGGGGAAGAAACAAGAGGAAGCATGATGAATAGAGCAAGAGAGACAGATATACATCATTATTTGTCATTATGTGTGCGAAAGACAGATCTAATGTCTTAAAAAAAGCTGCTAGCTACATGAAAAACTAAAAAAAAATAGTGGTTACTTCATTGCATTCTACGTAAACTTGCTGCATGCGAGTCACATTTTGCACATTACCAATCAAAAGTTTGGGGTTAGTAGGATTGTTTAGCATTAAATTGATAAATATTTTTACATTGTTATAAAAGAATTACATTTCAAATCAATTCTTTTTCTTTTTTCTTTTGATCTTTCAACACTGATAATAATAAGAAATGCTTCTTGAGCAGCAAATCAGCATATTATAATAATTTCTGAAGGATAATGTGACACTGAAGACTGGAGAAATGATGCTGAAAATTCAGCTTTGCCATCACAGGAATGAATTCAAATCTATTAAAACAGAAAATGGTTATTTTAAATTGTAACTATATCTCGCAATATAACTGTTTTTACTGTATTTCTGATCAAATAAATGCAGCCTTGGTGAACATTAGAGACTTATTTCAAAAACATTAAAAAATCTTACCGACCCCAAACTTTGCCTCATAAACAACAACCGAACTAGATAGCAGGGCATTTTGCGGTCACTAAGACTTTCCACAAATAATGTATGCATGTTTTCTTTGAATGAGGGTGTATTAAATATGTATGACTGTGTAAGCATGTGTGTCATAGCATACTAGATTTTAACAATCGCACTGATGGTCGTTTCTAGCATGCTGGCTAAATCCATAATGGCCAACAGGAAGTAGAGCAGTCTCTGTGAGCACTGGGCTTAAACACACCTCATTTAACAGAATCATTTCTTCGTCATTACACCTGGCTGTCAAAACGAGAGAGAGAGAGCGAGACTCCGGGGACAGCATGTGTTGTGATTCTAGAGAAGGTGTGTGTGCGTGAGGTGGACTTCTTTCCCCCGTGATTGGTGCTAATTGTCGTAACGAATGTCGTGCCATGGCAGAATGCCAGTGGATGTACCCGTTAGCTGGCGCGGCGTGAACGCGGGCACTAATTACTTTAGTGAGTATGACGGCACGGACACGCCTGCACGCACACGCATAGGAAGTTTTGTCTTCATCAGTGTGACATCACCGTGGTATGTCTGTATCTTCACTTCATTTAAGTGTGTAAATACTATTTGTCTGCACTGTGTGATGCACAGTATGTATACGTGTCTGTTTTTTGAGTACATGTCCGTTAATGTCTTCTGACATGGCTAAATGTATTGCAAGTGATAATATGTATACACTGAATGCAATGTAAGTGACTTTGGATAAAAGTGTCTTTAAAATGCATAAATGCAAATGTAAAGCCCAAATACATAAATTGTAGTCAAGAAAGAGTATATATCACGCTGTCTAACAACAGGGCCATGTTCACACATTAGACCTGTGTCTCTTTGTGTGTGTGTGTCCCAGATTGCCAGTGCAGTTCAGTTATATTTACACCAGTGTGACAGCAAAGACAAGGAGGGTTGTGTAAAAGGTGAAGCCTAAAAATGAATGTGTAAGAGAGCTGGACAGGTGAACTGTGTATGTGTGTAAAGCTCCAGGAACTAGCCAGCTGCCTGGCGGATGTCTTTCTGTCCTGTAGAGTCCAGTCCCCCTGGCATCCATTGTGTGTGTCCCTGGCACAAGTCATCAGGCAGGACATGCTAGACTACAGATACAACGCCATTAATCAAACCCATGAGAGAGACAGAGGTTACGAGAGAGAGAGAGAGAGAGAGAGAGAGAGAGAGAGAGAGAGAGAGAGAAAAAGAGAGAGAAAGAGAGTCGTTTTATGCTTCTTGTTGTTCATTTTAAAGTTTGAAATGGCCTAAATTTCCAAAAATCATCAACAAAACAGAAAAAGACTGGACTTGGAAACAATAAAATGCACCTCAAATGAAACAAACTGAATTTTTCCTTTGTGTGTGCGTGTCCCAGAACTAATAAATGAAATGAGCCCTAAGACACAATAAACACATCCACTCACTTCCGCTGAGAGAGAGTGAGAGAGAAAAAAAACAGAGAGAAAGAGAGCGAAGACAGTGTTAGAAAGACTGAGACAGTTTGCTGGGAGGAACAAATAAGACAACAAAGCCTGATAAAAAGAGACAGATGATAGATAGATAGATAGATAGATAGATAGATAGATAGATAGATAGATAGATAGATAGATAGATAGATAGATAGATAGATAGATAGACGTTCAGAAAGACAGACAGTTGACAGATAGATAGATAGATAGACGTTCAGAAAGACAGACAGTTGACAGACAGATAGATAGATAGATAGATAGATAGATAGATATGTAACACTCAATATTTAGAGAAAATATATATATTGAGATTCTTCTTTGTTTATATTTGTATTTTATTTTTTTCAGGATATTTAATGTAAATCATTTGTGGGTATTGTATTTTTATTTATATATTGTGAAGACGAATCCTAATATTTAAGCCAATGAAAACTTTCTCCATGTTGGAGTGACAGACTATGATAGTCCGATGAGAACTCAGCCTGGTGGAGGTGGGGGGAGAGAAGAAAAAACTTCAAGAAGAAGAAGAGAGGGAGAATCGCGGGGATCGCGTTATGCACGCAGAGACTGATGACGCAGACAACAAATAAACAGACTAACGTTGATTAGCTTGGCCAAATTGTCGCTGATTGTTTTCCGTTGATGGTTTTGAGTCATCGATTGTCGTGTCGTGCGGGTGTCTGACAACGTGACGGGATGGTGCATCAATGAACAGCGTGCCTGGAAAGTGTTCGGACGTGGCTGCGACATGAGTGACGCACTACAGTAAAGAGTTCCCTTGTTCACAGTTCTCCAGCGCGAACTGCGATTTCCTGCAACTGGGGCTGTGTTCTTCAGCACTATCATCGCGGCATGGAAGTTTCTGCCGACCGGAAAAGATCATCGCATTGCTGTTTAACAGTTCGTGAGTAACGTGTTTCAGATCTGAATCCATTTACTGTTGCGAGAAGTTGAAATACTAAAGTGCACCAACGTAATGGGCCCCAACGAGTGATAAACACCTGGGTATTTCACTATTGGTGACTTTTATGTGGATCTGACTGAACTATTGATTGGTTGTGGTTCCTGAACTGCTGATTCATTTCATTTCATCTGAGTTAAATTGTACTGTGAATCATTCAACTGAACTCAATGTTCGAGTGAGTCATTCTGTTATTTGATGTATGTAAGCTCCCAAATTTTAAATTAACTGTCTAATTTCCTGATTTGTGGTGAATTCCAAATCAGTGATATTTTCAGCTGTTTACGTTAAAAGCTAAAAAGAATAATAGCTAATAAATAGTGAACCAGTCAAAGCAAGTGTTAATTGATTGGTGTTACTGAAAAAAACAGACAGTAATTTAATTTAGGTGAAAAAATCTTTATTTTATATTTCATATACAATTACAAAAACAAAGGTTTCTTTTATTTTTGGGTTATCTGATTTTTCATATTCTTTATTTTAGTTATGTAAATAAATAATTGTTGTCAATCAGATACATATTTCCTGAGATAATTTTTTTTTTTACTTTTAGTACTAGTGTTAATAAGGGAGGCACTGCTTTAATTATTCATACTGCTTTTGAGTTCAACTGTACTAATAGTAACCATACTTGAAAATTCAGTGTATTTCACCATCTAAAAGCTGGGAAACCAGGTTCCTGTGCGCCAACTGATATCAAATAGTATTAAAAGAAGGGTTACAGATAGATAGATAGATAGACAGACAGACGTTCAGAAAGACAGACAGATAGATAGATAGATAGATAGATAGATAGATAGATAGATAGATAGATAGATAGATAGATAGATAGATAGACATTCAGACAGACAGATAGATAGACAGATAGATAGATAGATAGATAGACAGATAGATACATAGATAGACAGATAGATAGATAGACAGATAGATACATAGATAGACAGATAGATACACAGACAGACAGACAGACAGACACTGGGCTGCCCACAGATGATGATTAATCATTTCATTCACTAATTAATGAGTTAAGGATTCTGGGAAAGCTTGAATGCCACACAAGGTCCTGATGAAAAATCATTCAGCTAAGCAGTTTGGCTGGAGAAGAGTCAAAACACACAGACATAAACTATATCATACACAGTGATGATTATGCAAAAATATATTGAGCATAAAAAATAGAATAGTGGAGCGTTTCTTTCGACACAACTCTAAATAAATCTGCTCAAGGAATGAAATCACCCAGATCCAGAGAGCGCCTCCGCACACATACACATACACACACACGCACACACACACACACACACACACACACACACACACACACACACACACACACACACACACAGGCATTGGCGTGGGGGTTCTTACCATCTGTGAGGGTTTGGAAGCACATTTTGCTGCTGTATTTGCCGAAACCAGCAACAGTCCTGGCGCGAACCTGCATCACATACATGGTGCCTGGCCGTAATCCGTCCACACGAGCCGTGTTAGTCTGACTCCTCACCTGCGTGGAGTTTACCTCAGACAGCTCCTGAGAGACAGAGAGAGATGTTTAGTTGACACGTTATTCCGAACAATTCAAAATTTCACTTATTTGTTTCTCCTAGACAGCAATGAAACCAAATGGACACCTTTGCTTAAGTCCATCACTTGTCAGATGTTTCCCTTTAGAAAAATACCCTAAAAAATTGCATATTTGTCTCTTAGATTTTTCAAGATACCAAAGTCTGCAATAACAGTCAGAGACCAATATAAGCTCAAATTATTCTCATCAAAGTCCAAATTATCTTCCATCTACATTATTTAAACTGTATAGCTCTGTACACTTACTCAGTTCTCTAAAATAATTACAGGAGAAACATGAAATGACGTTGATACCTAAAAGCAAAGAAAACTGAGATCTCCATTTAGTCTTGTGTGCTATTAAAATGGAACCTCGGAGCAATAACAAGCTCCTTTTTTTGGGAGGAGAAAAAATCTTGGTTTAATAAAATGAGCCTTTTTGAACAGCAGCAGACGAGCACTGATGCCATCAAAAAGGACATTTAGGAGCAGACGAGACAGTAATGTTTTGAGTGAAAAAGTGATGAGATTTCTCTTTCTAAACTCCATCAACACCTCACCAACTCAGAGCGAGAAAGTGTGTGTATGTGCGTAAAGAGAGAAAGAGAGGGTGGTAGACTATAATTGGCCAAATAATTCATACTGTTATCATAACTGTCTTTCATTACATTAGAGCAGTGGTTCCAGGAGACCCCTATTTTAACATTGTTTTTTACCAACAGTTGATGCACCTCTTGATGGAAATAAATGTTGTGATGTTATTTCCATCAAGAGATGCATCATTTTTTGTTTAAGTTCTTGTATTGACAATGCAAGAGGTGAGCACTCTGTAAAGTCTCCTCCAGCACATCCCAAAGACTTTCAATGAATTTAAGGTCTGGACTCAGAGGTGCCAATTCATGTGTGAAAATGATTTGCTCCATCCCGACAATTCTTTTACAATTTGAGCCTGATGAATCTTGGCTTTGTCATCCTGGAATATGGTCATGATGTGTCTTCCTACATGGTTGTTTCAGAAATGAAGCTACACACTCCATCAATTAGGGTTAGAAGAACTGTTCCCAAACATATAACATGCTAGAAACATAATAATCACTGCAATAATGATCCAGTCATAGACTCTTAAGCATTTGCCTATTTAAATCCAAACAGCGACTTTTTTGGCCAGGCAGTGTACATAGATGTCTCATTAGTGAATGTTTCTATGGGCCGCGATACGTACAGGTAAACCATCCGCCATATTGGAACGGTCAAAGCCGGTCCGTGAACACTCGAGTGCAAATTGACTGTGCGTCTGCAACAGTAGTTAGACGCATATATAATTATCTATATCTCTATAGATTTAGCAGATGATTTTGCAAAACTAACACAATAAAACAAGACGAAGGAGTTAGCTAACACAACATTAAAAAGATACCAAAGTATAAAAACCTGTAATATTGAGTTAATACATATAAAAACACAACCCAACACATTCTCACCTGTGAAATGTTATCCCATTTCTTTGGGAATTTAAAGGGGACCTATTATCCCCCTTTTACAAGATGTAATATAAGTCTCTGGTGTCCCCAGATTGTGTCTGTGAAGTTTCAGCTCAAAATACCCCACAGATCATTTATTATAGCTTGTCAAATTTGCCCCTATTTGGGCGAGCAAAAACACACAGTTTTTGTGTGTGTCCCTTTAAATGCAAATGAGCTTCTGTTCCCGGCCCACTTTCCAAAAGAGGGCAGAGCTTTAACAGCTCGTGCTTCGGTTGTTCAACAACAACAAAGCTGGAGAATCTCACGCAGCTAAAATGACGATTGTCAGTAACTGTGTTCAGCCTTACATTGTTCAAACCGGAGTCGGACACTGTTGGAAAGACTTTTAGAATGCAACTGGACGTTTCTGAGTGGTTAGTGGATACATTTATGTACTTGCTGTGGAGTTGATTTAACTCATCGACTAGCATGTGCCGTCATGTTAATCGTCATGTTGTATTTTTGTGCAAATCCAGTGTTGAATTGACTCTCGCTTGTGAAGCAGTCCGGTGTAAAATGGTAACAACACTCTACCACAACAACTCTTCCTCTTCTCTAAAGCAGCCCAACATGGCCTCACCCCCTTTGTTGCATGTTCTCGGGGGCAGGGTTTATGTAAATTTTAGGATTAGTGATGTCACTAACCCAGGAAGAAGCTCGCTGTAGTCCCTACCAGCCGTTTGTTGTAGTCCTTAAACAGCAAATTCTTTAAAAGAAAACATTTCCCTTTGCATTGAACTTTGAGCGTCATAACTTTGCAGATGTTGTTTTTGCTCAAACAGTAACATTACACACTAACTAAAGTTAAAAAAGTGAAATCATAATCAACCATCCCTTTAAATCTCGGCGGATTCACAACCAGAAGCTGTGCAATGTTGTGGTATCATTGATTCTCACTGTGAGTGACGACACATTGACCAAGATGGCGGGTGCGCCAACGTGTCTGGAGTGGTCGAATGTGGCATCTATGTATGCATATCTATGGTTGTGACCCCCCAGTCTGGGAAAAACTGCATCAGAGTTTTTAAATAAAAAAAATGGTGTACTATCATTTTATATTGTTTATTCTTTTAATATTTAAAAGCTTTTATTAAATATATAGTGCGGTTAGCAATGTAGAAATTTTACACAGCAGCTTTCAAGTACACATGACATCGAAATTGACCTCATTTAAGATCCAATCAATTTCTGATAGATAAAATCAAATCCTTTCCTACATTGTTTCTTGTTGAATATCTCATTTCTTTTGACAATACAATCACGTTATGGAAGTGAAATGGGTTGTAAACAGTGCTTCATGTTAACCTTAAAAACCAGCCTCCTTTATACTTCAAAAGAGAAAACCCAGAAAGCTTCCTTTTAATTTGGAAGAGATGAAAGGCAAAGAATACTTTGAGAAATATGAAAAAAAAAAAAAGGTGAAATAGAAAGAAAACTTACAGCACTACTTTTCACACGACACAGAAGCTGATTCACCTGTCAGTTAATGTTTTAGAGCAGAACTGATGCGGTTTCATTGGATTTTAGTTTGCACTCATCAGTCAGCTTAAATAAAAATGTGCCATGATATAAGACACTAAACCAGGATGAAATTTTGAGTGTGAAAATTTAATTAGACTGGTTCATTTCAACTATAGACTGTTATAAAATATAACAAATAAGATTTATATTCTTATATTGATGATGTAATGTCTGTCACCTCTGTGTGTGCAACTGCAACACTAAAACATATAGTATATTACAATGGTAAGCAAAGACACTGGTTTAAACAGTTATCACCCATAATTATTAAAAAAAAAAAAAAAAACAAAAAAAAAAAAACATTTGAATGGTAGTGTACAAATTTACAATTTATCCCTACATATATATATATATATATATATATATATATATATATATATATTTGATGTATGTCACATTTATTCTGTGTCTGTTTTGTTCCACAGTTTCCTCTTCCTTTGTTCTGTGTTTGTGTTGTGGGTGAAAGCAAAAAGTACCAAAATGAAACACAGAAAGGTATTTCGGGAGTGAGAAAAAGGAGACCATTTAGTAAAGTCTTTCAGACAAAGAAGAGAGAGACTTGCTGTAACATTCAATTTAGTTTTCAAGGTCTCATCAAAATTCACAGCAGCACGACACTGAAAGCCCACGCTACACACGGAAACCCCTACTGTGATGGCCGAAGGCGAAATCTGTTTCTTAACAACTGCAACATAATAATAATAATCAGGGGAAAAAATAACAGTGATATTAATAATTGAGGTTCATATCGTGCACGAGTGACATATGAAGGGGCAGGAGGGTTTGGTGTGTTGTCTGTAATTTACAAAACACGATGGTATGTCTAAATATCTGTCATCCTCACAGTGGTGAATGAGCAGAAATGAAAAGAGTCTGCACCTGACATCACCCCAGCCATAAAACAAGCGTGAAGTGCACTAGAGCATTGCCATATAAATAATGAAGGACACTCACAAACACGATCATGACCTCACCACTGGGCCATTAATAAATAAGAACATCTAGTGTCATTTAGGGCATCAGATGAACAATTTTGTGCATATGATGGAATCTGCCATCCTTTTTTACCGTTCTTTTTAAAGAAATGCTGTCATCATTTGCTCACCCTCATGTCCAAACCCGTATGACTTAATTTCTTTTGTTGAAGGATTATTCTTGCTAAACTCTTCCATACAATGAAAAGGGATGGATGCTGTCAACACATAAAATATCACTATGAAAGTAGAATGACTTGTGCGCTATATAAGTATTATATTATAATAGCACTTGTGAGTATTCTGAAGTCATATGATAAATTTGTGTGAAACAGGCTGAAATTTCAATCAATATTTGCTGAATTACAAGATTTTTGTAGGTGAACTAGCCCGTGTTATGCTTTTTCGAAGATTGCCTTTCATGTAGTGTGTAAAAGGTCTGCAAAATTTCAAAGATCAAAGTGCACAATAAATGGAGGTACGGTCTTCAAAAAGAAAGAACTGATTTTGAACTGCCTGAAACGAGTTGTCAGTAATTCCAGTCTTACTTCCTGCACTAACCTACAGAGGTTTGTAACAAATTTGCATAATGCCCACCTATGGTCTTCATTAGGGCTTTTCAAACTGCGTTTAACCCCGGGTTATTGTCGTTCTAAACACCACTTTTAACCCCGGGTAAAGGAATGTTTCACACTTGTAATTTAGAAGTTTACCCAGGGTTATGAAACCCTGCTCCAGAGCAGGGTTAGCACCACTTTTGCAGTGTTAACCCCGCATTGCGGTGCCAAACTTGTACAGTGTGAAACAATGCAGCGTTAGAATGTTACAGCTAGACGCTTAGCAACAGGACAACCAATCATGTACTCATATTTGCCTGCTTTGGACGGTCACGGAAACACCGCGCATTGTATATAAACAGTAAATTCAGTGTTTGAAGACAGAAAACGCGACAATTTAAGTGAAGAGGAGACCGTTTCATTCTTACCTTTATAGTCTGAAATGTCCATTCAGTATAAACTCGATAGTACAGTTGGCAATATGAGGATGTGCAATGCTAGAGCTATGTAAACAGGTCACGTGCTGCATTTATCCAATCTATGACACTGACACTGCAAATACGCAAATAAGAACGTTAACCCAGGGTTTAGGAATGTACAATGTGAAATGTCAGCTTATGAATACCCAGGATTAATTGTTAACCCCGGGTAAATTACGAGTAGTGAGAAATGTGAAGCAAGATAACCCAGGATCCCGTTTACCTGGGGATTAGAATGACTATTTCAAGTGTGAAAAGCCCATTTGGCTGCCTGCGAACAAAGTCTACTTTGACCCTCAAACACTAGTTGTTGCTGTGGCCTGGAAGGGTTTGGTTTGTGTTGTCGACATGCTGAGAAGACGCGGTTTTCTGCGCTGTGAAAACAAATCCACTTTGCACGCATTTCCGACCTGGGCTTGAATTGATATGGTAAAAATGACGGCATTGTTACTGTTCGTATCACTAGTCACGTTTACATGTACAATTTTTTGTTATTCCAATTAAAATCATTTCGATTGAAAGATTTGGTGGACTGTTTACATGAGACATTATCTAATCTGATATGGTGTTTACATGTGCCGGCACTTTCAATTGGAATGACTTTAGCTTATGTCCTGTTTGCCGCCTTTTATTCCTGTCAACATGGAGTTCCATTATTTCTTATGCACGCTATTTTTATGTAAAGTGTTGCTCTTAATCAAGCAACAGCGTGAATTTGTAGCATATTACTGCTGGAAGGTATGAGGAAAAGACGGACGCAGGAAGCTGACCTTTTTGGTGGCTGTGCATCTCTAAGGAGCATCTCCTCTGAAAAGCAGAAGCGTGTGGATAAAGGTCCGTAGTAATGATACACTAAGTTTCTTCAGTGTATTTAATAAATGTGTTGTTTCAGTTTTACTCCAGTTTGATTTTGCTGCGGCTATTGTGTATTCTGACAACCCCTGGCCTCTTGACGTGATGACGTAGACGCAAAGTAATAGGTTTAACGCGTTTACATGGCAGAATTTTTATTTTGTTATTTTGAAAGGTTTATCCCACCCCTCTCAAACCAATTACAATTTCATTTTTATTCCGATTGAGGTGTTTATATGGAGCATTTTCATTTGGATTGGACTTTTAAACCGATTACAATGCTACATGTAAACGCACCTATGGTGTATACAAGTGCTGAAGAAGCCAGATATGGTAATGGGTATTTTGTTCCCGGCACAAACTGTAAGTGGTAGGCCAATCACAACATACTGGGCCATCTGACCAATCAGAGCAGAGTAGGCTCTCGGAAAGGAGGGGTTTAGAGAGACCGAATCCTTGATCGAATAGTTTCAGACACTGTGAGAAAAGAGATGATGCTGAAATGAGAAAATTAAAGTGTTTTTTTTTTTTTTTTTTACCTTGTATACATGTAAACCTATTGTAGAAGACCTCCAAAGCTAAATTAGAAGCCTTTAAAATAGCATAATAGAGGCACTTTAAAAGCAGAAACTGTTACTCAAAATAGTGTTTCCACCTTAATTTGCATACCCCATTACCTCTGGGGGTTTATTAACCCAGAGTAATGAAATGTTGAACTTTAAATTCTTTGCAACTGTCCCTGCATAGCGCACAGATCACAATCTGCCTTAAAACCTGTCAGAAACACTGCTGTTCTGGAGATTAACTAACCGCACTGCTGAGTGACACAAATTAACAAGATTTGAAAATAAATAAATAAATAAACAACAGCTTTTTATAATGAGCAGAACAAACAATCTCAGATTCTGTTTGTGATTTCTTAAAGACTCTCACGTCTTATCAAGTCTGCCTTTGATTGTGGCCAAACAATTTAATCTGAAAGAAACTGCAAAATGTTCCATGCTAATATGTTCTGAATCAAATACTAGCATACTACTTATTGCATACTGAAATTAGCATACTGTGTGCTGGCTATGGACATTTAAAAACAGTATGGGAAACAATATGCAAATTATTATATTATACTATAGTATGCCAAACTGTAATAAGATTTGATCCTGTTACATGTGTGATTAAGCAATTGTTTCTATTAATAACAATAATATGATTTGAAATTATTCATAAAAATGTAATATTTTATTATTATTAAAATAATATTTTATTCTACTTTACACTTAATTTCTTCTAAATTTTTATAATTACTTATATTTTAATTATTTTTTGAAATTTTTTAATTATACGAAACTGTTATTTTAATTTGCATCTAATTTTGTGTGAAAAAATTCTATTTTATTCTAACTTTTGATCAAATAATGAGATTGTTAAAAATTAATTGTTAAAAATTCTCGATTGCTATAGATTTTAGTTTGTTTTTGTACATGTGTTACATGCATACAGAAAATGTATATACTGAGCATACTTAATTAGTAAGCATAATATGATAGTATGCTATTCTGAACATAGCCAGTGTTTGTCTGAGTGCAGTTTTACTTTACATCTTCCCCCAGCAGTGAAACCCCTTCAGGGGGCGGCCCTCTCCCGCTGTCAGTCAAATGGGGATTATGGGAAGTCCCTCCCCACCTCTACCACCTCAAGATGGTGTGGAAAGTAGGAGGGGCTTGTGGCAGGCAGCCAATAGGAGCGGCTGCCAGGGCAGACAGACATGGCTCTCAGCAGGTCCTCAGTGAGCAGTGGGACTGTTTTGGCAGGAGGCAGGTGTCACCGCCATAGACCAGCAAAGCAATCTGTCCTGCTGAAGGGAGTCGCCTGTCTTACACACACACACACACACACACACACACACACACACACATACACACGTGATCACACAAACGGGGGGACGGGGCTGGTGTCAAATCAGTCCTTCTGTTAATGGACCGTGGACCGCATACACACGCCATCTCAAACATCCTTCAGTGAACATGGCACGGCTGGCCGTGGCAAAGTGCCACTTCCCCCAACTGGGTGGCACATGCCACCTCTGCTTGCAGGATGGCAACACCACCTGGTAAGACTTATGAAACGCAAAGGCAGTACTGGAGTACTTTTAAGAGAATATAAATTGCATAAACTGTTAAAGCTGTGTACAGATTTACAAATTCAATTATAACTTCAATTATGATTCATAGAGGTATATTTCAAGATCACTGAAAAAAATTCTGTGTACACTGGAAAAAAACAAACAAAAAAAAAAGGTGTAGGATTGACTTTGAAACTATTTTTACTCAAATTGCTAGTAAATTTTACAGATAATTAAAAAAACACATTTGATTAAACATGAAATTTTCACACTGAAAGAATAGTATTTTTTTGTAAAATATATTCCAGTATTCTTTGTTTTATTTACAACTTCAAATATATATATATTGTAAAATTTACTTGGAAACAATTGTCACAAATTTCTGGTAAATTTCACAAATAATTACAAAGAAATGGCAAGTAACACAATGAATTAAACAAAAATTTTAAGTAGAAACACTGAAATAGTATTTTCTTGTAAAACGTACTCCACTAGTCTTTTTTCTTCTTTTTTACACTGCAGTAAATTATACAAGGCAGTGTTTAAGATACAAACAGGTCTTTATGAACTATTAAAACATTAAATGAACAGGCTCATAAGAGTGTTTTGCTTCAGAAATCAAGCTACGTGTTGTATGTTTTGGTTAATCTGGAAAGAACCAGTTAATTTGTTTGTGAATCAGACTACACTGGTTGCAACATATGTTTCTGATTCATTAAAAAGAACCAGTTCATAAGAGTCAGTTGTTTGTGAATTGGAATACACTGGTCGCGTGGTATGTTTCTCATTCACTAAAAAGAACTGGTTGCAAATTTGAATGTGGATTCAACTTTAGTGGAGTGTTGATGCATGTGGAAATTTCTTTTTTGTAATTCTTAATGATTTATATTTATTTATCAATTGTTGGGAAAAAAATGGAGTGCATCAGATAATGACATGCGTCTTGACATGGCTATATGGATTCCAAACAAAGCTATATATCCAGAGCAGAAAAAAAAAAAAAAAAAAAAAAGAAAGAAAGAAAGAAAGAAAGCAAGAAAGCATTTCAACGGGGGCCCCTTCAAAAGGTTTTGCTTAGGGCCCCCAGAAGTGTACCAATGTTCACGCTGTACATTTCTTTTTGCATGCAGCCTGCAAGATTTTTTTTTTTTTTTTTTTTTTCTGTAATGTTTATGATATTATCCTTTTATTTCAATGCTCACATTCACAACTCAAACAATTTCTTTCACTTTAGCGATGGAGATCCGGCACCTTCTAAAGTGGTATAATATTGCAATATTTATTTCAGATTTTTTTTAAAAAACATAAATTTTATTTTAAATTTCATTTTATACAATTTATTTGTTCAAAATTATTATTATTTTATTACAAATGAACATCAGAGCCCAAACTACGCAGTTACTTCCGGGGAGTCCTGTGCCAGCCCAGAAAATGCCATTATGATGAATGAGAATGCTTACAGATAAGTATTATAGACCTCATTGGTTCCCTGGATCACTGATTTTGAGATTCTTTCTATGTATCAGACTGGCACTATATGTGTTGAGCTATGGGTTCAACTCTGTATTCTGTGCAGCAGAGTTCGCTGAGATTGAATTCATTCAACTGAAACAAAACCTTGTATTGGCCTTGTGTATGGTTTCATATCTTTTTAATAACAGCATCGCTTTCCTACTGACTGCTGGGTTTCACGTCCTGCTACGCATGCTGCATAATGCTGACAGCTTTAAAGAAATATTTTACAACAATCAAATTCAATTCAAATTTCAAAATATGAACTTAAGTTATTATATGATGCGGCAAATCTACTGATTATAATTATTTATTTGCTGATGTGACAAAGCAAGATCAAACCCATTATAAAACAACAAAAAATGTTTTAGTCATGGATTTAAAAAAACACCGTAATTCGTTTGAGAAGCACTCTAGCTTTGTTGCATCAAATAATCATTTGAAAACTATAACATTAGCAGTCTAGTTTTGTAGCGACTAGCTCACTTCCATTATAAATCAACAAATCTGTTTACAAAGTGTGTGTAGAATTGGGAGGGATGCAGCTGTACGTGTCGCTCGCTCTCAGTGTAGACGGAGTGTCTACAGATAAGATAAGCACAGGAGAATCGCAAAGCGCTGTAGGCAGAGATCAAACAGCGTACGTGGGCTTTTATGGATTATGATTTTGCCGTGCGTGGGCTTGTTATTATGGAGCGTTCTATTAGAGAAATGTAATATTGTAGTATTGTTTATGAAGACTAATGTTGGCATGTTAACTGAGAGACATTCTGAATGAAGCATAATGTATTTTTAAAGATGCCAATATGAGATGACTCATAATCCTCTACCTCTGGGCTAAAACCTACACACACAAGCCTGAAACCAAACACACACACATACACACACACTTTTTTTTATTTTTTATTGCAGTTAATGGAGGCCCTGACCTTTTAAAAGCAAGTTATCTTCTGTGTCATGAAACTCTGAGAGACGGATATCAGAGAAAAAGGACAGTGAGCAAGAGAGAGAGAGAGAGAGAGAGAGAGAGAGAGAGAGAGAGAGAGAGAGAGAGAGACAGAGAGAGAGAGAGAAGGAGAGAGAAAGAGAGATGTCCTATAGAGATCCCAATTAGAATTTGGCTGAAAATATTAGAATCAGTGATTGTGCCGACTGCCCTCTATGGCAGTGAGGTGTGGGATCCACTTATAAATCCAAATCAAGAATTCACCAAATGGGAAAAACATCCAATTGAGACCCTGCATGTACACAACAAATAATGCAAACAGGGCAGAATTAGGCAAATATACACTAATTACAAAAGGGCAATCAAATTCTGGAAATATTTTAAATTCAGTGACCCTCACCCCATTATAAAGCCCTGCAATACAAATAGCTGAGCAAAGAAACCAATCCCTTCTCTCAACTGGTCCAGAGCATCCAAACGTATTACGTTACATCACTCATTGGGAAACTCAGCGTGTGTTCACACTTGGCATGTTTGGTTCTTTTAAAACGAACTCTGGTGCAATTTCTCTGTTAGTGCGGTTCATTTGAATAAGTGTGAATGCTACCATCCGAACGCTGGTGCGCACCAAACAAGTCATATCAGAGTTCGTTTGGAAGCAGACCGAGACTTTCTTTTCAGCAGTCTCAGTCTGCTTCCAAACAAACTCTGGTGCGGTTCGAATAAAATATGAACACAACACGGACCAAAGACATGTAAAAGAACCAAAATCAGGACATGATGTCACAAGATGCGACCCTAAAAAGGACAGAATGCTCAAGCATACCTGTTTTTTTCTTGTCATAGTCACGATGTTGCCCATTACAGTTTGATACAGGCATGAGAACTGCCTCTCCTCGCAGCAGATCTTCATTTGTGTGTGTGACAGAAGAACTCCTGCTGCTGTTTTGACTCCTTTACACATTTTATAAGCTCTTTATGATCTGTTAGCTGGTCAAAATACCATCATATGCAGGCTATGCACATACAACTAGCACATTTAGCCCAGCACACAGCATTGTTTTGGATGTTCGGTAAGTTCCGTCACGAAATATATGTCATAAAACCAAACAATCAGGTTGTGAGCGTATCCCTATCACTTTAGGTTCGGTGTTAAAATGCCAATGTGAATGCTAAGCGGACCAGGACTAAAGGCCCCAATATACACACAGAGATGTTCTTTTTCCTTTCTTCGTTTAGGGGTAAAACGAAGTTCGAAATACGTGAACATCGAACATCTGACGCCACCCACACTGCTGAGAGCGAAATTTAGATGAATATGTAAATATGTGATGCACGCTTTCCTCTCAGTATCAAAATAAACACAACAAAATTGAGAAAACAGCAAGCATTTTGTTATTGAAAGCATAAGAAAAGCATCTGATCACAACAACAAGAGTATGTTAGCACAAGCTCTGCAAATTAGCACTCCATTAAAGTCACGTCACGTTTTATTATATGGCATTTTATTCAATAGATTGCTTAAAATCAAGCAGCTTAACAGTATTAAACATGAAAAACTGTGTCAGCACCTCATTTGATCAGAAGCACAACTTCATTTTCTACTATAAAGCAGCTATCCAGTGTGTGTTTTCACCCGCGGAGATACCTCGACGAATCCAACAGACGAAATGAGTCAGAGAAGAGTTCTGCAAGAAAGAAGGTGGAGCAACAGCGCACACCTCCTATTACATTATCGTCACGGACCAATGGTAGTACAAAGGTGTTTTGCACCGGGAGCGAACTTTTCCTGAGAGTTCGCTTTGGCAAGCCATTTCGAACTCCCAAAACGAACATAAAACGAACTTCGTTTTGGCCTGATTTTGTTTCGAAATGACATTACATCAGTTCGTTCTTTGATTTCATTTGAAGCATATCGGGGCCTTAAATGTTTTCTTTTGTTTGTTTGTTTGTTTTTGGTACAGACCAAATAAACCAAGCGAACCGAGCTACAAGTGTGAGCACACCCTTAAACACAACAACAAAGTAAAATGCAATGCTATTTGTGAGAATGAAACCACCACCAGTAGCTCGCGAGTAGAAATATACCTTGATTATTACTTGACTGTGCCTGCTGGGTGTTTTAGTTAATTTTATAGTCAGATCTTGCTTGGAATACAAATGCTGAGGATTGACCATGTACACAGCACTTTGGGCTGAAAACCCACGTTCGGCAGCGTTCAAAGCAGCACCAGTCCAAAGAGAATGTCTAGAGAGGAGTTGAAAAACCACAGTTCTCTGCATATGCCGTTAGGAGAATTCTAAACCGCTGCACTTGACGAGAAGGCATCAGAATCTGCTGAGAGAACCCCCAAAATGAAAATCAGATAAGCATGTCAGATAAGTACAAGAAATACTCGAAATATGTAGAAGATGAAGACTGAAACTTTGGCATACAAATTTCCCTCATATGTAGTTAAGCTGTATAACTTTTATTACCTATTTATGTTATTTAAATTTGTTAATATTTTACCCTGTATTTTTATTTCTATTTAATTTTGCAGTACTTTTAATTTGTAAACATTAAGTATTTGCACTAATTTTTTTGTATTTTACATTGCACACATTTTGTATGCAGCCTAGCCATAGCTTTGGCAAAACAAATGTACAGATTTTGTCATGCCAATAAAACACACTTGAATTGAAATTGAGAGAGACAGACAGAGCATGGTGAGGAGGGGATTGTAATTAAACTTAAATTAAAGGCTACCTGTCACATCTGAGACATGACAATGAGGTCTTTCTTTCATTCTTCATTAATTTTCCAACATTATTTTTTTTAAACTCGTTTAACTCGTCAAATGTTTTTCAACTCGTTCTTATAAAAATTGTCACACTAAATTGTAACAATTTAAGTAAAAACTAGGGCTGTCAATCAATGAAAAATTTTAAGCAAATTACTTAAATGCTACAACAATTATCTAACTAATCAAATAAATCCCAATTAATCTTATTACGTAATTTAATAGACATGACAAAAAGTGACTTTAGACTGCAATATACTGTATTACATGATGTATATTATATATATATATATATATATATATATATATATATATATATATAAATATATATACATCATGTAAGTATATTGTATATATATATATATATATATATATATATATACATATATATATATATATATATATATATATATACACACATACACACACACACACACACACACATATACACACACACACACACACACACACACACTCTAAAAAAAGTGCTATATAGCACTAAAAGTGGTTCTTGGCTCGTAATCATAGGGGAACCACTTTTCGTGCTATGTAGCACCATATCTTTAAAGGTTCTCTACAGCATCTTTGTCAAATGGTGCTATGTAGAACCCATAAGAGGTGCCATATCGCATTTTATTTCTTCAACAAAAAAGGTGATAAACAGCACCAACAGTGGTTATTTGGCTTGTAAAGAACCTTTAAAGGGGCTTAACAGGTTCTTTGAATGGTAGTGGTGCTATATAGCACCTTAACCACCCCAAAGAACCACTGAAGAACCGTTGAAGAACCATACAGGGGCTTAACAGGTTCTGTATATGGTAGCGGTGCTATATAGCACCTCAGTCATCACAAAGAACCAGTGAAGAACCACTGAAGCACCAAGATTTGGTGCTATACAGCACTTAAAGTGGCCTGTGCTCCTTGAACGCAATTTAAGCATTTATGTGTACAAATCGTCCCCTTGGAATTATAAGGTTCTATCTGCGTTCTGAGCAGTTTTGAGATATTGAGCTTCAAAGTTTTTGCATTCCATATAGCAAAAATTATACGGGGAACAAGTTTCTTTCAAACATGAAAATGATAGGGACCCTAAATGTATTCTAAATGTACAATATCAAAATCCTCTCAAATTTGTAAATGGGGATTTGTGGAACGGGTCAAACGCAGATAGAACCTTCTAATTCTAAAAAAAACACTTTTCACTTGGAATTATAAGGTTCTATCTGCCAAAAAATTAATTGAAGCAATAATTTTCAAGAAAGACAAACAGTTTACTTATAATTTGTTTTAAAACACAAAATTAGTGTTGTAACAATGTGTTGACATGCATGAGAAAGTTAAATTTAATGGTTTTATTTATTTCATATTTTAAATGAATATTTTTTTTCTTGTTCAAGTTAAGCATAAAAGGCAGTGCTAAATATTTTGTCCGGTGCAGATGTTAAATTTAGGTAGGAATATGGTGGGTAATTTAACACATTATTGCAGGAACCATTTAAGTTTCCTTTTGTTTAGACAGAAAGGAGCTACTGTAATACATCTGAGCAGGACTTTATTCCACAGAAAATAACCTAATATATACATAACTTTCCCTCGTATAACAATGACATGACTGGAGTAAAGCAAATAGACTACAAAAACCGGACCTGTCCTCTTAATAGCGCTGCTGGCTAGCGTGGTGTCTAACTGAAAATAACTCCTCAGCAATCAGATACAACAAAACACACAAAAAGACTGTAATTCCCTGGAATTTGTGCTGCTGTCATTGACAGATCATAAATAAATTAGTCCATCATGAGGTTTCTAATAAACATCGTGTTGTGTGAAATTATTTAGTCTTCTCTTCACTGATTTAGCGTTTTTCTGCGATCTCTTCCGCTATCGCGGCGACATGACAAAGAACGCTGATCCTGATTGGTCCTCGTGTGTGCATTCGAAGTGCTGATTGGCTCACGCAGATATAACCTTATAGAACCAAGTTAGAGTTCGACTTTGTAGATAGAACCTTTTTGTTTTCTAAAAAAAAGTACCAAAATGTACACAACTTAAAAAAGAAACATCACATAAATGTAAATAAGTTGTCACAGAATATGAATACGTGAATAACTCAATTTTGACAAAAATGTCAGATAGAACCTTATAATTCCAAGGGGACGAAATGTCTTTTGGTAGTCCAAGTCAAATACAGAGTCAAAAAATTGCAGCCAATGTAAATCTCTGCTTCAACTGGACCCCAATGGACAACTAGTGGCTGCCAGGTCATGTGAGTTTGAGACACCCTCCGTTGGATCAGATTTACACTCCAGCAAGAGTTTTCGCTCACTGCATGAGGGCTAAAGCTGATCGTTGCACAGGGGTTGGCTATGACCCGCAGCTTTCAGATCACCAGTACAGATGACCTGGGTGAGATGTAAGTGCATGCAGGTCCTGATCTCAAAGCATTAGACAGGTTCCGTGTTACAGAGCTGAAAGTTTTACTGCAGTAAATAAAGCACAGAATATGATGGCGTTAGTGGAAACGTCTCTTCCTAGAGGCTTTTAGAGAGTGTTTTATGCAAGCGATGATTTTAATAGCCTGGTCACATTCACCTAATGGCACTACTCGGATGCACCAGGCATTTTTATGAGATTGCAACTTACCATCTTATATCTGTTTGTAAATGCCGGACAGGGTTGTGGAGTTCAGTCTAGCTGATTTTAGATCTCTCAGACTTCATATTACTGGAGCACACTTCAGCATTTAGGAAGTGTGGCGGCACTGGGCCAGAGCTTCGGGAGTTCTCCATTAGCCTTGATGATTGAGGTTAGAAACTCATGAACCCTTGTCCCAGAAAACCACGCTACATCTATAAGGGTCCAGGTAGTTATCTCACCCAGTATGGGAGATGCAGCGTAGCCTTCTGCGTTACTGGAAGTGACAGCTTCTGCTGGTAATTGACAGCTAAGTTGTGGCAGCCTGCAGCTCTTTTGAAGGAAGTTGGGAAGCTTCGTAGAGAGTCTCGGCAAAGGTGAGATACAGAAGCCCCTCCAGCAGTGAGCAAGTACAGCTAGACAAAGTTATAGTGGAGAGGTTGGTTTAAACTGGTGCTTCTCAGAAGGTTTCGATTTAGATTTAGATTTGACATAAAGTGGTGACACAACACAATACTATTTTTAATGTTTAATGTAGTCTGGTTTCTATTTTGTTTAACCGTACATTGTTTTGATTATGTTTCTGTTACTGTAGGATTAAGGGATGTAGAATATGGTCATGCAGAATAAGGTATTAATATGTGCTTTATAAGTACTAATAAACAGCCAATATCCTAGTAATATGCATGCTAATAAGCAACTAGTTAATAGTGAGAATTGGACCCTAAATTAAAGTGCTACCTTACTGTATTATTAATTTGATTACAATATAATTAATGAATCTATTTAAAAAAAAATATCTCATTCCTTCAAAATATAAATATGGACATAATGATAATAATAATAATAATAATAATAATAATAATAATAATAATAATAATAGAAAAATAGCATCAGAAAGCAAAACAATGTACGGTGGGAAAAAAAAAAAAACAGCTAGACTACATTAAACATTAAAATATGATTTTGTGTTGGGTCGCCACGTGATGTCAGTATATATTGTATATAATTGGTAAACCTATTTATTTTGATAACAATAATTGAAACACTTATATACAGTTGCAAGAAAAAGTATGTGAACCACTTGCAGAATCTGTGAAAATGTAAATAATTTTAACCAAATAAGAGAGATCATACAAAATGCATGTTATTTTTTTATTTAGTACTGTCCTGAGTAAGATATTTTACATAAAAGATGTTTATATATAGTCGACAAGAAAAGAAAAAAAAAAAAGAAAAAAAAAAATTGCTGAATTTATTAAAATGGCCCCATTCAAAAGTTTGGGAACCATTGGTTCTTAATAGTTGGGGGGTGAAAACTTTTTGAATTTGAAGATCGAGGTAAATTGTACTTATTTTGTCTTCCGGGAAGCATGCAAGTATCTTCTGTTGCTTCAGAAGGGCAGTACTAAATGAAAAAAAATGATATTTAACAAAATAAAAAATTTGGACATCTTTATCCTGTTCAAAAGTTTTCACCCCCCGACTTTTAATGCATCGTGTTTCCTTCTGGAGCATCAGTGAATGTTTGAACCTTTTTTAATAGTTGTGTTTGAGTCCCTCGATTGTCCTCAGTGTGAAAAGATGGATCTCAAAATCATACAGTCGCTGCTGGAAAGGGTTCAAATATGCAAAAAAATCCTTGAAAACTGAAGAATCCGCAGGACTGGAGGATTTTTCTGAAGAACAGAGCTCAGTTTAACTGCTCAGGACAAACAAGAGACTCATGAATGACCATCACAAAAAACAAACAAACAAAAAAAAAAAAAAAAACAGTTGTAGATCATCCAGGTAACCACACATAGTATTAAGAACCAGTGGTTCCCAAACTTTTGAACAGGGCCATTTTAATAAATTCAGCTATTATTGTTTTCTTTTTTTCTTGTTGACTATATATAAACATCTTTTATGTAAAATAAAATTTAATTAAAAAAAATAAATAAATAAATAAAGCTAAATCATTATTTGTTTCTCCTGTGACCCCATGAGAAAAGATCTGTGTTCAATTTTTGGGTTGTGACCCACCAGTTGAGAAACACTGGTTTAGATTAGACATATTTATGAAAACTGATAACAGGGCTGAGTTACTAGAAGATTATGAATAGGGTTGTAGGAACCAGTAAGCTTGTTGGACCTTAAGGCAAGAGAAGCAATCAAATGTCTGCTTTACTCAAAACATTCAAGTACAGAACATCTGTTTGCAGAATCTATATAACCAAAGACATTCTAAAGATAAAACTCCCTCGTTTCGCAAATTCAGAGCCCCTGTGCATGCACAGTATAACATTACATGGATCTCATTTGCAAAGTCTAAACTAAGTCAAGCACGTTCATGTTGGCTTTGCGGCTACAAAAAAACGTGAGTCAGAGCGCCTTTCTGACGCCGTAAAACAATCACATACAGCTGTGGAACTAGATCGAGCAGAGTGAGTGGCAGGATGGTTCAATCAGGGCTAAAACTTTAAATCTTACCCACAGTTCTCTCCTGCAGCGTGTGCATGTGCCGTCACATTTTTATATTTATGCTGATTTAGCCACCGAATTTGATCTCATGCCTGAAAAATGGACTCAGGTTGTCATGGTGGCTTGGAGAATAAGCATCTGCCAGTCCTGCTGTCAACCGAACCGTAAAAAGACCCTCGAGCGGAATTGCGCTGATCTCATCTTGACGGATACAGTGCAAGGAGATCGACTTGAGCTAGAATAATGTATTCACACATATGACTCCTTCACCAGGTGCTCTATTTCATTATTTATAATCTGACAGATGACCGCATTCCTTGTCCTTTTATTTTTTTTTTTTAAACTGGCTTTGCTGATTTAAAGTTGAAGTGTCATTTCTGAACCATTAACTTAATTTGCAAATATAGTGATTCTTCAAACTGGTTACACCATCTTCTTTTGGTAACTTTTAGGAAGCATTAAACTGATCAAAAGTGACAGTAAAAACATTTATAATGTTATAAAAGATTTCTATTTCAAATAAATGCTGTTCTTTTGAACTTTCTATTTATCAAAGAATCTTGAAAAATAAATTGTATCATTGTTTCCCCACAAATATTAAGCAGAGCAACTTAACAACAACGTTTTTAACATTGATAATAATGTTTCTTGAACACCAAATCAGCATATTAGAATGATTTCTGAAGGATCTGGAGAAATGATGCTGAAAATTCAGCTTGTCATCACAGGAATAAAATACATTTTTTTTAAAAAAAAATATTCAAATAGATAACAGTTTTTTGAAGTTGTAATAATATTTCACAATATTAGTGTTGTTACTGTATTTTTATCAAATACATGTAGCCTTGGTGAGCACAAGAGACTTTTCAAAAATATTAAAAAAATCTTACAGATGGTAGTGTATATGTAGGTAGTGTATATACCTTTATTGGGGAAAGTTACTATTAAAAGTAATCCGATATGGCGTTCTTCCCTTAAAAAGTAACTAATTGTGTTACTTAGTTACTTTTTAAGGAAAGTAACTTCAAAATACATTATTTTTGCATTACTTTTTCTCACCTGGGCTGGACTTGCTTGTTTGTTTTTAATAACAAAAAACGTTCTACTTTTGACAAATGTAAAGGCCCTTTCACATAAAAAGTGAAATGAATAAGCCTCAGGCTGAAGGCTTTCATTTGAAAAAGTAACTCAGATATTTTGTTGTAAATTTAAAAGTAATGTGTTACTTTACTTGTTACTTAAAAAAGTAATTACAAAACTTGTAATGCATTACCCCCAAGTGTGCCGCACAAGTCCTGAAAAGTGAAGCCATAACGTTTTGATCGCCCCCAGGTGGCTGGATGCAGTATAGCTCATAGACCCCGCCCTCTCCATGTAATCTAATGGGACGTGAGACTAACTAAACAATCAAATTACACTACAAATAATTTAGTTTCTGTCATTTTAGGTAGTTTTTATCACGCTGATGTAAATTCAAGTGTTCGTTTTTTAAATAAGTTTGGGTTTAATTAGTTATTTGATGCTATAAAAATGGGGGTTTGACGTCATGATTGACAGCTGAGATTTACAGCTTCTCTGAGCGAAGTAGTCAGAATTTTTGGGAGGAGATTTGAGCTTCAACTCTTTCTACATTTCCATAACTGTTTATTTCACACAGACATAATGAGTTGTTCTGCAGTAAACTCTACTAACTGATTCTGCAGGAGTGCGGCTCCACTTCATGTTCATTATACTGCGGAGACTCGGGCTCTGGGTTCACAACTGCGCAGACTCGGGTTCCAAGATGTCAGCGCCATATTTGGACATTGGTGGCTTTTCTACAATGGTAGAGAGTGAAGGTGCGTCGTCCATATTTTTTTTTCAGTCTATGATAGCCCCCTAACACAGTTACCAATGGAAGATGGATATATGAAAAAGTACATACATCACCATCAATCTTTCTCTAACATTACACTTGCCCTTCCCTTTGTTTCTGATTGGGTCACTGAGTTGCAGAATGGGCGTGGCCTGTTATCCAGCAATCTAATACAAGCTCATAAACATAGCAAACCTCTTGACAGCTGTCTGAACACTTTTGCGCCATCAGTCTGCTTCTTCACACCCTCTCCTAATCAGAACCATGTAAACAACCTTTTAAAAACCTGTTATAAAAACAATATTGCCAATATATTTCTAAAACATGAAAAAGACTGTAATTATAAGCTGTCAAAAAGCAGATGAGGTTGAAGCACCGTAAACAAGCACCGTAACACTCTTTCCACATCGCTCATGTTTTCATGCCTAAAAGAAAGATGCATTAATGATATTTTCTGTACGGTGTCTGATTCTGAAGTACCTTTCTCCTTCTCGCCTGTTTTATAAATCAGCATATGATTACACGACATGCATATTTATAAGGAAATAAGTGCTGCACTTGTGCTATTTGCATTTGAGTAAACTATTGTCGAGAGGAAAGAATTATCCCGGATATAGACATTATTATCCCCAAGCTTTTGATTAAACCAATTTTCATAACGTAGCTCATTTATCTTGCCAAACATCACTGCAGAAATGATAACAGCTAAAGATTTGTTCTCCAGAGAAATATGCAGTGTTCGTAGACTTCAGTCACTACATGAAACAGAGAAAGTCTGTGCATGTGTTCACAAATTGTGGTTTCTACTAATTAGTGCTTGGTGTAACAACTTACAAAATATGCTTTCAATTAAAAATGGTCAATTTAAACAAGAAATTAATGTCAGATAATGGTTTGTTAAAAATGATTGTGCTTTCTTTGATTTGGTTGATACTTGTGGTTGAGGCTGCATGGGAAATATATTGTGTATTCATGATTTTCATTCATGATTTAATGATACACACACCTACGTGTTGATGCAACTAATTAACTAAAAAAAAGTTAAACAATTAGATTTTAAAGTCAAGAGTTGTGCCAATATGAAAAACACCTCAAACTACACCAATCAAACAATCTGTCTATGCATTTGACAGCAAGATTAAACTAATGCCCAGAGATTCATGTACAACAACAGAAGGTAACTTATGTTTTATGTTATGAACATAAGTAATGAGTACTGTTATGGTACTGTTATATCTGATTAATTGTCAAACTATTCCATTACAATCTAAAAAAAAAAAAAACAAAACAAAAAAAAAACAGATCTCTTAAACCCGATTTCTTACAGACACCTCTAATGCACCACAGAAAACTGATATTCTAGGAATAGCTTGTGTATTTAAATAAGAAAAAAATGCAGAAAGGCTGTCATTAAAATATTACTATAGTTCTTCATAATATACAGACAGCCTTGAATATATCAATCTGCCTGTAAATGTATGGAAAGCTGGAAAATATAGTGTGTGAAAGTGTTTTTTATCAGACCTTGGCCGAGTACATGATCCAGCCATCCAGGTGGATATATATAACATTTCAAAGAAACATCAGACGGGGAATATAGGCATAACAGCTGGCGAGAGCCTATATATGTGCGTGTTTTTGCGTGTCCATCATGCTCTGCTGTGAAGTCTCTAAAAGGGGTGACGGCTCTGGAGCATGTGTGTGTGTCAGTACAGGAGGCTCTAGAATCATTAGGTGTAATTGGTGTGAGAGGGTCTGTGTTTCAGCATCTCTCTGCAGGGACCGGCCAGCGAAACTGCTGAACCCGACCACCCGCTTGCCAATGCTGTCTCCTAGCAACCCACTGTACATCACTTCCTCATGATGTTACACAAAAGGGGTCTATGAGACATCCCTTCAAAGCACTGTCTGAAAAAAACGTTCACACGCCATTTTTACTTTTATAATGTGACATTACAGACAAACAATATTCAATAAGAAAAAAAAAAAAAAAAAAGTATGCCGGGACTTTTTGGCCAGAGTTTATCCACCATGAACTGAAACAATCAGGAAAAGTGATCCCTATACAGTCTACACATACTATGCATAATATTTGTCTCTTTTTATATAGCGCTTTTTAAATGTAGCTTCTTAAGGAACTTTACAAGACAAAAAGACTTATAATAAAGATATATATATATATATAATATTGTTTAATATATTTCTGGCTGTAACCAGATCAGATTTTAACCATCAGATTTTAGGGTTGAACACCATTATTAGGGCTGGCATAAGGCTGGGTGATATGGCCGAAAATATTATCTCAATATATATATTTTTTTTTCTCCATATCATACACTATCGATATTTATCACAATATTAATTTACCAATAATGGGGAAGGACATGTTTTCCACATATTTGTTAGACCTTAAGAATGAATGTAAACTTGTTTGTTCACAATTAAACTCCATAGAGTTTAATTTAGGACTCATGAAATTAATTTTATTTTTACTTTTTATACTTTTACCATTTATACTTTTTGTGCACCAAAAAAACAAAATAACGGCTTTATTCAGCAATATCTAGTGATGGGCGATTTCCAAACACTGCTTCATGAAGCTTCGAAGCTTTACAAATCTTTTGTTTCGAATCAGTGGTTCGGAGCATGTATCAAACTGCCAAAGTCACGTGATTTCAGTAAACGAGGCTTTGTTACGAAATAAGTGCTTCGAAACATTTCGAAATTTCAATGGTTCATGTGACTTTGGCAGTTTGATACACACTCCGAACCACTGATTCGAAACAAAAGATTCGTAAAGCTTCGAAGCTTCATGAAGCAGTGTTCTGAAATCACCCATCACTAGATATTGTTGAATAAAGTCGTTATTTTGTTTTTTTGGAGCACAAAAAGTATTCTCGTCGCTTCATAACATTAAGGTTGAACCACTGTAGTCATATGAACCATTTTAAATATGTCTTTAGTAGCTTTCTGGGCATCTGAAAGTGTTAATTATCTTGCTGTCAATGGAGGCCTCACTGTGCCATCAGATTTTATCAAAAATATCTTAATTTGTGTTCCGAAGATGAACGAAGGTCTTACGGGTGTGGAGCGACATGAGGGTGAGTAATTAATGACAGAATTTTCATTTTTGGGTGAACTAACCCTTTAAGAGTCTATGACTGGATCATTATTACAGTGATTATTATGTTTCTAGCATGTTATATGTTTGGGAACAGTTCTTCTAACCCTTATAGATAGAGTGTGTAGCTTTTCATTTCTCAAACATCCATGTAGGAAGACACATCATGGCCATATTCCAGGATGCCAAGATTCATCAGGCTCAAATTGTGAAAGAATGGTTGGGAGAGAGCATGAAGAATCATTTTCACACATGAATTGGCACCTCTGAGTCCAGACCTTAAATTTATTGAAAGTTTTTGGGATGTGCTGGAGGAGACTTTACAGAGTGCTCACCTCTTGCATTGTCAATACAAGATCTTGACCAAAAATTGATGTACCTCCTGATGAAAATCAATGTTTTGATGTTATTTCTATCAAGAGGTGCATCAACACACACACACACGCACGCACACACACACACACACCTTACCTTCTCATAGTAGCGCAGCTCATAATCGAGAATAATTCCATTGGGCTGTTCAGGCTGTGGCCATGACAATGTGATGCTTTTCATCGTAGAACTGACCTGATGCATTATGGGAACAATGGACGGGGCTGCAAAAGAGAGAGAGAAAAGAAAATCCAAGTGAAAAAAAAAAAAAAAAAATCATTCCAAACAGCCATCTTCCCTGCTGTGTGGACTTAGCTAGTGAATTGATCTGCCACTTTCAGAAATGAAGCACACACACACACACAGTATGATGAAAGAGTCAGACGAGAGGGTGATTGGACTTGTTTAATAGCTTCGTGAGAATGTGCCCTTTGCAATGGAAGCCCATTTCTCAGTTCAAGCGCTCTGATTGGCTACAGTGCGTTTCTCGCCTCTCCGTCTTTAAGGAAGACACACCTGAGTGAGCATGCACAGCTCCAAATTAACCCACTGCCCATTTCATTGCTCTCTCTCTCCCTCCCTCATTTCTTCCTGTTCTCCATTGCTTCGTCAAAGCGGTACAACCGTACGCTCAGCTGTTGTAACATCACACACAGCCTGTTTTCACGGGTGAATAGACTGCAGCGAGCATACGAATGTCAGACAAGCTACTACACACAGATACACACTCGCACCTGCTAAACGACACACATGCGCACATTTATGGATGGTCACACACAAATACACACATCAAAAACAGGCAAACCATTTTCTATTACTTTCTCTGAATGTGCAGAAATATTGTGCATTAAAGATGTAACAAACAAAATTAATATCGCAGGTGACCACAACAAACGATTTAAGAATCTGCCAATGCAAACCTATAAATGACAGACTGCTAATCTGAATAATACAGTAATAATACCAATCTGAATTCATTTAGGTGGTTACAGTCCTGTGTTGTAAAGGTCTTGAAAAATAATTGTAAAAAAATAAAAAAGGCAGACTAAAAAAATATATACAAAATACTGAAAAATATCAAATAAAATTAATTATTTAATTATATATAGTATATAAATGGTATTAATATTTTATACAATAATATAAATAAATGACATATATATTAAATTATATATTATATACAATTATACATTTTAAAATATAATAAATAAATTATAATAAATTAATTCTGATTACTTAAAACAATTTAAAAAATATTAATTCATATACATCTGTTCAGACTTTCAGACTATCAGAAATGTACAATAACACACAAAAAAATAACATTACAGTGTCCATAAATCGATTTCAATAGTACATTAAGTTTAGTTTACTGACATAGATCTCATGTTTAATGTGACAGTTTCATCCATACATTTATTAATATAATATATTGTTAGTCTCAAAAGTCTTTGAGTCAGTGAATAAATACATTGATCCGCATTCAATGTTCATGTGTCCTAATGGACTGGTGGTAGAACTTTTGTTAAGTCTGCCAGAGGTTGTGGGTTCTAATCCGCCTTTGTATTTTTGTTTTATTGTTTGTTAAAACCAAAGATGTTCATCAGTGGTTGTATATTGGTGGTGTATATATTATACATTGGTGGTGGTTGAGGAGATCCCCCCTTTCATGTGTAAAGTGTTTTGAGTGCCGAGAAAATTATTATTATTATTATTATTATTATTATTATTATAATATCAAGAGTATGGACATGTTTGTGTGCATTTTGTTTTGTGATTTCAACGGAACAAATAGAGAGTCTCTGCAAAAAATAGTGTTAACTATAATTAAATAAGTGGCTGCAGCCATGTCCTCATCTCATATATGAAACACGCTTGATTCAGCAACTACCTGCTAATGCACTCACATTCACGTAAAGTAGCCTTGTTGACAAGGATGGGTGAGTAAAGGGCAAAACACACAGGATATAGTACCTTTAATGCACTATAGATGGCGATAGTGTTTCTTTTGTAGCAGAAATAAACTGCTGCTGAAAAAGTTAGGTGCCATGCAAAATGTAACAATTGCATTACTCATTACAAATGTATTGAAGTAAAGAGTACATATACTGTAGCCTACTTATTCAATAATGTAGTCAAGTAGAGAGTAAAAGTTGCTAATATCTTTGATACTCGGTCAAAGTACAAAGCAGCCAAAAAGATACTTAAGTACAGTAACTAATTACATTTACTCAAATACTTTACACCACTGGAGAACAGCGGCAACGAACACTCAGCATGATTTCAAAAACATCACTTCCAGTGCAAGATTGCTTCTTATTTAACTCAAACGAACGATATTTATACTCTACTAGTCATCTGGAGATGTTTCCTTTGTAGTACAGTATGTTTCCTGGTACATTCGTGCTGTGAGATGTTTAAAAAAGTGGTGGGGACAAGATTGATCCTGGCAAAAAGTGGCGGGAACATGTCCCACCTGTCCCACCCGCAAATTACGCATATGTATATAACAAATAAGACACCCTTTTATGATGCTTCAGTACACATGCACACAGGGTATTCAAATAACATCTTGTCCAGCACTCTCAGTCTGTCTCTACACATCACCCAGACTTCCATCTGATGCTTTTAAAATGGTGACTCAAGCAAAGTGTCACCCTGCTCTGAATCGCGGCCTTTGAGTCTTTCTCTCTCGCTCTCTCGTTCATGCTCTGTTGCCCGTCTTTGCTCCACATTAGCAATTACTGGCTGTGTGCACTCTCTCTCTCTCTCTCTCTCTCTCTCTCTCTCTCTCTCACACACACACACACACACACACACACACACAAATAGTACACACACAGCTGCGGTGAGGCTGAGAGTTGAAATTGCTTTTCTGCAGTTTTTGTATCTCCATGTTGGGAGAGGATCCACCTTCTAAACAGCGCACACACACACACACACACACACACACACACACACACACACACAAGACACACACAACACACAAAAGCAGTTATTTACCATTCCACACATTGTGTAGCAAAACTGAGATTACCAGCCTCACTGTGTGTGAGAGAGAGAACTTTGTGATCAATTTTTAATTTTCTTATCTAAAGCACAGCAGAAGCTCCAATCCTTCCTTATAAATCCACAAGCACACACACAGCCGCTGACTTTTCCTGGTATTTTTCCTGTACACCCACTGCATTGCCACATTTATAAAAATAATAATAATAATAATAATAATAATAATAATAATAAAAAATAAATAAATAATAATAATAATAATAATAATAATAATAATAATAATAATAATAATAAGTATAGTATAATGTATACAAATATAAAAATAACAACAACAATAATAATAATACATTTAATAAAATAAAAAATATATAAATTGTAAGATTATAAAATATACATACATACATACATACATACATAAATAAATAAATAAATAAATAAATATTGCATGACGGAACATATTTGACTGGATTAAAATCACCCTTTTCTGACAGCACGATGCTCTGGCTAGTGTTCATGCATTTAGCCATTTATTGCTTAGCTGCAGGGAAACTTGTGAGTAAATGTCTGATCTAATACTGCTCAAAGTCTGAATATTTATTACACCACGCTGGCCGAATGTGTGTTTGTGTGTGTATCGTCTGACTGCCAAAACACAAACTGAGGTTTTCCTGCGGTTTCCGCCTCACAGCTGGCAGGAATCCTCCATCCTGACAAAGATTTGTGACTGCTCTCCTCTCATCACCCTCTTCCCCCTTCAACTCATCTCCCACCATCCACATGTCTCCTCTCCTCTTCTTTCCTGCCTCTGGTCCTCAACAGGACGACTGCTTCAACATTAATCACAGTCACACTCCCTGCCAAACACACGGAAATGAGAGACAAAGCAAGAAAGACAAGAGAGCGAGACACCGCAGATTAATTCTAAACAACAGTTTCTAGACCAAGAAAACTACTGCAACACATTCCACGGGTCTCTGCCCTTTCACTGAGGGATTGTGCAACAAAACCCCACATTCAGGGCTTCGAAACAGACATTTAAAAGCAAAATTATTTAAATGATTAAATTACAAAAAGTACACTAAGTTTTTAAATATTTCTGCTTCAAACGGTATTTAATAGTTACGTAATTTATAGGCTCATATCTATTGGCATAAATGCACAGTATTCTTGTGAACTTCTTTGAAACCGCGAGTCTGTAGAACGTGCAACAGCAACGCATTGCTACTTTGAAATATGTAGTGCTCATATTTATTTAAAGAGGACCTATTATGCTTTTTTTTTTTTTTTTTTTTTTTACATTTTCAACTTTCTTTAGTGTGTAATGTTACTGTTTGAGCAAGAAAAAGGTCTGCAAACTTCCAAAGTCACTCCAAAGGGAGTTATCCTCTATAAGCTCTGTTTCTGTACTCTCTGAAACACCTCGATTGTAGTCTTGAGTTTTCTTCCGGGAACATACACGTCACAATATTCCGTGTTTAAATAATTCCCGCCCAAGGCATATGCAATAAAAAAAATAAATGAATAAAAAAAGGGGCGAGGCCTGGTTGAGTTGCATTAATAGTGTGTTGAAACTCGCTGTTATGGTAAGGTGCGTGACATTTCCGAAACAGATTAGAAGCGGTTGATAAATCACAACACACTGGTCCAGCTGACCAATCAGAGCACATTGCGCTTTTCAGAAGGAGGGGCTTCATAGAGACGGAACTAAACAGAGTGTTTCCAAAGACTATAGAATAACACAAGACGCGTCACTCGTATTGTTTTGAATGGGAGAAAGTGCAACGCGCAATATGGTGGAATAAGTCCCGCCTTCTAAATAAGAGCCAATCGCCGATTGGTAAAGTCATCGCGTCACCTCAGCTGCCGTTAGAAGCTCCAGTTCCTATAGAAACAGTCAGACCTCCGAAGTGAGAAACAAGAGACGCGCATTTAGGACTGCGCATGCGCATTAGCTTGATCCAGCCTGAAAAACACAATTTTTTGTCATGATTCGAGCGTTTAGAAACAAAATTTATGAGACAGTTGTTGTCAGATTTCACTGGTGATTTCAATTCTGAAATCGAAAGCTTGGCAAACAGCTTTGGAGAATTTGATGTTTCGCCATTCAAAGAGATAGGAGCTGCACTTGAATGCCCGAGAGGCATTTCAAAGATGGCCGCCAAGTGAAATGACCTGTCTTAAAGGGACTTTGGTGTTACAGACAGCCTGGGAAGAGAGGTGCTGCAATAATGTAAAATATGTGTTAATGTGTTTTTTGAACATTCAAGCATGGAAATCTATTCTAGTAGACCATAAAAACAAAATCAATACTTTGTAAAAGAGCATAATATGGTCTCTTTAATTAAGTCAGACTTTTGAAGTTCAGTAATCACATTAGGCTGCATCCCGATTCCTGTTTTTCCATACCCAAATTTAAGATCTCTTAAAATAATTAATACATTTGTTATACCATTTGACTTTTTATGACCTTACATTTCATAAAACCGAGGACCCTCTGACACTTTTTTATTCACATATGTGATCCTAAATACACTTTACAGTTCGCACACATCTCTTTTTAGTCGCAAATGCGAGTGAAATGCTCGCACTGATGAGCCCTGGCATTTACATTAAATTGTATTAGTTTAACATTATTGTATATTTATCTGCTTCTGAATGAAACTGGACAATGAGACTAAACATTGTTCTTCATTTCATCCATCTGGAACTGATTTGCTGTGAAAAGTAGGTGTTACAAGGAGAACACAGCCACGTGCCCATCAGTCTAAATGGACATGATGATTCTGCACTTTCCCTTGACCGTAAACACACACACACACACATAAACACAAGACATACAGCCTGTGAGAGAGTGTCTTGAAGAGATTGATAGGGTGTGACTGTCCTCCAGACACTGATAGTATGTACTAGACCCATAAAACCCGCCTGAGTGACAGCTGAATACAACTCACCCCATGCATTTCTCTCTCACTGTCTCCGTCTCTCTCTCATTTCTCAAGCACACTGATTATTTTCCCTCCTTGCCCTCTGCCAACACAATATCATATTCTACAAACATAAATCTAATAAAGAATAATATTAACCAAAATAACAGTGTAAGTGGTTCGTTCTCCATTTGGTGATGATGTTTACAGCATGTCTGCTGTGGTTAGTTGATGCAAATCCAATATAGAAGATCTGATTCTGTTTATGGCTGCACTGCCGTTACTATTGAATAAAGTGAGTCTTATAGTAATTACAGCACTGAGAAACTTTCTAAATTCATTTATGCTGCGCTTGATAGGGAGATTTATTGATCTTCTGTGCGATAGTGAGCGATTGTCTCTCTTTCATATGGATGGAGTCAAACAACTATTCTTCTCCAGCTGGTTTATGTTCTGTTCTTCTCCGTTTATTGTTGTGGCTCGTGGGAACAGTGTTTGCTGGTAATTGGTTTTGTAACCACTGGTCTATGCGCTTGGCCTTGAAGGAGTGATTGTGGTCTGTGCTTTGAACAAAGGAGATTAAGAGAACAAAATCTAAAAGAATATATATATATATACACATACACATACACATACACACACACACACACACACACAGACAACACACATAAATACAGTATGGTACATGAAAGGTACTTAAGAATATGTATAAAAAAACAAAAAAACAAAACAAAAGATAGACACACAAATACAGATTCACATACACATTTGTGTAGCTATCTAAATGGGGACATTGCATAGACTTATTATGGCGTTTTTACAAATGAAGAAGTCTCCAAAAGGAGGTTTTGAGTTTTTGTGAGGTTTTGTCAGTGCTGGGAGTGACAAAAGACAACAATGAATAAATAAAGTAAAGATCAAACATTGCTGATAGCCTTCGGCTTCCTGTTTGGTGTATCATGGGGATAAAGTACAGCAGTTATGAAAAAAGTGTCGGAAATGGAATTGCTTATAAAGTTGGGAGGAACAAGCCATCACACAAAATGACTGCTGACAATCCTGTTTCCTAAAGCAGAGAAAAAGACATTATTTTGAAATAAATAACAACAAAACCTTTAGTACAGGAGGATGGAAAGCAGCTTTAAGTCTCCAAATGGCTAGTGCTTGAAAACAACAAACACTCCCACTCTCTTTCAGCACAAACATTATCAAATGTCCTGTTTTCACTGAGTGCTGGAAAGATTCTCTAAATGGACGTTTGCCGTTCCTCTGACCCCCGAGGGTTGGCAGATAGGAGACAATGACTGAAATTAATCATTATGTCTTAAGTTTAGGGAAACAACCAAATTAGATTCAGTATTTTAAAAGCAAGTTGTTTTTTTTTCCAGGTTTATGGGAAATGAGCATCTAGGGTTTACATAAGTTCAATACACTTAATAATTTAACAATAAGTTGCATTTTAAACTCATTAAGCATAACATACAAAGTGTCTCAATGGATTCTGCACCTATAAATAATCCTATAAGATGAACATAAGTGGATAGTTCAGAATAGTTCAATAGTACAAAGCCCCAAAAGGGACATGGTGAAGAAAACAAAAAAAATGAGATAGAGGAAAAATTATTTGTCAGTGCTTTTGCGTTCTTTTGCAAATGTTTTGCGTTCCCCCGGGAAACTTTGCATTACCTCACAAAAACTTTTGCATTCCACTGAGAATCTTTGCGTTCGCTCGCAAAGACCTTGAAAGGTTTTGCGAACAAACGCAAAGTTTCTCGGGGGAACACAAAACATTTGCATTGACTTATTTTACCTCCCATCTCATTTTTTTTCCACCACCATGTCACTTTAGGGGCTCCGTACAATAGTAAGTTTCTAGGAGGAAGACAAAAATTTCAGTGAACAATGACCTACATTTTAGTCTTAAATATTGTATAGCTTCAGAAGCTTTGGAATATACAGTAGTGGCCAAAAGTGATGTGCAGTCTAGGAAAATTTACATCTTCATCCCTAATAAAAATTTTAATGAATATTAAAGATTTTGTAAGCATATTGCGTAGTTGTGCTTGGTGTCAATTGTTTTATTTGTGATAATGCAATGAAACATGCCAAACTGTGCAGACATAATTATTGGCCAGACTGTTATACAAATAAATTATGAGCATACATGCAAAAACAAGAGAGAACCAATGAAATATTAATAACTGATTATGGTGTAGTCAATGTATGCTTTTTCCTGTGAGATTTTTTTTTTTTTTTTTTTTTTGCATTGTAAAACAAGACATTGTAGCTGTAGTTTGCCTTTTCTTGACAAATAACTTTTCTTTTAAAATAATTTTGTCAGATAAATACCTTAACCAAGTTTAGTGTTTTGTTCTTCACTTATATTTCAAATATTTTCCTCATATTTTTATGGTTTAATCAAACTTGTAGGGTCATTAAAAACAAATAAACCCTCCGGACATCACTTTTGGATGCCACTGTAGCGTACAGCTCACATTGGACTACGTCTATGGTGCTTTCTTGTTGTTTTTCGAGCTTGACAGCCTTTGGTCACCATTCATTTCCATTGTTTGGAGTGACATGAGGGTGTGTAAACGATTTATCTACAGAATTACCATTTTTAATCTGGAACAGTGTGCCCTTCATCCAGTTTTGTGTCCAGTCAGGGACAGGCTCGGAATACACTTTTAAATCAGCTATATCGATGAGGGAATCACCAGACACACAGTCCAGATGTCAGTCTGGGAGTTTAATAACACTTTAGAGCCGCAGGGCCAGCAGTCTCTGGTTTTATATCCTGTACTCTTTGCCCATGTTTTTTTATCTTTCTGTCCCTCTATTCCTAACACCAGAAGTAGATGGTTTATATCATTTTTATTTATTTGTTTGTTTATTTTTGTATCTTTAGCTTTGGACTAAAATAAAAGAGATAAATTACATACCATGATAATATAGAGTGTGATCCAAAAGTCTAAGAGAAATAGAGAAAATGCTTTTATTTTGTATTATTATTATTATTATTATATATATATATATTTTTAATTATTAAAACATGTAATTCTAAAAAAATAAATAAAAAATTTCAAGATAAATTATATAGTATTCAATATAAAATATTATATAGGTATTTAAATAAAAATAATAATATACGTAAGCAATAAGATACAAGAGGCTGTGCTGTATCGTGAATAAGTCACGGCTGAAGGGCCTGCAACCCCTTCAGCCGTGCCTTATTCACGATACAGCACTAGCCTTGAGTACCTTATTGCTTTTATAAAACGGTTACCACACAATACAAATATTAAAGCCAAAAATATGTATCAATGCAACTTTCATGAAGTAAACTTTCACTTAAACCTTTCTTCCGCCGGAAAAAATAGTCCCTGACCGTGAACAGCAACAGAAGTTACATTATTACATCATTAGATGGCAGCAAAGACTGTCTTTATGAGTGTGTCAGTCAGTAGCGAAGACTTTTACATTGAAAAGACTGTTGTTGTGAACACGGAACAAGACGCAACTGACAAATGCTTTGACTAGCGCTGTCAGTCACGGGAAAACCCCTTAACTGTTAAAAGGACAAGATAATGCATTGGATATTTAAACAGATTTTTTATTATGAACATAGGACTGACCTGAAGGAAAATGCTAAATCTGAATGCAGGTAATAAACTCGCTCACTCGATCTCTTTCTCACAATACTCTTCCACATAATACAGTAAGCTTCAATGAACAATATCAATTGAGAACAAACAGTTTACGTTGCTAAGAGTGGTTGCTAAGGGTGTTGTGTAGTGATACACAGAACCGTTGGGTGAAGCCGTGAATAAAACACAGCTATTGACCAATCAGAATCAAGGACAGGAACTAACCGTTTTATAAAAAATATTAAAAAATAAAATATTATATATATACACACACACATTCAAATACATTCAAAAATTGCATTCAAATGTTTACTAACACTGATCAAAGATCTTCAACCTGTCTCATTCAGATCAGAACAATTTGGAGAAGAAAAAAAAACATCAGCCTAGATGTGAACAGCCATGATATATAGATTTTTAAAAAATAAATAAAAATAAAATAAATAAATAACTTCAGTAACAATCACCCAGTGTAACATAAAAAATAATTCATTAATCTCTCCGTGCAGAAAATTAGATGCTCTACATACTTTGATACACATTGATTAGCCTGTCATATGTCCTTAGCAATTATTTCTAATTGACACTGACTCCAAATACACAATAAATGTAATATTAAGATGAATGGACAGACTGTAAGATAAGATGGCACCAGGCAGCTGAAGTCTTCACCGATGTTCCCAGCAGCCATTTGCGAGTTTTGTGGACACTATGAGGACGTGTTTCTTCACTCTAGCTGTGGAAACACGGACGTTGTGCTTTTGTGTTGCACACAAGCTTTTGAAAAGTTGACAAATAGCAACCTACAGACTGTATAATGTGCAATAACTACACCCTCCATGCATCTGAAAGGTCAGCTCCTACTCCCACCCCACCTGTCCTGCCATATGTGCCCACACCAATAGCACCAAATGCAGTTTGTAAATGCCAAACACTCACTGGGTGTTTTCTTCTCCAAACCACTGAACCCATCGAGAAACACAAGGCGCCTCAGGGTGAATAAAGAGTCCAGTTCAGCGCTTGACCTGTTATGCTGAAAATAACCATAGCCGCCACAACCACGGTGACATTTTTCATCTCAATCGCTCAGTGGGGGAATATTGGTGTTTTTATTTTCTTGTTGATGTATCATCAGCAAATACTAGCTTTATCAGATTTTTTAACTTTCACACGCAAGTTTAAAATATTCTGGCTGTGCCCCCAGCGTGAGTTTTTCAAGGCGACTGTTATTTAGAACGTATAACTTTATTGTTGTCATGGTGACGCGTCATTGCTTGTTACGTGACTCACCGCAGCCACAATAGCGCTGTATGACTGATGATCTGCTTTTATTTCATTTTTCCTTTTTTATTCAAAATATTCACAAATTTGTTAACTATAGCATGAAATATCTGATATTCCGATTGTCAAATATGTGCAAGTGGATGTGTTTTGCTGTTTAAACACCTTTATAACGATCGCGTTAGATGAGCTATATGCGCGATGGGAGCCGCCATGTTAGTTTGCGCCGCACAGAGAATCAGATCTGTTGGATTTACAACATGTGAATTCATCCACTTCTCCCGAAATACATGAAAGTAAGTGAGCCGGTGAACTGGGGAAGAATAAAGTAAACCTTAAAGTTACTTACACAATGTGTAGGCTATCTTACATGAATAAAACGTGTCGTATAATTATTATGAAAAGGATTGTTATTGCCGCTTCTATAGACATCAGTGTGTATTTTACAAACTCTAAATGTATTGTTTTGTTAGTAGCCTACTTATGTGTATTTAAATGTCTGAAACCTAAAATAAACATTATGTGGTTGAAAACACTGCATATTTGTGATATTTGAAAAGCGCTGCGTGCTTCAGTCTCTGGTTTAGCGCCAGCCAAAGCGCGCAAACACATTTGAATTTGTCAGTTGATCACGTGATCCACTGAACGTTCTAATCACCCTGGCGTGCTCTCACGCGTCGAAGGGTTAAGATACTAATTATTGATTTCAATATTCAGCTGCCAAATTCTAAAGAACATATCAACAGTTTTTTTTTTTTTTTTTTTTTTTTATCTTCTAACCTCTAATTTTCTATTTTTAGATGTGTTATTGCTCTCTTTTATTTATGTTTTATATGTTTTTGTATTTATTTTTCTAGACATATGGCAGCTAAATACTGTGGGAAGTCACTGTAAATATAAAAGTAATTATTTGCTTATTGAATACAATACAATTTTTTATATTGTAGCATCATTTAGGTTTATATAGTATGCAAATTAGTCATAACATTTTTAAGTATTCATGAAATATAAGATATGACAATTTAACAGATAATATTACATTGCATTTTTTAACAAGTTTATGTAAATTAGGCATACTCATTTTTTATAAGCAAAAATTTAACATACAATGGATTTGCATACGTATATTATATATATATATATATATATATATATATATATATATATATATAAAATAATTTCTATATATATATAATAATTTCTATATATATATAATAATTTCTATATATATATATATATATATATATATATATAGTGTTATCAATCAATTAAAAAAAAAACTAATTAATTACACATTTTTTCTGTAATTAATTGTGATTAATCGCGATTAAAAAATTTTTAAAAATATTTTTATATTGTAATAATTGCACAGTTACTCTACAAATAAATTTAGAGACAACTTAAAGACAGTATATTTTAAATATTTGTTTAATGTCATCTTTTTTATGAATGAAGGGCAGTATCACTGATACTAAAACTGGTCTCTATGACATTGATTTTTTAACATTACAGTATAACTGAAAGCCATCAATTTCAACATTAGGCTTTAAAAAAATAACTTTTAATTTAAGTGGGCTTAAAACAATCTTCACATAAACCCATTATAATAAATGTCATATTTACCTGTGGCCTTCCTAACTGTCTAACAGGTAGGAAATATACAGAAATTGAATAAAGTTATCAAACACTTTACAGTCTTCACTGCATAAATTATAAATGAAATATAGATTCATACTTATTAAAGCTACAGTTTTCTCTGTTACCTTTGTTCTTTGATTAACATTAATGACAGACATCACAGCAACTGGTTTATTGCTGCTGTCCAGGGGCATAGCCATCATTTCAGAAGTGAGGGGGACAGAAATGTTGGGTGTAATACCAGTTTTTATCTGAGCTTTGTCTAATTGATAGATTTTATTTATTTTTTATCTCATCTCTTGCTTTTAAATCGAAATCAATTTGCTTTTAATAAGAAATCAAATACACTGCTGAACAATAACCAATATCTAATATTTTCCCCTATATTTTTATGACAATTTTATGATTGGTTTATGTACTACAAACACTTGTGCAGTAAGTCCTCATGGATTTTATACCTTTAAGATTCATTTACTCTTTGTTCTACAAAATGTGAACAGACTCTCTTTATCAAAATCTTAGTGTTTTCCCCAACGAGTCTGTGGAATCCAGTTGAGATCCAGAGCTGTCCTACTAAACCACTGAACTGTGCTTTTTCAAACCAGCTCTTTTGAAAACCTCTTTCACCCAGCTTTCAAGGATGAAATTAAATCCTGATTAAGCTTTAATTAATTAAGCTTATTTCAAACACCTATAGTCTTCTAACCTCCCCACGACTGAGCGCACTGCATCTGCATTCCTTCTGTTTTCCGTCTCTTTCTACCCCCATTGTGCATTTCCATCGGGTACAAGAAGTATACAATTACTGCTTACCTCCGAGACCCCTCCGCATGGGAAGCGCCCATTAACGGCAAAAGACTCATTAGGGTCTCCAAAACGATAACAATGGAGGAGAACATGGCTCTAAAGCATCTATCTGTCAAGAGCACCGTTTAACTGTCACACACACAGCAGCGGCCATTAAAGCCACATGTTAATCAGGTTTATTTACCTCGTCGTTCTGCTCTCGTACACTCAGAAGGAGAAGGAAAACTCGGCAGGTGTCTGATTCCGTGTTATGATCTTTTTGTTTGTTTGCTCCGACTCCTAGTGTCACAAGAGGAGCGATTACAAGACACTCTGCTGCAGATCGTGTGCAGTCATGTCTGAACTGCTTCTCAACGACTCAGTTCAGCTGGAAACATTGCACTGAAGCATCAATTATGCCAATTAACTCCAATTAGACTGGATGCAAACAAGCAAACTAACAGGTGATCGAGACAGGACTAATCACAGTTTAAGAGGAAATAGTTACAGTTTCCCTTCGCAAAACAAAGCCAAACAGAGAGATGCTGAGTACTTCAAAGAAGCCAAGAAATACTGCTCACATCGAAGAAATTGTTTCCCCGGAAATAAAAAGTCTTATCATTTACTTATCGTTCATGTCGTACCAAACCTGACTCTTTTCTTCTGTGGAACACAACTGGAGACAATTTCAAGACTGTGCTGGTCACTGATTTCCATGCAATTATATTGAATGGACTCTAAAACATTCAAGCTTGATGAACCATAATAAACATTTCCAGAAGCCATATGATAGCTTTAGATGAAAAAAAGTTTGGAAATGTATTTTAAGTTTTTTTTTTTTTTTTTTTTTTTACTGATGATCTTCAAAATCATTGAGACCCCCCTTTTTTTTAAATCACTGAAAAGATCTGTCTTAACAGAATTATTCATTCACAAAACAAAGATTGCTAATGCCTGGAATTGTGTTGAATTTCTAACAAAGATATTGTATTTTTTTTTTTTTTTCCCCAGTGGATGAACGATAAAAACATTGACAGCCAATCACAATCCATCCAACTTTAATGAGCTTGGCCATGTAAAGCGGCAGACGACATAATTGGTGTGGGCGCTAATTTAGTTATCATTATAGTTATATTTATAGTTCTCATTATTGGTGTGAATATTCTTTTAATAAATTATTATAAAAAGAACAACTCTAATACTGTCAGAATACTGTCTAATACTGCCTTGATGAAGCCCTCCATTGTAGTTTCCAATAAACATGCCTCAATTAGACCAAGAAACATCACAGGAGGAAAACAAAAATAATACAAACACCAATGATATTCCACATCCTGTTATGTTTAGGCAACTGAATCTTGTCATTACTTTAAAACATAAGAGCAAAAATCAGCCTCACATCCAAAATGAAGCTTCTAATCTACACAGAACAACAGAACAGAGGAGCTATGGAAAGATATAGCTGCTGGCAGATTTGTAGTGCATTTGGCTTCCTTTGTTGGTCTCTAACTGACTATTTCTGACTCTACAGAGTCTTCACACATCTAAACAAACCCAAACACAATCCCTCTTCTCCTTGTCCTCAAGAAATAGAGGGAAACACTGTTTTTTTCCTCCCTCATCTTATAAGCTCTAATTTTGTATTTCTTTAGATTTATTGTTGTTACCTTTAATTTATATTTTATAAGTTTATAATTACTTTTCTGAAACGTTGGGAGCTAAATACTGTGGGACATAACTGTAAATATAAAATATATATTTTTGCTTATTGAAAAAAAAAAAAGTATTATAGCTTCATTTGGATTTGCAAAATGGATAATATGCAAATGAGGCATAATATTTTTAAACATTCATGAATGTGTATATATTATATTGGTTACACTGTATTTTATTTTAGTGCTGTCAAGTTGATTAATAGCGATTAATCAAATCTAACATAAGAGTTTGTTTACATAATATGTGTGTGTGTGTGAGTGTGTATACATATATGTATAAATATATGTATGTATGTATGTATGTATGTATGTATGTACATATGTGACCCTGACCACAAAACCAGTCATAAGTCACACGGGTATATTTGTAGCAATAGCCAACAATATATTGCATGGGTCAAAATTGTTGATTTTTATTTTATGCCAAAAATCATTAGGATATTAAGTACAGATCATGTTCCATGAAGATATTTTGTAAATTACCTAGCGTAAATACATCAAAAATGTATTTTTGTTAATAATATGCATTGCTAAGGATTTCATTTGGACAACTTTAAAAGTGATTTTCTCAATATTTAATTTTTTTTTTTTTTTTGTACCCTCAGATTCCAGATTTTTCAAATAGTTGTATCTCGGCCAAATATCAATTTGACAGCACTTTTTTTATATATACATATTTTCATGATTATTTAAAAATATTATGCATAATTTGCATATAATTAATTTGATGAAACTAAAGAAAATATTATATTGTATTATTAAAGGTAAAGTATAAAGGAATAATTCAACGAAAAATAACAATATTGGACCACATTGACTTCCACTGTATGGGAATAAATACATAAATAAATAAATAAATAAATAAATCTCTTTTCGATTAAAGAATTTTAACTATCCCTTTTAGGATTTTTTTTTTTTTTTTTTAATAATACCTAAGCCCGAGTATTAAACTGCACCAATTATGTTAAATTGGTTCAAATTGGTTGATTTTTTTTAAGGGGAGTTGTGCTATAACTTTTTGACTTAGATCTGCAAATAAATAAATAAATAAATAATAATAAAATAATAAATAAAAACTAGCAACCACCCAAAACACCCCTAGAAACCACAAACTGTACTACATGCCTTGACAACCATTCAGCACTTGCCTTGCATGAGCGAGTACCATTCTTGTTAAAAGTCTATTTTTTTTTTAACTTGCGTAGTGTAAAAACCAAACAAACAAAGGAACAGAAACAGGATGGAGCTGTCAGCAAGCACTGCCATACATTCAAACTTAATTTGTTCTCATATCTGGGACTGAATGTTTCCTCGTTTTGAGGATGAAAATCTCCCCCGCACGCTAAATTATCCACAAGCGTTCACTTTGATCTGGGAGGGGGCCGCGATGGATGCAGCTAAACTCTCAGCTCTACAGTTTTGGGTGCCCTCGTTTCAGGGCTGAATGTATTAAAGAATAGTGACACGATCAAGGCTGTTTTTCATACTGGTCCTGCTGATAAAGATGAAAGCGCCGAACCAGACGGATGCATCCCAGCGAGATCGGCACAAACTTTTAACATACCAACTGCTGTGATGCTTCTGTAGAGCTATTCAGTGAAAGCAGGAAATTGAGATGACAGGGGAAGTAAAGGAGGTGGAGAAAGATGGAGAAAGATGGGCTGCCCTCAAAAACTGAAAGAGGAGCTCTCAAGGAAATGATGAGGATGCATATCTTTTAGCATAGGTCAAACTAGGTGATGTTTTCAATTTTGACTTCCTGCACAGTCCAGTGAGCAGCTCTAAATGTTGAAACGGAATACTTCAGTCTTAATATCCTTCAGTCAGTGGTATTGAGGCCAAATCACCACTTGGAGCCTTTTTTAAGGGAAATGAAATAAGAAACTAGATTGGTTAAGGTAATGAAACGAAAGTAGAAAAAAATAACTGGTCAAACTGTATACGAGTATGTGACAACACAAAAGGGGCAAAAAACATTTTACTAGCACAATAGTGCTGGTTGCATTCATATATATATATATATATATATATATATATATATATATATACACACACACACATATATATATATATATATATACATATATACACACATATATATATATATATATATATATATAAAAATGGTAAAACATGCATTAGTTCAAAACTAACTCTACAATAACATTTATATTTTGATTTTATTTGCTTAAAAAGGTAATAAGTTAATATTATTAATTCATATTATTATAAATTAATTAATAAAAATGTTATAGCACAATAAAAATGAATTAAATAAATCATTCTTTTTTTATTTATTGTGCTTTATTGTACCATTTTTATTTTGTATTTTGTAAATCACATCATTACCACATGGCACAAGCTGATTGGCTTCTGTTGATCCTGCAAAAAATGAGATTGTCTGGTTCATTGTTTGCAGTAAGCTATAGTCATGCAGCACACTATCAGAGTTCCTCTGAAACCCTCCACCTCCCCCAGCTTCACCTGCCTAAATCTGCTACGGGATTTATGTAGGCCTATGTCTATTTATGCAGCAACAGCATATCTTACATACTCACAGCAGCAATAATCAACAGCAGCAGCGTAGCAGATCTAGTCCGCCAAGACCAAATACATTAACATCACCATATTCAATAACATGTTAAAACTATTCAGAGAGTTGTGGTAATGGAAGTTGATGCTGGAGGGAAAGCTAGAGGGAAGTTTTTTTGGTACTAAAGACAGATTACAATAACATATTGAGATTATGGTAAAATGCTTTTTTGAATATTACCTTTCATGAAATGTGTAATGTAGCCGTCTGTGAATGTAAACAATCTGTGAAGTTGTGAAGCAGAAAGTGCACGATAAATAAAGTTATTGTCTCTCAAAAGAAAGAATCAACTCTGAAAAGCCTAAACGAGTCGTCAATAATTCGAATCCCACTTCCATGATGGGTACACGTCGCTGGGTAACACATTTGCCTAATGCCCAGCTATGTTCTACGTTGTCAGCCTGTGAACAACTTGACCCGCCCTCAAACAATGTAGCTTTTTCGTGTGGTTAACATCACGTCTAGAAGATGCTGTGTCCTACGCTGTGAAAGTAAATTTGTTTTATTTTCACTTCCGAATGATGAGGCTGCGAAGAATCATAAAAGGAGGAGTGATGACAGTGAAGGAGGAGAGAAGACTAGGCCAGGCCTTACTTTCGTTTTGTTGTTTGTTTATTTTGGAATTAAAGTTCCCACCTCCATCTTCCCTGAGCTACACCCCTTGCTACACTGACCAATCAGAGCAGAGTAGGCTCAGGGAAAGGAGGGGTTTAGAGAGAATGAATCTTTGAACTGCTTTGAACGAATCGTTTAAGAATCTTTAAAAAAATTAGGTGATATTAAATGTATATTATGAGAAAAAGAAAGTGCTTTTTGACCTTGCATGCATGTAAACCTGTTGTAGGAGACTCCCAAAACAATATTAGGAACCTTACAAATAGCATAATAGGGGCACTATTATGCTATTTGTTATAACAAAAAAAACAAAAAAAAAAAAACAGCAAGACCACCTACACTACTTTAAATCAAAATCAGTTAAACCAATAAAAACACTGCACCAGTCAAGACAGTGTACCTCCAACAATAACCGTCTTAACTAGCTTGTACAGGTAATACACCAGCACGGATCATTCTAAAACTGGTTAAGACCATCTTGGAATGTTAACGGGTCTAAACTGTTTCTTCATCAGCAGGGTTATTCTGTTGCTGTGGACTGTATTGATTGCATAAGCTTGTTTAATCAAGCATAATCTTGTTCGGCTTCATAAAAATGTAATCACTCACCAGCCTGGTTGGTCGTGATGTCTATGGAGACATGCTGAGCAGGATACGGGCTCTTGTTGGTGACGCCGTTGACCGCCTGGATCTCAAACGTGTAGAGAGTGTGTGCCAAAAGGTTACTGATGAAGACTCTGGATTCAGTCAGTCCCAGCTGCCGGGGCTGAAATTCCACATTATCATCGCAATGGGAGCAGGATCGGCGGTCCGCTTGGCATTTCTTACAAACAATATTGTACATGACGTCCTCGCGACTCCCTGTCTCACGCGGGGAGTGCCATTCCAGAGTCACGGAGGTCTCGTTCACGATTGAGATGACATTTCTTGGCCCAGAGGGAACACCTGATGAGAAAGTAGAAAGACAAGTGAGAATACTGAAATTCATTAAGCAAGCCATGAAAATGATGCTGCTAAAGAAATGTTGTTAATGCCAGTGGGAAAAAGCAAGAGTGTTTTTGGCTACTAAAGAGATAAAGATAACGTTTACATTTGTCTAGGCTCTTTAAATTACATTGCTGTAATTGCAGTGCTGTAATTACAACTCTTACAATGGCTTTTTATTAAATAACACTAATTTCTACTCTTGAATAATAGAAAATGAGTCATTTTAGATTAATTTTGTGAAAAACTAATACATTTAGAAGACATTTAATTGCATGATATGCTTACCTCAGTGAAATAAAACATAAGATTATATATAAGAATGAGAGCACTTTTCTTTCATGGGTAAATGATAATCATTTTAGCATTTCCATCCTCTCTTAAAGCAATAGTTCACCCAAAAATGAACTTCTATTATAATTTACTCACTTTTATACCATTGCAAACCCATATAATTTTCTTTCCTCCATTAAATACAAAAGGTGAAATTTAAGAGAATTGTACTGGTCACACATGTTCTGGAGACTGGAGCTTTCAAGTAGGGGTGTGCAGAGGAGCCAATATCTGTAATCTGTAACAATCTCAAAATTATTTGTATCTGTATCTGTATTCGGATAAAACCAGAAGTGTGTGGACAGTGTTGCCAATTGACCCTTCGCTGGGAGTTTAATTGACAGGCGATCTAACCAATCATAACGCTGAATCCGCCACTTTGTCCGACAAAGCAGGGGAGTTAGTAGGCTAGATTAATGTTGGTGCACTTGAACTTGAAAAATGATGTGTACTGACGTCTTTTTGTGGTTGAAATGTGGTTCATTCATGTTTATTTGATGATATAAATTAACTAGTAAGAAGAGATGATCGGTTCATGAGCCGCTCGATCTGAGGCGCTACAGCGATCTGTCACGACACATTAAAGAGCCACGAAACGGTATTTATTGTTTAAATTTCTTTAAAAATTACAAAATTTGAGACTTTGTTTCATATCAAAAGTAACCTGCTCTTTTTTGTCTGTCGATACATTATCAGTGTCCTCTTTGCTCTGCGATGTATTTTTCACTGTGAGAACATGATGTGTGGTGTTAGAGCATCATGGCTTGTCGGACATAGCAACAGTAACTAAAGGAGGAGGGGTTTTGATTTCAACTGAAAGTAGCTAAAACTGGTAGCTAAATGTCACTAGATGACATCATAAAGGCAAATTCACTGATCTATATAAATATGAATAGAGATCAGTGGGCAAAATAAGAATCTAGATAAGGTTTGTCCAAGAAGTTGCTAGATTTGTCCCTAAACTTTTGAAAAAAGTTTCAAAAGGGGCGGTGAAGTCACTAAATCTAGTGACAAAATCCGTAAATTGGCAACACTGTGTGTGGGGCTTTAACCGGAGGTTCGTGAAATTACATGAGAAGCTTGTTGTGAATGTAATTCTTTTTCCCTTCATAGTTTTCATTTAACAAATATGCCTTGTATAACTCATACAATATATATTTGTTAATTATAATTATACCATTTATTTAAACAGACTGTCTTCTAATTAAAACAATAATACTAAATGATAAATAAAATCTTCTGTTCTTGAGTTCATCTTCAGCTAATTCAATAATGATGATTTAAATTTCGGTCTGTTCATCACTTCTTTTGTGCTTTATGGACAAAATTAAGGCCACGTTCACACAACAGCAGAATACGGTTGTCAGTTCTGTTTTTGAGTCCTTAATGCGCGTAGTTGTGTGTTCTACGTGTGACTCAAATGCTCCGCCCTCCACCCAGATATAAAAGCTGCTGTTGGTTAATCAAGATTTGATGGATGAACTTGCAGCTTGATTGGACTGTTTTATGGACATTGCCATCTTTGATAATACTTTCGTCACTGTCACTATGGTTACTGGTAAGAGAATATGGGCTCGACTCCCGTTGCACATTCATACAGACAGTATTTGCGGTGCTACTCTAAGTGTTCTGTGGGAATGGGACATGTGAACATAGCCTAAGTCATAAACAGTGTTGGGGAAAGTTACTTTTAAAAGTAACACATTACAATATTGAGTTACTGCCTAAAAAAGTAACTAATTGCGTTACTTAGTTACTTTTTATGAAATGTAATGCATTATTTTACTTTTGCGTTACTTTTTCTTACCTGGGCTGGGCTTGCTTATTGTTTTTTAATAACAACAAAAAAAGTTATATTTTTGGCAAATGTAAAGACCCTTTCACACCAAACAAACCTTTCAGCTGTGCTGCTGTTCTGGATTAAAGAAGAAGAGGATACAGGAGAATAAAGTTCAACACTCTTATTTCTAAATCAAATCTAAAGTAATTTTTGCTTATTAGTATGGTTGAATTAGATCATTGAAGGTCAGCAGCAAAGACATTGGTTAATAAAGTGAGATTAAATACATAAAGTATATTTGTGTAATTTAATATAGTTAATTATTACAGGTTTGCATAAAATTCTAAGATTGCATTTCACTGTTGGGGAATACTGAATGTTTTTGTGCAAGTGAGATGAGTAAATGCATGTTCACATTTAGTCTAGAACTACAATAACCATCATGTTCACACAGTGCACACAACACTTTATTTCTCTCAACATGGGGACAGGAGAGCTGTCAGTCAATAAATGTGAAAAAGTAACTTGCATTACTTATTTGAAAAAAAAGTAACTTAGATATTTTGTTGTAAATTGAAAAAGTAATGCGTTACTTTACTAGTTACTGCTTTACAAGTAACTTGAGTTATGTAATCATCTTTTTTTCATGACATGAGGGTCAGATAATTTCTGGATGAACTAATCCTTATCTTATTATATCAATTGTCTCAGCTATTGATGTTTCATTCCCCATTAGTTTTTAATCACAAATAATTTCAGTTTATACAGAGTTCACTTAAGTACTATGTGCAGAATGTCAGCTGATGACATGTCACAGAAAATCTTTTCCATGTGGTTAAAGTTTAAAACATTTTCTACTCAACTACAAGAAAGTCTTACAGAATGGAGCTGTGTTGTGCGTTTCCTTTTAGCTGCGGTCTCGGTCCCAGAGCGATGTGTAACTGTTTATAATTACCATGCAGAGTGGCGGCCCCCGAGCGGCCATACATCAGCCCACTAACTCAACACTGTGAGTGGCTTTTCATCAACAGTCAGAATAAGGGATAAAAACAAGGTTTTAGTAATAGCTCTTTATCACAACCTCCTGGATCCATTCCTACATATTCAGCCTTCCCCCTACAGCCATAGGGAGAAACCATATTGTGTTTCTGATAAAGCAATGACTTCCCCCAGTGCACAGAACATCCGGCCAGGAACTGAGGATTTACAGATCACGGAAAGGTTGTGATGTTAACTATAGACCGCAACAGAACCAGATGAGAGCCAGGAAAGGATCTGAAAGGTTCAGGTTTGATTTTCGTGACCAGCCACTTTCACAAGAACATTTGAGTGACTTCTCCTTGAAATATCAAACCTGGCGAGGAGACGTACCAGCACTTGAAGCAAGAGAAGAATGATTTCACTCAGGCTGAGACACAATGAGCTATTGTTCAGGCAGGGCCTTGTGGGATATATCAGGGGCTACTGGGATCCTAAACAGGGAGCGCCGATGAAAGAAGCAACCTCGAACTCTGGAAACCCCGATGATCAGTTGAGCAGAAGGCTTCTGATAGCTCTTGAATATACATATATATATATAAATTGCATATATATATATATTGGTTTATGTCATTCAGGTCATGTTTGGCTAAAGTTGTATATAGTTGGTTATGGCTTAAGTGGACGTAAACAGGTGGGTGAAAACAGGATATGTGTCAGTATGTATATTACATCCATGGATTCGGTCTTAAAATGACAGTAGCCCAATTAAATATTTGTCTGTCATTAATGTTAATAAAACAACAAAATATGTTATATATATATATATATAGTGAATTAAAATTTCTCATATCATGGTCATATTGCCCACTCGTCCCGTATTCCACCATGAGAAATCTGGTCACCCTAGGTTGTGTTTACATTGTTTCACAATGTTATGTTATAAACATTTGTTCTGTAATATTTGTTTAGCACTTTTTGAAAGGCAGGTTAAAAAAGACGATGTTTGTTTTTATTTTTTATTATGACTTTGGTAATTATGCCCTTTGAAGGTTATTGGACACTGAAATTTGTGCTTTAAGTTTGTGATAAAGCACATAAAAATTATTACTTTTTTCAATGGAGTAATAATAAAGAAGCTGTCCTACATCCATTAGTCTCTCTGTGTTGTGCTAGATATTAATAAATGTATAGGCATCGGCATCGGTATCAGTATCGGCGAGTACCAGAAAAAAAAAATATCGGTACTCGTACTCGGTCCTGAAAAAATGGTATCGGTGCATCCCTACTATTTACATCATGTTTTTGAAGCGTTGATCATTGTAGCCAATCACAGACATATCTGATGAGTAAGTGAACACAATTGCCAATCAGAGGTGTTTACGAATCCGCTCAACAGCGCTGACCACATTGGATGGATGGATGGATGGATGGATGTATGGATGGATGGTCAACATTTTTTGAAGGTAAAAAATTATTTTTTTTAAGAGTTGCAGACTCTATTTTTTTTTTTGTCCTATTCATGGAACAGTGCCATAGAGGTTTTAAAAGGTCCGTGAGGGTCCATAAAGCAGCGGCTCTTTCTGCTCTGTTAGCAGGGAGTGTTTCATTCAGACAGCGAGCTGGTCACTATCCAAACAGCAGGGCTTTGCTTACACCACAGTTAACACCCAAAGCACTGTTTGATTAGGTGCTACGACAGCAAAGATGTCTTACTCACTATATCTCACAGTCAGGCTTAAGAAAGGCAAAGGGAAAAAGGTAGAAAGCGAGAGACAGGAGGAGAAAAAGCACGAGTGAATCAAAGTGGGGGTGGGCCTATAGCTGGAACTAGGCCAGAAGGGTGTGTGTGTGTGTGTGTGTGTGTGTGTGTGTGTGTGTGTGTGTGTGTGTGTGTGTGTGTGTGTGTGTGAGTGCGCGCATGTGAACAGAATGAGGCCATGAGATACAGCCAGTTCTAACACAATTAGCCGTTTCCCAAAGGAAATCCAGACACACCAAGAGCAACTTCACTACATACACACGCAAACATCACCATAACTGACAGCATAGTTGTATGCACAACTGTACTGATATATATATATATATATATATATATATATAAATTCTTACCGGTTCTTACTGTATATCTCCTGCATCCTCAACAACAAAGCATTCAGGACCTGGCTGTAAAATGGGGAATTGCCCTGTTGTGATAAGCACTAATTTCGTGGGCACGTTTGCACAATTACCTGATTTGTATAATTCCTTTAGTGAATTGGGTGCTAAAATAACACAGACAATGTGTGCAAATTAATCGTGCTATCAGTGGGTGCAGTCTTGATGAATTTCACACTTTATATTAATAGTCAAAAGTCTGGCATACTGTAAAAACACATACACTACCGTTCAGAAGTTCAGGGTCATTAAGGTATTTTACAAATAAAAAAAGAAAGAAAGAAAGAAAGAAAGAAAGAAAGTGTACTTTATTGATTCATTAATCAGTTTATTTTTATTCAGCAATTAATATTTCACAATATTACTGTTGTTATAAAAATGTGGCAATATTATATATTGTATGTTATATGTGGCAATATCCAACACTGTCCACTTCTTGTGGTTTCAAGTTCACACACACTGCTTTTGCGATGCTCTCAACAAGATTAAAACCAAATCCTGTGAGTGAGTATCAAAGCGTCAGAGATGTGAGGATGAGAGAGACAGACACACTGAGGAACTGTGACAGACATGAGATTAATCTGGAAATGGACATGTGGATGATAAGGAATCGACTGGCTGCTGCTGCTGCTGTTGGATTTATTGCACATTTAACTCTCTCTCTCTCTCTCTCAGACACACTGGCAAGAGGCCAACCAGACGGCTGCTAACACTTCCTGTCTTGGACGATGAGGATAAATCGTTTTGTTTTACAACACTTAAAACAAAAAATACAACACAATCTTTATTGAGTTTTCTCTCAGTTTTCTCATTCTCAATGAAGCACTTGCACTGAGCTTCGTAATGCAATTCTGATTGCCAGGCACGAACTTCAAAACTTCGGGGTCAGTAAAAATTTTTTTTTTGAAAGAAGGAAAGATATGAATACTCTTATTCAGCAAGGATGTATTAAATTGATAAAAAGTGACAGTAAATACATTTATAATGTTACAGAAGACTTCTTTTTCAAATAAATACTGTTCTTTTGAACTTTCTATTCATCAAAAAATCCTGAAAAAAAAATATATTTATTATTATATAATCATAATCTGATGAGCTGTCAATTGAGAACATGCTTTTATGAACATGCTGGTGTAGTTACAACATCTACCAGAACGCTAGTTTCTGGCTTATGTGCATTTACAATGCGATTATAATGAAATTTAGGCACTATTGCGATTAAACTTTACCTCATGTAAACACAATACTTCAATCAAATTGATTTGATAAAGCTCATAATCATAGCAAAACACATGGCATATGCCAATTTTTAATTGCAATAAACAGGCATGTAAATGTTTTAATAGCATCTATTCCACTCTGACCAAAGTGTGCATGTGCATTTTTGGGGAGCTGAACAAACTGAGTTCATATTGACAATGTTGCGAGAATATAATGCAGTATATTGATGTTCGAAAACAATGAAATGGAGACATTTTAGGCGCGTTACTGAAAATATTCCTGAGGCCGGATACCAAAAAACGTCAAACAAATCCGTGTGAGCTGGAAGAGCTTGGCTTGGAGTTTATTTGTACCATGCGTTGAGTTATGTGATAATGGCGGTGAAAATTACCACAATTCTTAAAAAAATAATCAGAATAGTGAAAATTGCATGTAAACAGGAGCAAAATTGGTTTCTTGTGTTATGCAACCATCTTACTGCAATTAAAGCCTGATTTATACTCGAAGCGTCGGCAAGTTCGCTTGGGTGCCCGTGGCAAAAATGACATCATTGTGGCTTTGGCGGAGGTGCGCGTGAACCCATTTTGTGTGCCGGTGTGGACAGCATTTGTTGTTACTTTGTGCGCGGCTCAGCATCCGAAGATGCACAACTTCGAGACGATTCTGGCTGAGCAGGTACATGTGTACCGGAATTTTACCAGGACCCAGTTTGCGCTTTTCCAAATTGACTTGACTTGACTTGATTTAATTCCCTAACTGGCGTCAGGACGGAGCTGCCTCCGAAGTGCGTACGCTGCTGTGGGTGCCGCAGGGTTTCGGACCTCGTTCACTACGCGCCTCTATGCATATCGATTAGTGGCCAAGGCCTTGGAATACGTGAGGGTGATGCCTTGGTTTCTTAGGTCTTCGCCGATTAGCTTCAGCCAAGTCTTCTTCGGCGCAGAACAATGAGATTTCCAGGTCAGCGGTCGGCGGCGCCAGAGAAGTTGGAACAGCAGTTGGTCGTCACTCATCCAACAAATGTGCCGGGAGACGCCGAGGATTTGTCAGAGGCATTGCATTTGAAAGACCTAGAGCTTGTTAAGTTCCAACTTAAGAACAGTCCAGGTTTCTGATCCATATAACACGATAGGAATGATCAGAGTTCGGTAGGGTCGTATCTTAGTCACAGTAGTGATGTTGGCCTTCTTCCACAAACACCACTTCAACCAGGCAAACGCTGCTGTTGCCTGGCCAATTTGGCTAAGAACTTTAGTGGTCGAGGCGATCTTCTTTTCTTGGAAAAGTGATCATAGATACTTGTCTTGTACTTGTTCAATTTGGGCTCCCTTGAGGTGCACAGACGCTGGTGACCCATCGGTCATCATAACTTTGGTAAATACTTTTACAAAATGAGCCTACAATTGCAGAAATAAGCCTTTTTAATGAAAATAAAGGTCCATGTTTAATAAAAATGTTCATGAATTAAAATTTTTTAATGAAATTAGAAAATATTTAAGAGATTGTTGTTTAATTTAGTTTTATACATATATTCTCATATCCGTATATTTTTTTCTAATGTCATAAGTAATAATCTCAAGGTTTATTGGGTTTTACACGATTCTTTGGTTCTTTCTTTTGTGTGGGTTTGGTGAAGTGTATATGTCATGTATACCTTACTTTTTCTCACCGCTGCTTCCTGATGGTTTATAGAGAACAATTACTCTGAGTCGCCCCCTGTCGTTTTATAGAATAGTATAACGGCGAGCGCGTCAAGTATAAACACCTCGTCCGTTTGGGGAGGAGCGTGCACAGTCAGTGGAGGATTGCACCCTACTCTGATTAAATAATCACATTATTGGTGCACATTAGAGTTGTCAACGGTACCAAGTCGGTACTAAAATTTTAAAAATGTGATGCTTTGAGCACTGTTGAGCGGATTCGTAAACACCTCTGATTGGCCATTGTGTTGACGCGCTCATCGGATATGTCTGTGATTGGCTTCAATCATCAAAGCTTCAAAAACATTGTAAATAATCATCAATGACGCTCTTCACTGAGCGCTTACACAGATACACACAAGAGTGTTTGAAAGCTTAAAATGCTCGCGCTCCCACTTTCAAATTCAAACACTTCCGTGTGCTTTCAAACGCTCCCGGGTGTTGATCACTGCAGCCAATCACAGACATACAGTATATGTTGAGTGCATGAAAACAGTGGCCAATCAGAGGTGTTTACGAATCCGCTCAACAGCGATCAAAGCGTCACATTTTCAAAATTTCACTACCGGCTTGGTACTGAAGTTGGTACTTTTGACAACTTTAGTGCACATGTAAAAGTAGTCAATAACTATGTTTCCATCCACCTATATTTATGCGCATTTTGGTATAAAAAAAAAAACACTGGATGGAAACACCAAGATGCGCATAAATTCTAAAAAATCATCAAGTCTGTCATCAAAATGATTTGGTTTAATTCCCTCCCAGAACTGTCTCACACAATTGTATTCCCAAACAACATGACAGCGTTTATTGCATTTCATCTGCTGGCTCTGAGATGCATGTCATTTATGCTGTAAAAAAAAGAATTGTAGCAACTTACATTTTTATTACAGATATTTTGTTCCAATTTCCCAGGAAGTGACAAATTTGTTCTTTTGAACACATGGGATGGAAACAGTGCTTTATTCGCAAATGTTTTATGCAATATTCCAATTTTGTTCATAAGTTACTGTAAATTTGCAACTTTGGATTAATGTGCCGTAGCTCCCTACGGGACATGGTGCGGGATATCCCTAAAGGGACATGGTGATGGGGAAGAAAATATGAAATTATTTTTGCATTCCCTGGAGAAATAGTATTGCGCCCCCCCCTCCCCCCTCACTATCTGGCCGCTGTTACACACGCAATGTGAGTGGATATCTGTTTATCACAGCTGACGTGCAAACAAAATGCTTCACGAAAAATAAAGCGCAGTTGATGAACGAATGACAAGGAAGCACAAAAAATGAACATACAGTACACACGAGTAAATACAAAGTGTTCGCTGTTAGTCGCAAACAGCACAGCAGCTCCAGACAATCAAAACCCAGTGTACTCACATGATAAGCGGGATCAAAGCAGTTTTCAGGCCTTCCCTCTTAGCTCTCTCCAGCGCTGGAAAGCTTTTCTAATATAACCGGGTCCTAAAGCACTTGCCCAGGCATAAACCTTCATTCCAGTGATATTCTTTTGAGCTGTTTTGTATTGTCCCATTTCTCGTTCTGCAGTTTTTTTGTTTTTTTTCCTTATTTTCAAATCTTCCTCTTGCTCGTTCTTTCTCCTCGACCGTCATACGCCCCCTGATGCTGACTGGTTAGACGTTTGTTGTTGGACTCGGCCCGACTAACTTCTAAACAGTGGATTTGAAATATCACTGAGTCCCCCTTTAAAATGAATTTTAGACTTGAATAAGTCTGTTGATCTGTAAAGTGCATTTCTTTGCCCCTTCTTAACTGCAAATTCATTTGTAAGTTTGACTCAACAGATTTGAAATAACATATGAGAATAATAAATGAGAATGACTAATGAGTATGCTAGCAGTGGACTCATGCATGGTTGCTAAAAGTGCTCTATTTATTATTCAGGAACACAATCCACTACATTTGTTAATGAAAATATGTATTTATAGACAATCTTCAGCTAATTCAAAATTCAAGATAAGTAATGTAAACACAAACAAACTTGAGGAGAACATACTTCATTCATCCACCAAAAATCACTGCGAGACATGGCTTAAAAAATTAAAATTATTTAAAAGCTATATTATATTAAAAGCTCCAGCAGCATTTGTTTGCAGACGTTTGACTTTTTGGGAACACTGTGTGTGTGAATGTGCACGTCTGTTTATGTGTGTGTGATGGTTTGTAGCTCTGCACTACACGCGGGCTGCTGAAGAAAGCGTGTACACAGGCTTAAGGCTCATAGCAGAATCACAGTGAGTCAGACGTCGCTAGCAGAGGATTAACAGCAGCAAAGCAATTACACTGCTTTACAGTCCTGTTCACTGCACCTGTACACACAACACTGACTCCTGCAGGTCAACCGTGTGTGAGTGTGTGTGTGTGTGTGTACTGGCTCGGAGCAATCCATAGAAGTGTTCTCCAGGGATCTGTCTAAGCGCAATCGCCTTAGTGCTCTTATATCTGTAGGTGAGTGTGTGTGTGAGAGTGTGATTCACATGAACTAGACATGAACCTATAGCAGAAATCAGTGTGCTGCTGAAAATGCAATAATTAGCCATCTAAATGAGGATATTACATAATCTTTTATTTATTTATTTATTTAATTAGTTTAATATACAGCTAATTATAAAGACTACAGACTATCTCTAGCCACATACTAAAATTCATTTATTAATTTTATGAATCTTTTGAATCTTTCCCGGATGCACCTAAAGCCAGGCTTTATCAGATTCAGCTAACTTCTGGCGACAACTCCGCACCAATAGCAAAATAAACCCACATAAAAACAGTGACCAGCGTTCCATATAAGCCTAGATATATTAGTTACATCAAATCCAGACTGGTCTCTGTTGGCCAACCAATCCTCAGATAACAATTTCTGCTCTTGCTCGGCCAAACAAAACAGCTAAATCCAAGAGAGAATGCTTTATCCACACACATACAGTACACACACACAGTGCGCAGGAGATCAGCAGAAAAAAAGAAAACAGCCGTTGCTGTTACAGCGTTCAAGTCCATGAATAGCTAGCTCTGTCTCAAGTCCACGGTTTTCCTGCAGATTTGGGCTACTTTAACACTGTTGCTACAGGTTGTTTTTCATGTCCGTGGGTTGAAGCGACCCCAAATGACATGATATTTAGCCCCTGGAACGCGAATTTTATCTGAGGAATCCCGACAAAAAGCGGATTTTGCCCCACGGAACACAATTTTTACTGGGAGACCCCCCTTAAACACGATGGGGCTAGTTTTGATTTAGTTTTGAGAAGCAATTGGGCGGGTTGTGTTGTGAAAACCTGGCAACCCTGAGCTAGCTGCCTTTATAAAGTGGCCTCAAATGACAGTTCAAACACGCAAATCAACTGTTGACTTGTCACTGTCTGAACAAGCCCAACATAGAAGCCAGATTTTTTTGAAGGTTTAAAGGGGGGCGTGACCAAAAAAGTTTGAGAACCATTGCCCTGAAGGGACATGGTGGTGGAAAAAAATGTATATATATATATATATATATATATATATATAAAATACTATTATACTACTAAAAATAATAATAATTTGTTGTTGAAATATGAATAGTTTTTTTCTAATTGGAATAGGACAGGATTCAACGTTCATCTTCAGTTCATCTTCATATATATATATATATGTGTGTGTGTGTGTGTGTGTGTGTGTGTGTGTGTATAAATACATACAAATAAATACATAAATCAGTTGTTTTTTCAATTGTGGATGACCCCGGATGACCCCAAAGGGAGGTTTCATTAGATTTAGCTAACTTTTGGGGACAATTTTGTTCTCAAAGTATACCCAAGAAAACTTCCACACATACTCGCACCGTAACCGGTGTTCCATGTAAACCTAGACGCATTAGTTGCATCGAACCCAGACTTGTCGCCAACCAAGCCCCAGATAACAAGTTCTGCTCTTGCTTGGCCAATCGAAACAGCTAAATCCAAGAGAGAATGCTCTATCCACACGTACACACAAACCCCAGAACAGAACTGGTTGCCACATAGCTCCAGGAGAATTAATCTTGAGGATTGTGCTGTCCGGCTTCCTCCAATTAACCAGTAAGCTGTCACCCATCAACACACACACACATACACTCCCAGAAGACATTTCTGAGGAAATAATTTAAGTTCTGATGGAGGCTTGAGGTGATTCGGGCCAGTCCCACAGCTCTACTCCCTGTAGAGACAGCCACAAATCCCCAGAGAGAGAAAGAGACAGGAGTAAAGTAAGCCTGTGGAGGAGGTGAAACTTAACTTTATACTGAAGTTGAGATGATGTAATTCACTACACACACAGGGTGGGGTGTCTTGATAGATTCCTGTGGACTCTCTCTCTCAGCAATCGATCATCATGTTAATCAGACTGCAGACCGCTTTCCCTTTTTATATATTTTTTAAACATATTTCTGTAGCTGCTAGACGCTCCGCAAGCAATTTCAAGCAGCAGTTCATAGAGAAATATTCATTTTGAATCATTTTCTCACCGTCTGTAAACAGTAAAATGACCAGGTGCTAGCATGGGCCTTCCTCTGAGCAGGTGTTGGGCTAAATCGCAAATTGCCATCTGTATATGTTTCAGTGAACGCCATTTTAGACTCTAAATGGAGAATTAAAATGCTGAGAGGACTTTCAAATACAGCGTGCACTGCCTTGGCAGCTCTTCAGGAATGCAAACACGAACAGGCCCTTTTATAGTGCTGTCTCATATTCCTTTGATTCAGCGATAACTTACAAGATATCTGTGAATACAGCCACAATTTATGCACATCTACCCTTTTAAACATGACAGTATTCACACTATAATTAATATAGTCAATATTTAGCACAGTTTCAAATGCATATTGGTTTTTAAAATGGTGACTATTTGATAAATACATAAAGGACACACCATTTGCTAAATCTAAAAAAATATTTTTGCCGTTTTGGTATTTTTTTTTTTTCCCGTAAATATTACTATTGGTTACCCTTTACGTTTGTCTGTGGGTTTTGCAAATATTTAACCAATGAAAAGTATTAAAAAGAGATTATGACTAAACGTTTTATCTCCATTGGATCCTCAAACTGTCAATCAAACCTCATGACTCTTCCCCGCCTCTATCATGAATGAAGTGCCGCACACAGTTTGGACCGTCTCTGCTTGTTTGCAATGCAAAGGTAAGTAAAGAACTGGTTCTTAGAATAAGTACAGCATTTTTTTTTTTTTTACTCCAGAAACACTATATATATATATATATATATATATATATATATATATATATATATATATATATAAAGGCTAATGTTTTATGTATTTGAGGAGCAGAAAAGAGTGTCTTAGTCTAGCATTTGTTTGTCGAGTCATTGCCAATACTGCCTTAAATAGCCTGTGCGTAGCACTTCATCTTTTATAGCATGAGATTTTGTTCACATGACAGAAAAAACAACTGAGTGCCCACATAGCTAGAGTAAACTTTTTAACCTGTAAGTTGATGAAATGTAATGTGATGCACTTACTGCCTCAGATGCGGCCGTTCTAATGACAGACAAAACACACGTCTTAAAGGGTTAGTTCACCCAAAAATGAAAATTCTGTCATTAATTACTCACCCTCATGCTGTTCTACACCCGTAAGACCTTTGTTCATCTTCGGAACACAAATTAAGATATTTTTGATAAAATCCGATGGCTCAGTGAGGCCCAGAAAGGTACTAAAAACATATTTAAAACAGTTCATGTGACTACAGTGGTTCAACCTTAATGTTATGAAGCGACGAGAATACTTTTTGTGCACCAAAAAAAAAAAAAAAATTTGAGTTTATTTAACAATATCTAGTGATGGGCGATTTCAAAACATTGCTTCAGAAGCTTCGAAGCTTTACAAATCTTTTTTTTTTTTTTTTTGAATCAGTGGTTCGGAACGTGTATCAAACTGAAGTCACCCATCACTAGATATTGTTGAATAAAGTCGTTATTTTGTTTTTGTTTTTTGTTTTTTTTTACCTGGGCGTTTGAAAGTGTAAATTAACTTGCTGTCAATGCAGGCCTCACTGAGCCATCGAATTTTATCAAAAATATCTTAATTTGTGTTCCGAAGATAAACGAAGGTCTTACGGGTGTGGAACGACATGAGGGTGAGTAATTAATGACTGAATTTTCATTTTTGTGTGAACTAACCCTTTAAATTCTCAGAAATTCGCTGGTCAAAAACCTTGTAACTCCATGTGAGCTTGATTTTGGTAAAATGTTAATAATACTTATGACTCATGCAAGTCTCTGACCATATATAAAGACACAATATCAACTTTGACAAAGCAGTGTTTAAAAAATACAGTTTGCACAGTTTCCTGTGATGGGTAGGTTTAGGTGTAGGGTTGGTGTAGGGCGATAGAAAATACGGTTTGTACAGTATAAAAACCATTACGCCTATGGAATGTCCCCACAATTCACAAAAACAAATCTGTGTGTGTGTGTTTGTGTGTTTGTGTGTGTGTGTGTGTGTGTGTCTGTGTGTGACTTCAATTTTTCATTCATATGGAAAAAAACAACAAAAACATTGCTAGACTAACTTTTAACTTTTTTTTTTTTTTTTTTTTTTGAGAATAAATAGACACATAGTGTAAAATATATAAAACATATGTAAAATCCAAGTGGATCAATAAATAAATAAATATTTTTTTTTATAAATTATATAAATAATAATTTTAACTAATATTTTTATTTATTTATTTATTTATTTGTCTTTTTTATTTTCTTGTTTTTTTTTTTTTTTTTTTTTTTAAGTTGCATTTTGCATTTAAAACCCACTTGGGTCAAAATCTAAGCATAAATGTTTGAATGGACATGATGTTTTTTTTTTTTTGTTTTTTTTTGTCAGGTTGGCTCAGATGATCTCATTTGCGGCCTCGCTATGGGCTACAACTTATTGCTGGTGCAGACCTGTGCTCTCAAACTGCTTCTGAAACGATGTTATGACCTGACCGGTTCAGTTTAATGCTAATGATAATGACAATAACAGTAATATGATGATGATGATAATGACTCACTGGTGCAGGGCATGTCTGGCTGCTCTCCGTCTGCTCTGTAGTAGCCGTTCCTGCAGACGCAGATGGTGGCCGCTTCAGACGTGGACCTACTATTAGACGGACACTGAAGACACAAACCCGTCCCTTGATTGGACTTGAACGTTCCTGGAGGACAAGCTAAAGAGAGAGAGAAAGATCTTGTTAGTGAGCTATTTTGTCTAATTTCCTGTAGACTTGTAAATAAGACCACCTCATTGCTTCAAACCAAACACCTACAAAACCCATTTCATCTGGAATATTAGGAAATATTTGCAGTAGAACTTGTAGATGAACTTGACATTCCTGCAACAGAGAGCTGCAAAAGCGCAAATATGTTCATCCTTGTCCAGTAAATCTCATAACCTTGTGTTTAATGGATCTGGACAAGAATGTAATGTCTTTTTTTGCAGCATGGTGACCACCAGAAATGACATTTTAAACTTTGGAGTAAAAAAAACAAAAAACACAGGATGCTCCACTATTAAAGGGTTAGTTCACCCAAAAATGAAAATTTATGTCATTTATTACTCACCCTCATGTCGTTCTACACCCCTAAGACCTTTGTTCATCTTCGGAACACAAATTAAGATATTTTTGATCAAATCCGATGGCTCAGTGAGGCCTCTATTGCCAGCAATGTCACCGAACCTCTCAAGATCCAGAAAGGTACTAAAAACATATTTAAAACAGTTCATGTGAGTACAGTGGTTCTACCTTAATATTATACAGCGACGAGAATACTTTTTGTGTGCCAAAACCCCCCCCAAAATAATGACTTTTCAACAATATCTAGTGATGGCCAATTTCAAAACACTGCTTCAGAGCTTTACAAATCTTTTGTTTCAAATTAGTGATTCAGATCGCGTATCAAACTTCTGAAATCATGTGACTCTGGCGCTCCGAAGCACTGATTCGATTCGTAAAGCTCTGAAGCAGTGCTGGCAATAGAGGCCTTACTGAGCCATCAGATTTCATCAAAAAATATCTTAATTTGTGTTCCGAAGATGAACGAAGGTCTTACGGGTGTGGAACGACATGAGGGTGAGTAATTAATGACATTTTCATTTTTGGGTGAACTAACCCTTTAACGTGCAATCTGCCACTTGGGATACAATTTGACCATGCTATTCTTATGCAATGTATTGCTAACACCGTGTCTAAAGGAGTCAGGTGTCAGTTTATTAAAGAAAAAAAAACTCTGCATTCATGAGAGCAAAGCTTGTTTTTGTCCCTGTTTGATAGCAAGGTGAGATACTTCCTGTATGCGAGGCCTGTTTCAAGTGAAATGAGAGAAACGGAGCAAAGGTGTTCCCAAGACACATCATCCAACCTGATGTCAGCAAAAGCAAACAAGAAAAAAGCAAAGAGTGTTTTCTGATTGGATTAAAACACACACACACACACACACACACACACACACACACACACACACACAAGCTGCTCCCTTGACTCAGCTTCATCCGAACGCAGGGTCAGTATTGGCCGAGGCTGTTCACGTGAGCACCATGACCTTGAATGTGGAATGTGTTTTCTATGGGAGATAAAAAAAAAAAAAAAAAAAAAAAAACACCTCTCGGATTTCATCAAAAATATCTTAATTTGTGTTCTGAAGATGAACGAAGGTCTTACGGGTTTGGGACGGCATGAGGGTGAGTAATTAATGACAGAAATTTCATTTTTGTGTGAACTAATCCTTTAACAAATTTAGGGCCCTATCATACACCTGGCGCAATGTGGCGCCAGGCGTGACGCAAGTGTTTTTTGCTAGTTTCCACCCGAAATTTCACGTCCTTTTCATTTTCACGTCCTGCGCCACGTTGTTTAGATAGCAAATGCATTTGCACTCATGGGTGCACTGGTCTGAAAACGAGGTGTGTTCAGGCGCATTGTTGGCGCATTATTATTTTGAGGCAACTGAAACAGACTGCGCCATTGACCAACTGAAACCTGGTCTAAGGTCAATGGTGCAATATTTTTTTTTTGTTATTTAAAGCCTGCATTAGTAATATGCCCTTTATGCGGGCGCACAACGCGCGTACACTCTTCTTATTACACACACAGGGACGCGCAGCAGCACACAAACATGCCAAATATTAAAAATAAAAGGATTACAATATATGCATAAAGATAAAAATCCGGCTAGTCCCGTAGATGGTCTGCTCACTCACTTTAACCTTGTGCATGAGCGGATCCGTTTCCTCACTAGAGAAGCGTTCAGTTTTTCCCCTTGCAAATTCCGCAATGTAAATAGCGAATCCGCCATGGCGCGAGCGCAACTGGCTTTTAAAGGGAATGGGAGATGGGACTATGATTGGTTTATTGCACGTTAAACACACCCATTACTCATTAAGAGAATAGGGACAACCCTTTTAGACCATGCGCCGGGTGCGCCGACTATTTTTCCTATCATTAAACTAGCAAAAGCGGATTCGGACACGCCCTAAGTGCGCTTTAAACCATACACTTAGATCGTTAAAATAGGGCCCAAAGTCATTGTTTTTTAAGCTTTAGAAAAAGCACTTCAGCATTCAAATGATATAGTCATGCTGGTCTCTACTTTCAGGGCTTCTGAGGCATGGCAGAGAGTGGTGAATAAATTCTGCTTGCTTTTCCAGGCCGGGTTTATCTCTCTGAATAAAGAGCTGAAATGATTCCTGTACTCGTTTGTCATTAATTCTGCAGCTATTTGAGACGGACACTTTCTGCTGGTTCAGCTGCATGACCACAAAGTTCAGGACTCGGGTCTGCGTGTCTTAAATGTGATCTGATCACAGTGTACTGCTGCTGACACCGACGAAGAAAATAGAGAGGCACATTTCATATTGATCCTAAATGAGTCATATGATGCCCATTTACAAGGTTACTTAAAGGGTTAGTTCACCCAAAAATAATGAAAATAATGTCATTTATTACTCACCCTCATGCTGTTCCACACCCGTAAGACCTTCGTTCATCTTCGGAACACAAATTAAGATATTTTTGTTGAAATCCGATGGCTCAGTGAGGCCTGCATAGCCAGCAATGACACTTCCTCTCTCAAGATCCACAAATGTACTAAAAACATATTTAAATCAGTTCATGTGAGTACAGTGGTTCAATATTAATATTATAAAGCGACGAGAATATTTTTGGTGCGCCAAAAAAACAAAATAACGACTTATATAGTGATGGCTGATTTCAAAACACTGCTTCATTAATCTTTCGCGTTATGAATCTTTTGTGTCGAATCATGATTCGGATCGCGTGTCAAACCGCCAAACTGCTGAAACCACGTGACTTTGGCGCTCCGAACCGCTGATTTGACACAAAAGATTCATAACGCTCCGAAGCTTCATGAAGCAGTGTTTTGAAATCGGCCATCACTATATAAGTCGTTATTTTATTTTTTTGGTGCACAAAAAAAATTCTCGTCGCTTTATAATATTATTATTGAACCAGTGTACTCACATGAACTGATTTAAATATGTTTTTAGTACATTTGTGGATCTTGAGAGAGGAAGTTTCATTGCTGGCTATGCAGGCCTCACTGAGCCATCGGATTTCAACAAAAATATGTTCATTTGCGTTCCGAAGATTAACGAAGGTCTTACGGGTGTGGAACGGCATTAGGGTGAGTAATTAATGACATTATTTTCATTTTTGGGTGAACTAACCCTTTAAGGTTTCTTGCACCAAAACAGTCGTTCAGAAATAAATAGGATGTTTTGCTACTGACCTTTAAGACTTTTAGAACATTCTAGTCATTCAACATTTGCTCATAATTCAACCACTTTAGGTGGTTAAATCGTCCCATTTTTGCTTTGTGGAACAACATCCACACACTCTCCACCAAGCAATATTTCATGTCAGCACTAGATCAATGTAATCTGCCGTTAATACCTTGATTAACTAGCATTACGGCAGTGACAGACGGGACGTTTCAGGTCGCGATGGACCTGGATCGACCTGTTCGCATTTAGAACTGTTATTTGCATGCCATGAATATGCATCATACTTATGAATATGAATTAAGGGGCAAACATGAGCTATATGGAGAATTTAAGATGTGGGTGTGATTACCACACTTATCAATTTACATACAAAGATGGATGAAGGAATGGCAGGAATTAATAAATGATGTGAGATGGAAGACGTGTAGTGCGAGAAAGGGAGGGAGTGTGTCTCTCCTTTAATGAGAGAGGACAGGATAATTCATCCCTCCTTCCATCCATATGAAGGAGTGTGACCTGCGCCGCGTGTGAAATCAAACCTCTGTTCCTGAATATCTGCAGCCTTTGAAGAAATTAATTAGATGCTATACAGCTCATTAAAAGTTTAGAGGGTCGGGTCTACTTTATTACTCTGTTCTTTTATCTATCCATCTACTCACCCGCGGACTTATTCATTTAGTCATTTAATAAATAAGGGGAGGAGAGGAGATTAGATGTATATGGAAAGATAGAGAAGAGCAGATTAAAAGTAAAGGGAACAAAAAAGGAGAAAAAAAACAAGGTAAAAGATGAGGAGAAAAAAATAAGAACAAATAGAAGAGAAAAAGAAAAGAACAGAAAAAAGGAAAGGAAAACAAAAAGGAAAGAAAAAACAAAAAGGAAAAGGAAAAGGAAAATACAAAAAAAAACAAAAAAAAAACAACAACTTTTAGAATGCATCTGGACATTTCTGAATGGTTAGTGGATAAATTTATATAGTTGCTGTGGAGTCGATTCAACTCATCGACTAGCATGTGCCGTCATGTTAATCTCTTGTGCAAATCCAGCATTGAATTGACCCTCGTTTGTGAAGCAGTCTGGCGTAAAATGACGGCATAGCAACAAAACTCTACTACAACAACTCTTCCTCTTCTCTAAAGCAGCCCAACATGACCTCACCCCCTTAGTTGCGCGTTCTCGGGGACAGGGTTTATGTAAATTTTAGGGTTAGTGATGTCACTAAACCAGGAAGAAGCTTGTTGTAGTCCCTATCAGCCATTTGTTGTAGTCCTTAAACAGCGAATTCTTTAAAAGAAAATATCTCCCTTTGCATTGAACTTTGAGCATCGTAACTTTGCAGATGTTGTTTGTGCTCAAACAGCAACATTACACACTAACTAAAATAAAAAAAAAAATAAAAAAAAGTGAAATCGTAATAAACCACCCCTTTAAGCCGCTAAACTCCAGGAAAGTTTTCAGTCCAATGATCCAATAAGCGAATTCATTCAAACAATCAGTCCAAAAAAACGCTAATGTAAAGAAAACATCCCACTGCTGTATGGCCAGATGATACGTAAACTACAATTCTCAGCTGGATAAAGTAAAACCAGCGTCTTGCTAGTAAAGTTTTGATGGATGAGGACTGCAATCAAGGTAAAGACGATTGCGGTGACGTACAGGAGTCATACAGTAAGCACGAGCGAGTCTGTTATATTGATGCGCAAACGTGTGGACCACATTCAGTATCGCAACTTGACTTATCTATAATGTAAACAAGCTCTTTGCTGTTGCATTGTACATATACTCTGTGAATTCTGAAAAGTTTTTTTCTGTAGTGTTTTTTTTTTTTTTTTTCCTTTTTCATGGGTGCTTTGGTGTGCATAAATTTATGAATTACATGGACTCCTTATAATTTTTGGTTATTTGGTGTCCTTTTGGAGTCTCCAAGTGTCCTTTTTTGGAAAGACATCTTAATTTGCCATGAAAAAAGCAGAGAAAATACAGTTTTGTGAGAATCACCCTTCAATCTTATGGTTTGCTATATCTAGCAAAGTAAATGATGACAAAATGAACGTGTTAAACAAGATAAATGGCGTATGCTTAATTTCACGATAAGTGTGCGATTAATCGCGATTAAAAATGTTCATCTATTGACAGCCCTAAAAAGAATAAATATACTGTATCAGAGGAACATTTGGTGTGGAGCCCCTCACATACACACACACAGCAGAATGTGTGAAGGTGTGGGTGTTTGACAGACAGCTTCTGACCCAGCCCATATGACACACACACAATCACACTCGAACTCCTCTCCCATCCCGCACAACGCCACATTCTCACAGTTACGAAACAAGTCCTGCTTGTCACCACGACAACAAGCACTGCAGCCATGACCTCTGACACCTGCGGCCCACTCACACACGCCAGAACAACAGACAGGGAAACTCCTGCACGTGGATACTCACGTTAGAAGACACATGATGATCTGTCTGTTAAAGAAATATCCCGAATTAAGCTCCATCCAATTACATCATCATATCATTTAGACTCATTTTATAAAAACAAAACAAAAGCACAATTACAGTAACGCGTTTACAAAGGAAGTCAATGGAGTGATCATACCAGATGTTAAAAACTGTTGTGCTGTTCAATATTTCTGTGTAAAAACTGTGATACATAATCACTATACTAATGTGATACACGGTATGCTTTTTGAATACTACAGAGTAGGGATTTGGATGTGATTCCATGACCGTAAAAGTGTGATGTGTGTTTGAAATTATTTTATGTTTAATCATTTTACAGAACATGTGATAGGTTTTATATTTAGATGTACAAGGCCTCATTTAACAAGAGCGTAGATTATTGTGTTTGCTGAACCGTCAAGCTTACAGACTCCTGAACACTGAAAGTGGACCAACATCTGCTGTAAAATACCTGTAGCTGAAAGACACCCCCTGAGGGCGACCACTCAAATGCAACACACACAACAGCTGAGCGCTTGGCTTCAGACTTCTGCTGTGGTTGTCTGAGAAGACCTCCATCTCTGTAGCTGTAGGCGAAGCCTGAGGAGACAACCACGAGATCGAAGCCTGAAAATCGACCACACCAAACACGTAGTCAGCAAATACAGACACACTCCAACAGCCTCACACTAAGCTGAGTCGCGGCATCTCAGATCTTTCATGGATCGTTAACAATGTACATTGAGAAGAGGCCAGACTTGTTTTACCTGATAGAAATATCACAAAATCTTCATACTGTACAAACAGATCACCCTCTAATAAACACACAAATCTCACAAGCGCCTTCAATCTCCTCTAACTGCATCTGAGGCACACAAACCAAAATTGTTTCACCAACCCACTGCATGCACATATTATGGAAGCTTGTTTCCTCCACTAAACAAAAAATAAAAAAGGTTATTGCGACTTTCTATCTCACAATTGCGAATTTACATCTTATCTCGCAATTGCGAGTTATAATGTCAGAATTGCGAGATATAAACACAATTTCAATAAAGTCAGAATTGCGAGATATAAACTCACAATTGCGAGAAATAGTCAGAATTGCGAGTTATAAACATTATAAACTCACAATTGCGAGATCTAAACTCGCAATTCTTAATTTTTCTCGCAATTATGAGTTTATCCCCCCATTTCACAGACAAGGTTTAAGCTAGTCCAAGACTAAAATGCATTTTTGAGCTGTTTTAACTGAAAGTAACTTGCACTGACAGATCTTAAAATATGTCAGCGCCATTGTTTTGTCTCAAGATGCACACCAGTAATGTTTTTTTTTTCTAGTAAACGTTTATAAAAGTACTTAAATGCCCTAATTGAACTAAGGCGTAATCCTGGCTTAGTCTAAGCCCTGTCTGTGAAACCGGGCCTAAATCTCTGACATTTTAACTCACAATTCTGACTTTATATCACGCAATGCCGAGTTATAAAGTCCAATTCTGAGGAATTGTGAGTTTATATCTCACAATTCTGACTTTATAACTCACAATTCTGATTTTATAACACGCAACTGTGTTATAAAGTCAGAATTGCGCGATATAAACAATTCTGAGAAAAAAAGTAAAAAAATAAAATTGAGTTTATATCTACAACACTTCATAAAGTTTATATCATATATCATATATATATATATATATATATATATATATATATGTGTGTGTGTGTGTGTGTGTGTGTTGTGTGTGTGTGTGTGTGTGTGTGTGTGTGTATGTGTATATATATATATATATATACACAGTTTATATAATACAGATAATATATACACTATAAATTAATTTTAAAACATTTTTAGGAAGTTTTTTCAGAAATTAAATGTACTTTTTACTACATATTTAGTAAAAAAAGATGCAATTAAATTACAAAAAAAATCTAAACATTACAAATGTATATTTAGTTTTAAATGTACAGTGCCCTCCACAATTATTGGCACCCTTAGTAATTATGAGCAAAGGCGGCTATGAAAATAAATCTGCATTGTTTATCCTTTTGATCTTTCATTCAAAAAATTCACAAAATTGTAACCTTTGATTGAAGAATGGAAAGTGGGGGGAAAAAAATCACATTATGAAATAAATGTTTTTCTCCAAAACACGTTGGCCACAATTATTGGCACCCTTTTATTCAAAACTTTTTGAAACCTCCTTTTGCCAAGATAACAGCTCTGAGTTTTCTCCTATAATGCCTGATGAGTTTGGAGAACACCTCAGAGACCATTCCTTCATGCAGAATCTCTCCAGATCCTTCAGATTCCCAGCTCCATGTTGGTGCTTCTTCTCTTCAGTTCACTCCACTAATTTTCTTTAGGGTTCAGGTCAGGGAACTGGGACGACCATGGCAGAAGCTTCATTTTGTGCTCAGTGACACATTCTTGTGTTGGTTTTGATGTTTGTTTTGGATCATTGTCCTGATGGAAGATCCAACCACGGCCCATTATTGGATTTCTAGCAGAAGCGGTCAGGTTTTGATTTTTTATCTGTTGGTATTTGATAGAATCCATGATACCATGTATCTGAACAAGATGTCCAGGACCTCCAGCAGAAAAATAGGCCCACAACATTAAAGATCCAGCAATATATTTAATCGTGGGCATGGGGTACTTTTTATCCATGTGTGCACCAAATCCATCTGGTGAGTTTGCTGCCAAAAATCTCTTTTTTTAGTTTCATCTGACCATAGAAGCCGGTCCCGTTTGAAGTTCCAATCGTGTCTGACAATTGAATATGCTGGAGATTGTTTCTGGATGAGAGCAGAGGATTTTTCTAGAAACCCTCCCGAACAACTTGTGGGGATGTAGGTGCGGTTTGATAATTTTTTTTTGGCTTTCGTACAGCCACTTTCTATTTTGTGAAGCTCAACAATCTTTTGCTGCACATCAGAACTATATTCTTTGTTTTACTCATTGTGATGAATGAATATGGGAATTTGGCCGTTGTGTTTCCTCATGTTTATACTCCTGTGGAACAGGAAGTCATGGCTGGACAATTTCATGCTCCTAGTCACCCTGGTGTGCTAAAAAATGTAAATATGAATGGGAATATATTTCAGAGATATTTTACTCATAAGAATTTCTAGGGGTGCCAATAATTGAGGCCAACGTGTTTTGGAGAAAAACATTTATTTCATAATGTGAGTTTCCCCCCACTTTCAATTGTTTTACTTCGATGAAAGGTTAGAATTTTGTGAATTTTTTGAATGAAATATCAAAAGGATAAACAATGCAGATTTATTTTCACAGCCGCCTTTGCTCATATTTACTAAGGGTGCCAATAATTGTGGAGGGCACTGTATAGCTTTAGCTTAAATTAAACACAGTTTATATGTAATATATAAAAATGCTCAATTAAAAATAGACCAAAAAAAAAAAAAAAAAAACCTACACTGAAATTATAATTGTGTACAATACAAATAAAAACAGCATTATTGTTGCAAATTTTGGCAAATGCAACTACTAGCCTAGCTGTTCCCAATGTCAGTGTGTGTGTCTGAAAATGTCTGAATGTCTGAAATGCTGTTAAAACATACATTTTACCTAAAACTTTAGTAGTATTAATGCGAGCATGGTGTAGTTTGTAGTATGTCATCGTGAGAAAATGGAACAACTTGCACTTAACAGTATTAAACACTGAAAAAATATCAGTTAAACTCTTTTAAAAAATATGACTAAAATACAAAAGAATAAAAACATTTTAAACTAAATAAAACTAAACTGAAATTGAAAAGCAAAAAGCATAATTAAAAATAAAACAAAAACTACTGACATTTTCAAACCACGATAAATGCGTTGTGTAAAAGTAATGATGTGAGCTCAGTCAGACTGTGTAGCGTCCCTCAGGCTACTGTTTACAGTTTAAGCTACTGTTTAATATGGAGCGTCTAGAGCTGAATCAGCTACTGTGAACAGCCCACAGTCAACGTGAGTGAGTGTGTGAGCGCAAATGCAGTTAAAAATGCATCTTTATGCCTTTGGAGCACATTCTTAAAGCACACACACATAAATAAAACACTCCCACACAAACCTGCGTGTCCACTGGCTTTCTGACATTGCAAAATGCTATTCTCACTGCGACATTTTCCGCTAATTGTCTCGCGCCTGTTCAGCATGACATGAATTAATTCAGGGCCCTTTCTCTCGGTCCCAGGTGCTACAAGGGTCAACTCGGCAAAGAAATGATGACGGAGGGGAACCGAGGACAAGAAACGAGGGAACCAGGCGTGAAAAAAAAAAAAAAAAAAAAACATCGAACAACAAAAGATAGCCAAAAAAAAAAGCACAGAACCTGCCGTGGGACTGGGTTTTAATTTGGCATTAACGCTACAAACTTTTTCTAATTGACCTTGCGCATTAGGAGCACGTGGCTCAGGCGTTAAGCGCATTAATTAGCGCAGGGACGTCTCTCGGCAGCGTTCTGTCAAAGCAGACACTGGAAAGAAGAAAAAAATCCACCCAGCTTTTCTGTTCAATCTCAGCCGCGGCAAGAAAAGCCATGTTGCTGAAAGCTGAGATCAGCTGGCACAAAGCCCAGCTCGCAGGCGGACTCATTCAGGCCGAGATGGGAGGAACGGGCGTTTATTCCTCAAAAGAGCAATAAAGCCATTACAGCGAGTAGGGAAAAGAAACATCGCTCATGCATGGCTGCTGAAACATCAGTCAATACAGCAGGTTTTCGCTTGAGCGTGTATATATGTACTCTTGGTTTACATAGTGTAAAATCATGGATTTCTTTGGCAGGAAGACTGATATGTAAAACAATCAATGGAAATTTGATTTCTTACAAAAGTAAAATGAATAGCGAAGGATATTATCTTGATTTGCATGCTATGCTGTCTTCACGTGCTATCGGAATTATCGTAAATATAAGTGTCCTAGTTAAAAATTGGACATGAACCCTCTCAAATCATATTTACCACTGGGAAACTCTGGGGTAATTTTGATACCCAAGTTCCTGAGTTGGGCGTGTCATAAACTTTAAACGTGGCGGAGGGGAGAACGATTACTGCTGACTGATATTTTTTACTAGCTTTTTACACAACAGCTACATCACCTTGTCTTGTCATTGAAGTAGTGCATATTTACATACAGTATATGAATAATCATTTGAAGCGTGTTTTATACATGTTTATACATATATATGTATACATATGTTTTATACACAGCGAAAATAGCCTGTATTTGACCGAAATTCCAGAATTGTCAGCAAGCTAACTATCTAGATGGCGCAGTGAATGTTTATATGGTTGTCAATAAATGGGATGTTAAATATCATTTTGGCTTCAACAAGATTTCCCCAGTAAATAGGCAGGAATAAACCCGGTGTCCTCCATGATTCCTGTTCTTTCCGATAACAAAGCACCCGAATGCGATGAGCTCGTAATCGCAACTTCAGAAGTGGGAAGAAGGCAAGCTTTCTGATAGCATGTGCAGGGCAGCATAAATGTCAAATAAAACTCTTCATGGGATAGTTTACCCAACAATGAAAATTGTGCCATTTTTTTTTTTTTTTTTTTTTTTCTTCTGCGGAACACAAAAGAAGATATTTTGCAGAATATTGGTAACCAAATCATTTTGGTTGATATGAACACAAACACACATTTTTCTAAATATCTTCTTTTGTGTTCCATACAGGCTTGGAATGACATAAAAAAAAAAAACGATGACAGAATTAAAATTTTCTACTATTACTTTACTACCATACTGTAATATAAATTTTAAACTATTCCATTTAATATATTTCAAATAGACATGCATGATAACGTATATCAGTAAATATTAGAGATGTGCATGCTCTGTTTCTCTATTTTTACATTTAGATTACTTTTATAATCATCTAATGTTCAATTTAATTTAATCTTTAAAATCACTAGTAATTTAATTGGTTATATTTTTAGCAAATCTTTAAATAAATATCCATTTTCATGCTGTACATTATAATGATGTATGATGTATGTATTTAATTTTAATATATATATATATATATATATATAAAATAAAAAAACAAATAAAATTCGATCTATCAATCCATCCATCCATCTATCCATTAAAAAATTAAAGAAAAATATAAATAAAATTGGTATAAATGTAGTTTTTAGTGTTTTATTTTAAATTTATTCAGACTAAATAGTATAAAAATGTAATATTAGCCATAACCTGAAAATAACTTTCGATTAATAAGTCAAAAAATTTATATTGTGCATGCCGTTTTTCAAGGATTCAATGCTATGAATCTAGCAACTAGTTTTTCTTAGGCGCAAATTGCCAGAGCTGTTTTTCCAAGTTAAGTTTTGCCAGAAAAGTTCTGTATTTTTGCTATGATTGAAAAAACATCAGCTACAGTAACTAAAAAAACCCAAAACAAAACAAAATAAAAAAAAAAAAAAAAAAAAAAAAGAATGAAAAAATATTTAAAGTCAACATGAAACGGAAGCTGTGATAGCCTTTTCTTCCCTATATTGTGATAGATATTTGAGTGAAACGAGAAAACGTAGGACAGGACTTGATTTTGACCATCGGGAACTGATTGGACCGTTTGATCGTTGTGGTTTGCTATTAGTCGGTCTCATGCCAGAAAACACGTCATTAAAGAAGAGATGTTGCAGCAAGAGGAGAAGTTATCTTGATTAAAGATTACAATGTGCATTGATAAAACATTTCTGCAATTTTCAATAAAAAATAAGAATTGTCTATTTTGATTTCATGGTGACTTTAATTTTACTATCAATACCTTCAGTTATGTATTATTTTATTAGGCACATGACCTTTAATAACCTTTTAAATTATAATTACATTCGGACAACATACATAAAAAGGCGATTATGCAAGACTTCTAATCAGGCACTGATAATAGGCTAGTACCTGTGAATCCTGCCTGCCTGCCAGAAATTGTGTAAAACCAACGTATCAGATCAGTTCCTTAATGCTTTGTGAAGGCTCTTGCAATTTCTGTGTAAAATATGCATCAGACGATCCATAAACAGTCCGTAGGCTTGTCGTCTGAAGCTGAGACAACTGCTTAGTCAGAGTCCATCGGTGTTAGCTTCATCATCCTGTAAATTCCCACACAAATTTCGCTAGCCTCTCACAAACAACAAACAAACAAACCAAAGCAAAAGACTTAACCAAAACCCTCTGATCTCAGTTCTCACAGAAAACAACCCTCTTTTCTCCTTGAAATGACGTTTTAATGAGTCCAATTTGAAGTTCAAGGGAACCGCCTGAGTTTTATCTTTCTTTACAATGCATGCAAGTAAAAGCCTATACAACTGTTATGTCTTGATTATAGCTCCACCATTGTGCTCTCGCACACGTACTTTATTAAAACCGTGAGGCTGCACTTCATACGTCGTAATTGAAAATGGAAATGAATTCTAAAGGAAATAAGCTACATGAGTTTGCATATTCATGTAAGGGGGGTGTGAAGTCAGGGAGGGCAGGGAACATCATGGCCTTTTCCACGGCCGTTTTGATTAACTTCGGTTCAAGGAATATCAAATATCTCACAACACAAGCACTTTACAAAGTGAGTCACATCCACAGGCCAAACGCTTAGCCTTTCGGGAAATTCTTCATCTGTAATGTTAATGAAAATCATGATCTGCATATGTACGGCCATAAAGAGGGATGGAAGATAAGCTAAATTAAATCTGCAGCTATCAGATCAAGAAAACAGAGAGATAGAGAGAGACTGCTGCTGAAGTCAAAAAGGCCGTTTACACCGTCAGCGATTACATCGTTTGAGGTCGCTGTACTGTATCGCAATGTGCATCATGTGAGTTACAATGTCTGCACTCCCATTGGTAGGCGGCACATTGTGTCACTGCATATTTGCATAGAGCTCCGCTAGTGTGTCGCATCACCAAAGGCCTCATTTCGACTCAAATCTCAAAATGAAAGACTTCTGGTTGTCAATAGGAGCTTTCCCACTAGAGGAACGCTTTTACAGTTCCTATAACTATTGGCAGAAGTACCTGCTTTTTGTCATATTCGCACCACAGGAACTGAAATTGATTTTAGTTATAGGGACGCCTTTTGGGGGGAACAAAATTAGCTCCTACTTCAGAGTAGGGTCTAACCCAACACAATAGGAACTATTGTGTACAGTGAGTGTACATTGATTGGCCAAACACATGCCATACAAAATGGCAGCACCTGAACATGGAAAACAAAGCTAATGTCAACAGCATTTACCTGTTGTCTTTGTCTGCAGCGTTGTGTTCTTTTTTCAGTCTTGATTATATGTAGCACTGCAAGTTGTCGTAGGAAAGTTCATCTCTTAAGGCTCGTTGACACCAAGGACGATAACTATAATGATAACTATAAAGATATAGTTCTAAAAAGAGTCCAGACCACAGCTATAACGACAATGATATAGAGGAATGATATCATTGGGATCACTTTCAGAACGATTTTTTTTTTTTTTTTTCCAGCTTTCGAATGATAAAACACTGACAGCCAATCAGAATCCATTCTAATTTAAGGGCTCGCACATCGAGGTCCAGAAAAATCCACCACTGTTTGACATGACAACCCCCCTTTTCAAATTTCCAACGAAAACAATCAGTCATACCTTTGGAATAAATGGTGAGAGGTAATGAGATCATAATGCCAGGCTAGCAAAGAGTAACATGAAATTACCTCAGGTATCCAGTTCTAGTTTCGACAACATTGTTTTGCTTCCTTTGAAGTTGCAGTGAAAAAGACTAAGCGTTGTTTTTATTCCACTATATTGACTTTGTCAGCTAAATTCACTGTTAGATTAGATCGATTACTTTTACAGTCTATGATTACACTAGCTAGAATGTCACGCTTAAATGAAGTCGCTGTCGGCTGACTTGCGTCACTTCAGAGTTCCTATTGGCGGTGCGGATACAACCAGGAAAATGGAAAATTTAGTTCTCAGAGAACTGCCCTGGTGGCTAGTTCCTATAACTGAGTATCTATAACTGCCTGGTGTAAAAGCCTCTAATGTGAACCATTGTCAATGGGGGCCTGTTAAAACTGCCTCTAGCATAAACATTGCATATGAACAAAATGGGCATCAAAGAGCCTTGACCTGAGAATGAATATGTTATTTGACAATATTCAAGCAAAATTCTGTTGCTGCTGGCTATTTCTGCCAAAATACTGAACTGAACTGAAAGAAAAAATGCACTTTTGACTAAAATCAGAAAGCATTTAGCAACAATCCCCAATTTTACAAATGATGTTGCCAACATCGACAGCACTCACTGCAATAATACAAAGCAAGAATTGAAATTTATGAACAGAAAGCACTTTAATTATTGTACAATGAATGAAATGGCACAAACAGTTTAGTAGCCAACTGCATGTTCAAGGTATTTGTGATGGTTGGCTGCAGGGTGAGAAAGCTTTCAGCAACCTGTGATATGACCTCAGCTGTAGTCTGTGTATAATATTTTATTCATCTCTCATGTGACAATGGTTAGATACTGAAAATCTGCTTCCTTACAATTCTCAAACATATAAGGCCACGCACAGAAATGTCCACTGGCTTGCTGAAAGCTTCACAGCAATGTTTGGAGCCATCAGGGTGTGCAGTACAGCACACTCTTAAAAAAAAAAAAAAAAAAAAAAGTGGGCACATTTACCAAATGGCCAAAAAATGGGTTGCCAACCACAAACCACCTGACCTTGACTTCCCCCAACAATACACTCTTACACTCTTAGAATCTCTATGTAGAAGGGTTCTTCCAGGTGCTACACACTGTAAACCCTAACACTCAAAATACTTCACAGTTCACAGCACTGACATATTTCAAGTAAACTGAACTGTTTCATTATTTTGAGTTGTATGAACTCATTTCTTTTAATTTAGTCTAACTTAAGTTTAACTGAAACTGGGCTGGGATTTCTGTTTCCCAGCATGCTTTGCCCATGACACTTGAAAGGGAGAGTAAATGCTAAAATTAAGTGTTATATATATATATATATATATTTATAGGGATGCACCGATACCATTTTTTAAGGACCGAGTACGAGGACCGATACTTTTTTTCTAGTACTCGCCGATACCGATACCGATACCTATACATTTATTAACTTTTCTCTCTCTTTTTTTTTTTTTTTTGGTGATGTTGCAGTTTTCCAAGCACAACACAGTGAGACTAATGAATGTAGGACAGCTTCTTTATTATTACGCTAATGAAAAAAGTAATAATTTTTATGTGCTTGTCACAAACTTAAAGAACAAAAATTTCACAGTGTCCAATAACCTTCAAAGGGCATAATTACCAATATATATAATTGTTGTTATATAAAAAGAAATTTACAAACAAATTACAAACAATACAACAAATACTATAGAGATACAAATTAAATAAACTTGTTTTTCAGATACATTAGGTTTATTTACCATGTATACATTTATTTAACATCTTTTGTTGTTTTATTAACATTAATGACAAATATAGGCTACGGTCCCTTTAAGACCGAATCCATGGATACTGACACATATCCTGTTTTCACCCAAATGTTTACGTCCACTTAAGCCATAACCGACTGTATTTATGTGAGATACTCCACACCATGGACATTTTGACAACTGTGCGTGCGTTTGACCATTCAGGCGCGAGGAGAACTGATCGCGCGCTGTCTAAGAGAACTGGGATCGCGCGCAAGAAAGAGAGAGAGCGCGTGCGAGAGAGAGAGAGAGAGCGCTTCTGGTCTGTGTCATTCAGCACAATTCCGCCTATCCCGCCTTCACTAATCGATAACGAATTGTGATTGAAAGCATGCAGTTCGCAACGTGTGTGTTGTCATCATTAATTTTGAAGTATTTTCACACCTCTGAGGCTGACATTGTTTCTGCTGCTGCCGCCGGTGTCTCTGTGCACGGAAAATTCTGTCAGTTACGTCACGTGAGGTATCGGTCTTTGATATCGGGGGTATTTTTACGAGTACAAGTAGGCCTACAAGTACATGAGCTTGGTATCGGACCCGATACCGATACTGGTATCGGTGCATCCCTATATATATATATATATATATATATATATTGTGCAAGATTAATGGTAAGGGAGATTTAGTAGTGATTAATGTTTTGTTATGCTAATTTAGAAGAGTTTCTGTTAATGTGGGTTTTTGGAGAGTTACCATCATGGTGACAAGTGGCGCATGCTGCTTGGTTTGAGAACAAGTAAATTACCTGCTTTAAGATGCTGTACTCATTCAGTAAGTGCTATCCCATGCTATTGTTAACATGTTAGCAAATTAACAAGTTGGCATTTTCTGAAATTAGTTTGTTATAGATAGCAAAATATTTAAGTTAAATGTATAAATTAGTGTACTTAAATATTTCAAGTTAAGAACAATAAAAATGTTTGAGTACAAAATAAAAATCTTACTTAAACTTTGAGTTTCTTAACTTAAAAAAAATTCATTTATCTTTTTTGAGTTCTGACAATTTATTAGGGTTTACAGTGAAGTAAATAACTCATTTAATTTGGAAGAACTCAAAATAAAAAAGTTAATTCACTAAATCTTTTATGTTAACTGCTATCAAAATGTATGAGTTAGCTAACTCAGTACTTCAAGTTAGGAGCAATTAACATGCATGAGTACTACAAACTCAAAACTTAATAGTTCTGCTTACTTAAAATTGGGAACATCATTACTCAAAAAATTGATGTAACTGATTACTGATGTTACTGATTTTGAGTTAGCCCAACCTATTTGGGTTTACAGTGCATATATAGAACCTTTTAGGTCATTTATATCATTTCATGGATTTAGTTTTATTAATTTTTGTTTTAATTCATTCTTAATTTTAATTAAATTTTACAAATTAAGAGGCTCGTAAACAATTTATCACTAGAAAAAAAAAATTAAATAACATGTTAAACATGAAGTATTATGCAATCATTTAAGACATTTCTCCTTAAACTTTTTTGGCATAAAGGGTTCTTTAAAATTGAGTCAAGATGTACATGTACTTTGCATTTACTTTTTTTGAAATGTGTTGCTTAAGATGTGTATTATCGATGTCTTGCACCACTTGGACTGATATTTTATAATATATTGGTAACACTTTACAATAAGGTTCATTTGTTGACATTAGTTAATGAATTAACTAACATGAACTAACCATAAGCAATACATTTGTTACTGTATTTGTTCATCTTTGTTAACGTTAGTTAATGAAAATACACCTGTTCATAGTTTGTTCATGTTAGTTCATAGTGCATTGACTAATGTTAAGAAATACTACATTTGATTTTAATATTTTATTAGTAAATGTTGAAATTAACATTAACAAAGATTAATAAATGCTGTAGTAGTGCAGTTCAGTATTAGTTCATGTTAACTAATGTAGTTAACTAAGGTTAATTAATGAACCTTATTGTAAAGTGTTACCAATATATTTAATGACATACATTTTAAGTGTGCCTTCAGCATCCAAACTGTTTGAGAGCCACAGTATAACTCATCTCTTTTTGTACTGCCAACACTTCACTACAACAACTCTAAAATAAATTTTTCATCTTTGCAACTACACGGAAAGTCATTGTGAACTGAATTGAGCCATTTAGCACTTCTTTTATTGACAACTTCTGAAAAAAAATGTATTTTGAGTGCCTCTTATGTTAGGGGAACCTTGAATTCAATGCCTATTTTTTCACTCTCTTCTGTGGATCTTTCTTTTATCTATCCATGTAAGTCCTTCAGCAACATGGTTGTATTTTATGAGATGTAACAGTAATAAAAAAAAAACAAAAAACAGAAGAGATGTGGTAGTATCAGAAGAATGTATGTGTGATCTTAATTATGGCACACAAATCTGTGGATTTCCTGTGGATTTTGTGGGTGTCCGTCCGACCGTCCATTATGTATCTATCGTTCTAATCTCTCTCTGTTTCCATCCATCCATCCATCCATCCTGGTTGATCGGATCACAAGTGGACGATGGAGACACATACCTGTTTACACCTTTTTTTTAATCCATCTCTTTTGTCCACTTTTGACCACTTCTGTCCTGATTTCTCCAAAGGGAGGGTCTATGGGTAGGTAAATGTATGGGATTTTTCAGATCTTTCAATCTAAAGATGAAATAAGCTTGTGCAATTTACATATGAACACGCCCAGAGACGATGGAAAATCAGGGAGAGCAGCAGCTTTCGTTTCTGCTCTGATATCCGCAAGACCACGCCGAACGCTGTGAGTGCATGTTAGAAATCAGGAATGGTGAGAGAACATTGTGCTTGGTACATTTTTGTCTTCAAAATAAACTGGGGTCTTCAGCCGATAAAGTTTAAATCCCATCTGGCGCTTCCCATAATATTTACGCATTAGGTCAATAGGCATTTTTTTTTGTGGCTGTTCGAACACGTTCGACCACATGAGCGTTTACACATTGAAAGCAATCCGGTCGAATGCGTTTTCAACTACCTCTGGAAGTGGTCAAAAGTGGACAAGCTCAAAACATTTTAGACCCCGTTTACACCTGTATTTAGCATCATCCACTTGTGATCCAATCGACCAAAATGCATCTTAATACCAGGAGGAAACAGGGCCTCTGATGTGTGTTTATTTGGGTGTGTTTCTGTCTCACTCTCATAACCTCATGAGATACAGGACCTGTCATCAGACGCATACAGGGTCAAAAGTCATGACCTCTGCTGACTCTGAGGCTTGGATGTGACAGTGTCATTTAAGAGACCACTAATCTGTGTCAGCTTTTCACACAACAGCGTCAGAGTGTGTGTGCGTGTAGGACAAACAGTCTTAGAGTGCATTTTCGCTCATCTTTGTGATGAGCAAGCTTGTGTGTGTGCGCGTGTGACCACTCCTGTGAATTTTCCCTCTTACCAGAGTGTGACAGTGATGTATGGAGCTGACCAGACCAAACTGAGTTTCACCTTTACAGACACAGAGAATGGATTACTGTGAGTGTGCGTGATCAGATGTGAGGAGCTGTCATTACCTCTGCCAGACTTAAAATCCCTTTTCTGAGAATCTAAGCTCTGCTCCACTTAGCCTACAGCCGTCATCGGTGCGCAGATGCATGTCATTTAATGCACTTCATTTGTTTCCAAACACGCCCTGATGAAAACACGCAAACCACAATCTCGAAGTCTAAATCATCCATTTCATCTGTCAGAGAGTAAAAGCATTAGGCTGCAGTGTGCTTTATATGAACTGACAAGAGCAAACAAGTGAACATCCATTCCATCAAAACCACACATCCACTCAAGAAGCAAAGATCTTGTTCTGCAACAACAACATGGGAAATTATATCTGGAAAGTAAACTGATTTTTTTTTTTTTTTTCCTTCAGTAAAGTATCTGAACAGCTTTAAGACTTGTTTACAGAGAATATATCTACAATTTTGTTCTCATTTCCCAGCATGAATTTAATTGAATTTTTTCTTGGTTTAAGCATAAATAAAAACAAAATTACTAAAAAAAAATGCCAATGGAGTGATAAAAATGAATGCACCTCACCTTCATTAGTGATACGATTAATGTAACTCTGTTTTTTATAAAGCAAACTTTAGTATTGTTTTATATTAAAAAAATAGGTGCGTTGCACGCTTTTGTTTATAGTAGCAAGTTGGCATGGCAACTGCTTTATTTGAAGGCTACATGGGGAAGGAGGCGCTCATAGTGGCTGTGTCCGGATAGCCAGTGCGATAATTTTCTTTTTTCCATGTTAAAAATAGTAGCTATCTATTCTGATGTTTGGTTATTTCTGTTATTGCATCATGTCTCAAAAGCGCATCTCTGCTCTGCGCTTTTTTTAAACCATTCCTGAGCACTGCGTCTTACATTTTAGTTCTGTGTGAACAGCCCCTTCCTGTCACCATAGTAAAACCATGGTAAATTGTCCATAAAGGATAAAAACAAAACTAACAGTACAGTAAACTTACAGTAAAATAAATGGCAGGCTATTGACATTTTGTGTCCCAGAGTGTGAAGTGTGTGTGCGCACATGTGTGTTTGTACCATATGTGTTGTGACTCACAGGACCTGATAGATAACCTGACAGCCCTCAGCAGGCTGTTGCCACGACAACGCCACAGCTCTCAACTCACTGGCCTCTCCCAGCATCTCCTAACTAACGGGAACCGCTAACAGTTTCACACTTGAAAAAGTCTTCTTGATGACTGAGACCTCGGACACGGTCACCAAAACGCCTCTTTTCTGTATTTTCCATTTCTTTTAGAGATTAAGATGGACAGGCAGAGAAAGAGACATATTAGCATTCTAAAGTCCTCCATCGGCACAGTTGAGAGTTGGCAGGGTGCGACAGTGCCTGGCAGCATATCGCTTCATGGAGAGGTCTGACATAAACTCTTTCCCTCCAAATCGCTCCTCCTCTCTCCGTTTCTCTCAGCTCATCTTGGTCAAAGGCTATATACAAGCTCACACAGTAGTTATGTATTTGGCATCATATACAATACATGCATTTAATTTAACAAAAAATACTTGTGTTGGCAGATACAAGATTATTGAAGGAATATTCCAGTTTCAACACAAGCTCAAATCGTCAACATTTGTGGCATAACATTGATTAACAGCAAAATGAATTTCCAATTATTGGAAAAAAAATAATTTAAAAATATGTTTTTAAAAAATGAGGTTTTAGTGTGACTAATCTATCTGTCTCTGTCCATCTGTTCATATATCTATACACCCATCTATCTATCTATCTATCTATCTATCTATCTATCTATCTATCTATCTATCTATCTATCCATCTATCCATCTATTTATCATGCACACAGATAAGTGAGCTGTAATTGATTTTAGTTTAATATTATTATTATATTTTTATTTTATTATTTATATTATGTTATCATTGTTTGTTGGTAACATATATTAATAAATGTAAATGTTTTCCATTAATAGAATTGAAAAAAAAAACAAAAAAAAAAAAACATGGTTTTAGTGTGCAAAAAATAACTTTTGAACAGGATGAGGATGTCCCAATTTTTCTTATTTTGTTGAAATATCTTTTTTTTTTTTTTCATTTAGTACTGCCCTTCGGAAGCAACAGAAGATAATTGCATGTGTTTCCTTCTGGAGCATCAGTGAATGTTTGAACCTTTTTAATAGTTGTGTTTGAGTCCCTCAGTTGTCCTTGGTGTGAAAAAATGGATCTCAAAATCATACAGTCACTGCTGGAAAGGGTTCAAATATGCAAAAAATGCTGGAAAACTGAAGAATCTGCAGGACCTGGAGATTTTTTCTGAAGAACAGAGCTCAGTTTAACTGCTCAGAACAAACAAGAGACTCATGAACGACCATCACAAAACAAAAAAACAGTCGTAGATCATCCAGGTAACCACACACAGTATTAAGAATCAATGGATCACATACTTCTGAACAGGGCCATTTTAATAATTTCAGCTATTTTTTTTTTCTTGTTGATTATATATAAACATCTTTTTTATGTAAAATATCTTACTCAGGACAGTACTAAATAAAAAACAACATGTATTTTGTATGATCTCTCTTATTTTGTTAAAATTATTCACATTTTCACAGATTCTGCAAGTGGTTCACATTCTTTTTCTTGCAACTGCATATAAAAAAAATAATAATAATAATAATAATTGGAACGTGTCAAAATCATTCTTCAGAGGTAATCAACATTATTTAATAAACCTGGAATATTTCGTTCAGCAACCTACGCTATCTAATAACATCCATTTTTAATCCTCTCCATAAAACTGTTAAATGAACAATTACACACAAAAAATCTATCTACCAACATCTAACAACTGTCACTGGTTCAAGGTATCATCTGTTCTCTCAGTAAAAGCTCTACCATTACCTTATAATCACTTTCTGATTTCCTAAACAAACAAACCTTCATTTTGTCCTTATGCTTCCATAACAGTGATGTTCAGTTAAGCCCTGAACATACAGCAACACTCTCTTTCTCTAGAGCTTTTAGCCTCATGGTGCAGCTAATAGACTGGATAGAGAATCATGCTGTTTTACAAAATACAACTCTCTGGCTCACTTAAATGCTTGACAAATGAGGGTTAAAATACACACAAACAAAGACACATACACTAAAATCACAGATTTAAAAAAAAATATATATATATGATATGGCACACATGAGCTGTAGCTTCCCAAGGAATGTGCTCAGAGCATTGACTAATGTTCTGGCAAGGTTCCCTCTAAGTTATGGACAAACATTCCTCCAGTAACATTAATAGAATGTTTGTTCAAAGTTATAATAATGTTCTCAAAATGTTAGTGTCGAAAGGATTGAAAAGACAAGATGCTTGATGCAGAATAAACACTAAAGATACACCAAAAGGTAAAACAACACACATAAACCATTAACGATGCACAACATACAACTGAGGAAACAGAGAGCTAAATAAACTGATGAAAGCAATCAATGAAACAAGGAACAGGTGTGCAACTAATCAGAAACCATGACAACAAACAACGAACAAGAAAAGATAGAGGCAAATAGTGAGGCAAATATGTCAGGAAAAACGAAACAGAACATTGTTCATGGAACTTTTTTTTCTGTTCTGGAACGTTTTAGTTACATTTAGTTACTTTTTTTTTTATTTGAGAAAGCTCAAAGAACATTTGAAAGTAATGTTCCCATAATGTTTGCAACATTTAATATAGAATATTCCCTTAATGTTCGTATAACCAAGAAAATGTTTATAAAACACTTTAAAAACTGTGCGTTTTGAACGTTCAGAAATAACTTTTTCAGAACTTAATAAGAACGTTAGCAAAACGTACTTGGAACAAGCATTTGTTATCTGAGTTAGTGGTTAACACATGTGCTACAATGCGCTGAGCAGACATGTTTACCTAGGGTGACCAGATGGGACGATCCTGGGTTTATGAGCCATGTCGTGCATCCCAACGGAGTTACTGTCAGGATGCCATTTGTCAAGATAATTAGTCTTAACTTTAGCATGATTGCTATAAATGTCTAAAATGGACATTTAACAATGCAATGTATAGCATTAAAGGGATAGTTAATGTAAAAATAAAAATTCTGCCATCATTTAATCACACTCATGTCATTAAAAACCCCTTTGACTTCCGTTTTCCACTGTACACAAAAGGAGATATCATAAACAAAGGGCCGGATTTGAAATCAGGTCATGTAAGTGTTAATGGACAAGATAAAGCACCAACAATCAACAACATCTTTATCAAGGTCATCTGGTCACCCTCTGCTCAACTGACAATACGAATTTGTGTCCTTTTCCTGATACCTCTGTGGCAAAATGGCCAAAAATAAAACTAAAAAAGATGCAGCAATTAACTGTGAATGGTTATATAAGGAGCACCACCATCCTCCCAAGAATCAGCTCACCGATCCAATCGATCCTTCCCATTTCTCCAGTCCTGGCAATGACAGCCCACCTGACCAAAGCAAGCTCTAGTAATTATAAGATAGTTAGAGCGGCATTGTGAATCTTAAAAGAAGCATTTTGATGTCCGAGGTGGTAAAAACCTCTCTTGCGCTGTAATGAAATTCGCCTCGGCTATTAGCTTTGTCTTCCTAAGAGCTGGTCTCTCTTTAAGCGCCGCAGCTCATTAACTGCAAGGGAGGGTCGATTAATCCATAACAGTTAACGAAAGATGCTCACGCACGGCCTTCCTTTCCATTTTCTTTAATGTCTGTGTCTCTAACACTTAAAATTCCTGTCATCTATCTCTCCCCTGCTTTAAAACACACACGCACATATAAAGAACTCTCCAATACTGTTTGTACACTAATAGCGAAAGACCTAGCGCACTTGCGCATATTGATGTGTATTGCTTTTTAGGCTTTTTACCAAGAACTGCTTCCAGTTTTTTTTTCAAAAACTTTTTGTCAACTTTTTTAAATTATCAAATCAGTGACCAAATGGATCATTCTGCATAACCCAACCCCAAATACCCCAAACACAATAATTGCTATTAGATTCTGAGACTAGTAATAAACTTAGCTCCGTGCTAATACTAACACGTTACTGCAAACACTACAAACCAAGCTGGTCTGCAGAACACAAACACTGGTGTGTCCCACGTACACATATACATAGTATAGAATATATATTATATAGTATAATAGAAAGAAAGAAAAAAAAAAAAAATCTTTTAAATATTCAAATGCTAAAAAAAAAAAAAAATCAAACTGTCTGTCTATCTATTATCCATAACAACTGTCCATCTCTCTCTCTCTCTCTCTCTCTCTCTCTCTCTCTCTCTCTATATATATATATATATATATATATATATATATATAAATAAATGGCTGTCTATTTAACACATTAATTTAATTAATTTGTTATGAGAAAAAATAACATGTTAAAATTAACGCATTTAACACACCCGCCCCAGACCTACGTAAGTCATCTGACATTTCATATAGTTGATTGGTGACGGACGTGATGCAGGGCAACAACTCACTGTGTGATGGAGCCTATAGAATGCAATTATATGCCCCTAAAATTAAAAAAAAATGCCCTTGAGTTATTGTCTCCTTTTATATTTATATTAAGCAATATCACGAGTAACGAGTGCAATATTACACAAGTGCTGTTTTTGTTCTGAATAGCACACGTGCAAATGTGATATTGAGTGTATACAACAGTTCAATGAATAAGAAGTTAATATTATATTATATTTGAGACATAATGTCTGTTTTTCTCAATGAAAATGTTACATATAAAGCCAGAGCAGAATGATTGTGTGTCTCCGAGCAACACAGCAGTGTTTCTGAATGAGTTTGCATTTTGAACTAATCGGTTGAACCAATGATTCAATGGTCCATTCATAAAGACAGCCATTTACTTCATTCCTGAATGAATCAGCAGTTTGAACGAATCAAATGAATAAATGACTTAATGACTTACTCATTTAGACATTTACCGCCATCTACTGACAGTTTTAGTTT